>CM035416.1:130257325-130729825 GCA_020310875.1 Ceratopteris richardii | reverse complement strand
TCAGCGGGAGCCGAGACATTAAAGGCGCAGCTCTTGGGTTTTGCACAGAGAATAAGGGTAGGGATTGGCGTCAAATTTTTGGCTGACGGCTACAAGAAAGGGGTTTTTTCTTGGTGTCTCTCTCTTGCTTCCTATGGCAGGTATGTAGGTGCATAGCTTGGTGAGGGTGTTGGCGAAGCTTGATGGGGAGGAGGACCCGGTTTGTTGGAATCTCTCTTCATTAGGAAAACCCGAGAGGAATCGGTGAAGAACAAAGAGGAGGATTATCACTGGGTGGTTTGTGTGCTGAGAAAGCATATCTTTGCAGAGAAGGTAGAAGCGGGTATGGCACGGGTCCGAGGGGAGGAACAAAGAGAGAAAGTGATAAAGGCTGGAGCGTGGAAGAAAGAACCCCAGCTGAATCGAGGACAGGGAGCTTGGGAGCATAATTAGTCAAGGGGCTTCAAAGAGAGATACTGGAGTTCAAGGGGATTGTTTGGCACATTCGGAAGGGAACGAGGACATCCGCACCTCAACGCTCAGCTGGTGAATATACACACTTCCCTGCTTGGTTTATGGCAAGCCCGTCAATGTTATGTTTATTCTAGTATAAAGTCTGCACATCTCAGTTATCGGTTTCATGCGGAGCGAGTGATCTCCTCTGTCAAGAGAAGGCATGAACAACAATATTTTTTAGGAATTTGGTGCAGAAGCATGCTATGATGCATTGATAACATACATGGAACATTAATAGATGTGATGGCCAGTAGAATTATAGCTTCTTGTATCAGACTCTGAGGAAGAGAATACTAATAGTACAAAAAATTGTCTCCTGATGCACATTGGACGCCTTGAGTTCATTTGCATGTATGGAGTGCAAATAAAAAAAAACAGCAATGTATGACGCATTCGATGCTCAGTTTTACTTGCTACAAGAACTGTTAAAATAGAAGGTGTCTGATATGAATCGTGCCTCATCTACCCGGACATTCAACAAAATCTCTCCATGTGTTAAGATTGCCATCAAAATAATAAACAAAAAAAAATCCTCCCCCGCTAGGCCATTTCAGATCCTGGTGATTCTGATCCTGTGAGTACACGTATGTAAGCGAGAGAAATCGAGAGACAAGAAGTGAATGTGGGTGTGGTCGTGTGAGTGATAAAGTGATACGAGAGTGTGTGAGTAGGGAGATACTCGGGGTATGTTGAGCACTATTTAGTGACATGGAGTATAGGGGGTGGACAAGGTTAAAGTGATCCTAATCAAGCATAAGTAGATATTGGCATCCCTTTCTCTTGCCCTTAGGAGCCTATTGTTTTGGCAATTCCATTGGGGATCTGAAAGAGGATATATTCGAGAGCAATTGTGGACTCAGAGTAAAAGAAAGTGGCATAGTACAAGTTGATCGAACAAAACATAGGTGTGTGTAAGACACTTTCCCTTGGGTAAAGAGAGCTATCATTTTGGTGCATTTGCCGGGAATTGGTTTAGCACATCTCATAGAGATTGCTACGAGCTTGCTTGGGTGCCCCAATTGTGTGGCACAGTCAAGTAAGCCCCGGATTGGTTGCTTTGGTCTTGGTAAAGTGATAACACAAAGAATGCAAGTTAGGGACTTTGAGAAGGTTGGCTTGAGGATGATGAACTCCGAATGGACTAGAAGTCGAAGCGGTTTTGGACGCTCAATGCGAAGCCCTGCATATGAATGTCGCCGGGTTGGTCTAATCTCGAATTATATTTGGTGTTGGTGTTGCGAGAAAGTCGGGCACATTGCAAAATTTTGCCCTCGTGTGTGTAGTCCATTGGACTTTGTTCTCGCATGCATGAATTGTGGAAAGAAAAGGTTATGCGAGCACGTGTGTCGTGCAAAGATCGAGGAGGTCTTGGCGAAAGAGGCTAGTACATCCCTTGCGACTTTCTTCGTGGACGCCGAAGATAATGAGAGTTTGCTGGCAAGCATACAACGTCAGTTGGGATGTCTTCGTGAAGAGCGTGATAGTGAGAGGGTCAAGGTGGAATCGTTGGAGAAAAATCAGGCAAAGATAGAAGAGGTTGTAGACAAATGGGAGGAGCAATTCTGAGTGGTGACAGATATAAGTAGAGTGTTGAAAGTGGAAAATGAGAGCCTGAGAGGACAAGTCCAGTTGCTTGAGAGTGAAAAAGTGGCTAGGAAAAGCAACGACAAGAGAAGGGAGGTCTTGGATCTTAGAACCGGCTTGATGATAGCCGATTGCCATGGAGTTTTGATTGAAGAAGAGACCTCACGAGACAATGATGACCTTGCACAGAGAGTCGACCGAATGGAAAAGGAAATCGAGAAATTGCGAGAGATGATTGGTAGATATGATGACCAAGCGAGTAAGGTAGCGGAAAAGTTCCACCTGGAGTTAGAAAGAATGAAAAGTGCCAAAGTAGAGAGCGATGAGAAAGTGAGACGGGTAGAGAGAGAGAATGCAAGGCTGAGTAGAAAGCTCGGTAGGTGGATGAATCAGAAAGACGACGAGATTTGAGGACAGGTGGAGGACCCAGGAGTGGGGAAAATGGAGGAAGAGCTGAAAGCCATGTTGGACAAGTTAGAGGCGATAGGATTGGATTTAGAAAAGGCAAAGGAGTTGTCAAAAAAGGTGGATGATTTGGAAGTAGAAAATATGAGTAGAATCTGGGAGGAGAGGTCGATTCGAGAAGAGGTTGAAAAGTTGTCTGGCCAAGTCGAGAGGAAGGAGGAGGTTCCCCTCGAAACAGAAATATGTGTATGTGTGTGTGGCTACGTGCCTGTGGGCCGATAGGTGGATGGACCCACTTTGGCCGGGTGGTCAAAGCCACGAACCGACGTCGGTTTCACATAGGGCTAGCCGTATGTGTGTCGCACGCTGCGTTAGGTTGGTAGATGGGTGGAAAAAACCTAGCCGGGTGGTTAGGGCCACGAGTCGCATCCAGCTTCGACGTAGGCTGGCAAGTGTGAGTAAATATGTGAACACATAAATAAATGGTAAAATAAAAAAAAAATAGGAAAAAATGGAAAAATAAAGAAAAAATTCCTCTATCGAGGGGGGACAAAAGAGAGGCGGGAGAGCATGATGCTCTGATGGGAATGTGTGTATTTGTTGTGGGGATCTGGGAATGTGTGGACTCCCGATGAGGCATGTTGAATCGAAGCTTAAGCTCGGCTAGGATTTTGGTTGCGACATGTCTGTGGAAGACTTTGACTTGAGGGATCCAAACGTGCTAGTGGCTTTGTTCATCTTCGAACTCTTGGGAGGTCCTCATTTTGGTTCTTAGGTTGTGTAACTACTTGCAATGTCCTGACGCATGTTTGACGATGAGCGATCTTGTCAGAGTGGGCTCGTGTTAGGCTTGAGTGGTCTTTGGCATGTGTCCATCAATTCAAGAGGTGTGGTGGTGACCTAACATGTAATTTAGTTGAAAAGCGGAAAAAAAAAAAAAAACAGAAAGTCGATGAAAAGGAAAGTGGATAGTGAAAACCCTAGATCGAAAAGGCATGGAAAATGGACAAGAGGATTCGAGTGGACATGGGAAAGAAATTAGGAAATTGAACGTATAAACCAAACAAGTAGCAAAAAGGAAGAGCGGATGCGGGTCTTGCATGAATGTATGTTGTGTGTATGAAAAAGTAACAGGAAAATGATAGTGAGGCAAAGAAGAATACCGAGAAGAAAAAAATTAGATGCGGTTTTTCTTGTGTTTACATTGCGTGTGAATGGAGAGGAATGACGAGAGAGGGAATGTGGATGGGCTTCTGCTTGTATGCATATGGGTTGTGACGAGCTTGCATGTGCGACGAGGATGTGTGATGTGATTTCTTGGTGTGTGTTTGCTCTTTCCATTTTGGTTGTAGATGTTATTGTGATTTGATGAAGAAAGGTTCTAATGTTTGATGAAGGTTGTAGATAGGAGGACATGGCAATGAAGGGTATGAGAAGGTATATGAAATTGGTAAGTGATGTGATTGGTTTTGATACTAATACATGAGGGTTGAGTGTGATTGCAGGTGCTACATCGAAAAACAAGAGAATAAGTATGCAAGGTAAAGATTTGTATTTGATTGAGTGATGATCACATGTTGGATGATTTGAGTACAGGTACCAAATTGGCTCGTCGAGGACGACTTTGCGAGCAGAAGAGTGGAGTATGTTAGCCGAATAATCTATTGGTTTTTGTGCATTAATAAACTTCCATTTTGCATAGTGTACGTACGAGTGCATGTATTTTGCAACAAAAAGATGTTGGTCGATAGCAGTTGACTTCAATCAAGGAGGCTTAGAGGCAGGTGTTGTGGAAAGAAAAGAGATGTGTGGCATGGGATGCCCTCATTAAAAGTTACTTGAATTCTGGGCAGCATCACTATGCGATTGATCTGTATGAGAGATGCGAATGTGGTTCCAAATCTGGTCACTTTTATTTGTGCCTTGAAAGCCTTCAGCAGCATGGGGCACTTGGCAAGGGCCTCGATACACACTGAGATAAGAGAGATTGGGGCTCTTGCAAAAGGAATCATCTTTTGATAACATCTTGGTTGACATGTATGCACAAGGTGGTTGGTTATCCCGAGCAAAAGAAGTGTTTGACAGGCTTCCACACCAGGATGTTGTTACATGGACATCAATGGCTGGAGCTTTTACACAAGCAAGTGTTGAATATGCTGAGTATTCACTCAAACTGTATGAACAGATGGAGCTAGAGGGCACACAACCAACACATATGATGTACTTGTCTGTACTTAAACTATGTGCTCACTTATCTGATTCATGGTATGTGCATGAAGTTCATCATAGGATTGTGGCAAATACAAAAAGGGCAAAAAGGCCACAAAGCTTAAAGTAGAGAAGAAGAGAAGATGGTTCAAGAGAAAAACTGAGCCTAGTACTTTGATGCTGAAAAGCGTGGATGACATCGAGGAGGGAGTTTAGGACATTGAAAGTGGGTGCTGGAATGGAAGAACCCTGAACTGCTATATGGTGTGCTGTAGAGTATTGGGAAGCTACAGGAACAATATTGCGTATGCTCCTTGAACCTGTTTCAGCCAACTCTTTGCAAGTGGGTCGTTCACTTCTGTGCCATGCTGCACTGTGTGGAAATGCTTCTGCAGTTGAGGTCCTTGTAGAGGCTGGGGCAGATATTGAATTTCGGGTATGCACAACAGATGGTGGTCAATTTCGGCCTTTACATCTGGCTGCTAAATGTGATTTCTTGTCATTCATAAAAATGCATGTAGAAAAAAGATATGATATGAATGCGATGACAAATGCCGAATCAATAAAAATGGCCAAACAGTTACTGATCTCTTAGATTCTTGTCTTGTCCTCATCAAGTAACCATATGTGAACTTATGTGGGATGCCATCTTGGCTACAAGAGACAAATCCAGTTGCAATTTATTTTGCGTGAATTAACAATAGATGGATTAGTGGTTGGATGGCCGCCTGCGACAAAGGAAAAGTGGGGACTGCTGGATCTTATCCTCTGATTTTCATTGTTTTTTTGGTGGATAGCGGAGCACACATGCACCACATAAGTGCTCTGTCAGTCGGAGCACAGGAAAAAGAATTGATTTTGGTGGCCTTACATTCATAACAGCGGACCTGACATTTCTCTCTCAGTTTTGTTTTACTCACTCAGTGTAAATAGAAGAAGGGAGAAGGAGGCAACGGCTGTTCTCTCTCTTGCCACGAAGAAGGGTGGTCTGTGTGCAGGTGTCGACGAATAACCCAGAGGGAAGAGGATTTTTCAGGGAGAACTTGCTTGGCTGGAATTGTTGGGGAAGTCATCTCCAGTGCTCAGACAGAGGACAGCAGTGGGGGGAGGAAGCATTCGTGGGCTCTTGGAGGAGAAGAGCACATGAGAACTCTGAGGAAGAGGAGGACAAGGAGGAGTTCTCCTTCTGCCTCACATCTCTTCAGCAGGAGCCGAGACATTAAAGGCGCAGCTCTTGGGTTTTGCACAGAGAATAAGGGGAGGGATTGGCGTCAAATTTTTGGCTGACGACTACAAGAAAGGGGTTTTTTCTTGGTGTCTCTCTCTTGCTTCCTATGGCAGGTATGTAGGTGCATAGCCTGGTGAGGGTGTTGGCGAAGCTTGACGGGGAGGAGGACCCGGTTTGTTGGAATCTCTCTTCATCAGTAAAACCCGAGAGAAATCGGTGAAGAACAAAGAGGAGGATTATCGCTGGGTGGTTTGTGTGCTGAGAAAGCGTATCTTTGCAGAGAAGGTAGAAGCGGGTATGGCACTGGTCTGAGGGGAGGAACAAAGAGAGAAAGTGATAAAGGCTGGAGCGTGGAAGAAAGAACCCCAGCTCAATCGAGGACAGGGAGCTTGGGAGCATAATTAGTCAAGGGGCTTCAAAGAAAGATACTGGAGTTCAAGGGGATTGTTTGGCGCATTCGGAAGGGAACGAAGACATCCACACCTCAATGCTCAGCTGGTGAATATACCCTCTTCCCTACTTGGTTTATGGCAAGCCAGTCAATGTTATGTTTATTCTAGTATAAAGTCTGCACATCTTAGTTATCGGTTTCATGCGGAGTGAGTGATCTCCTCTGTCAAGAGAAGGCATGAACAACAATATTTTTTAGGAATTTGGTGCAGAAGCATGCTATGATGCATTCATAACGTACATGGAACATTAATAGATGTTATGGCTAGTAGAATTATAGCTTCTTGTATCAGACTCTGAGGAAGAGAATACTAATAGTACAAAAAATTGTCTCCTGATGCATTCGATGCTCAGTTTTACTTGCTACAAGAACTGTTAAAATAGAAGGTGTCTGATATGAATCGTGCCTCATCTACCCCGACATTCAACAAAATCTCTCCATGTGTTAAGATTGCCATCAACATAATAAACAAAAAAAAATCCTCCCCCGCTAGGCCATTTCAGATCCTGGTGATTCTGATCCATGGTTGTAGGCTAGTCTCTCACGCACAGGGGATTATTGCACATCTTGAACGAGATAGGTACAGGTCCATTCATTGATGTAAGGTTCGAGAGGGAGCGCTGGCATTGGACCTTTCGACATCTGTTGAAGGCCTCAGTTTCCATACTGAACAACATCAGAAGACGATATCAGCCTCATTAAACGAGTTGATTTGCTTATTATCAATAAGAAGAGCCCATAAATGATATGTGACTGATATCTTCAATGCATATCAACAAAAGCTTATGGAAGTGATAAAGATATCGCAGAACAGTACACAGTAAGAGAAGAGGGTGAATACAAAGCTGAAGAGGCAAATCTAAGGAGCGTATGCAGAGTTGTTCTTTTTGTTTCACAAAGATATATGTGGAAGAGTGAACGTTTCCAATCACAACACACCTTGCTCTGTACTTTGTCATATTCATCAGTGATTACATTGTGAGTTGAACATCTTGCACCTATTTCTCTTTTACACATAAGTTAATTTCTGAACTTTATACGGTGATACCATTTCATTGCTAATGTAAAACGACGATGATATGGAAATTTATATAATATGTGCTATAACAATGGGAGTGAGTAAGGGAGTGATGGATAGAGAGAGAAAGTGGGTGCGAACGTGAGTGAAGGTCCCAAAGTGCGAGAATGTGTGCATGTGTGAAAGTGAGAGTGTGGGTGAGTAGATGTGTATAAGTGTGTGCATGAGCGTGTGTGAGTACACGTATGTAATCGAGAGAAATCGAGAGACAAGAAGTGAATGTGGGTGTGGTCGTGCTAGTGATAAAGTGATACGAGAGTGTGTGAGTAGGGAGATACTCGGGGTATGTTGAGCACTATTTAGTGACATGGTGTATAGGGGGTGGACAAGGTTAAAGTGATCTTGATCAAGCATAAGTAGATATTGGCATCCCTTTCTCTTTCCCTTAGGAGCCTATTGTTTTGGCAATTCCATTGGGGATCCCAAAGAGGATATATTCGAGAGTAATTGTGGACTCAGAGTAAAAAAGTGGCATAGTACAAGTTGATCGAACAAAACATAGGTGTGTGTAAGACTTTTTCCCTTGGGTTTAGAGTCCTATCAAGCATCCCACACCCCGACGCCAGCTATTATCCACTCCTTTTATACTCTGTTTTGTACTCGCATTTTATTTTCCTTTTGAGATCAGAGTGGATTGGATCATGCTAATGTATATGTTTTGTCTCATAGGCCGATTTTGACCTCTAATAGACATTAAAAGTCTTCTCTCTCTCTCTCTCTCTCTCTCTCTCTCTCTCTCTCTCTCTCTCTCTCTCTCTCTCTCTCTCTCTCTCTCTCTCTCTCTCTCTCTCTCTCTCTCTCTCTCTCTCTCTCTCTCTCTCTCTCTCTCTCAGCCACCGATAGACTCACACGATAATATGCAGCCTTAGCCATGTTAGAGCGGAGATGTCACCAAGCACACTTCCAGGAGCCCCGCACAAAGGGGTGGCTATTTGATACACTAGTGAGACAAGCTATGATGTATGCTTCGACAGTTTGGGCACGAGGCCTCAAAGTCACCCAGTGGAGTGCGATCGAGAGGCCACAAGTACGTATGATCTCGCGAATATTTCGCGGGAAAGAGTCAGTGCCACATGACATTATCAGGGCAGAGCTAGCTGCACCACCCATGGTAGTAGATGCACTATTCCAAACTATCTCCTTTATTCAGAGGGTGAGGGAGCTCCCTACAGAAAGACTCACACATAGAGCTTTTGAGGCATCTATACAGATATCAAAGTCGGGATATGAGAGAGCTTGGTACACTCAGGTTAGAGCGTGGTTTAATAGTCATGGACTCGATATGGATAGATTGCTTCCTTTTCAGTATGACCCAGACTCACCTCACATCCACCTCTCGCGTCATGAGAGGAATCTTGTGCTCAGACACGACCTTTGGAAGCTCTACATTATTCAAACATGGCATACACCACACATGGGATCGAGACTATCGCACTATCGAGACCAGTTCTTGGACATACTAGCATATGGTTTCATCCAGCGACCACGCTACATGGATACCTACATGCCTCATAGCTCGAGGGTAGCTATTGGCCAGTTGAGGGTCTCATCACACCGACTAGAGATTGAGATAGGCAGAGCCACAGACATTCCCAGAGAGGAGCGGCTATGCAAGATATGCAGAGTAGAGATGGAGGATGAGGAGCACTTTGTTTGCAGATGTAGCGCATATGATGGCATTAGAGACAGATACGAGACTCTGTTTACAGGGAAGCCCACCCTCCGAGAGATCATGGGCTCTAGAGATCAGCGAAAGCTCGGGCGATTCTTACTAGAGATTCAGAGTCACAGAGATTCTCTCCTCCAGCCTACTGAAGCTTCCCAGACACGAGGGAGACAGAGTCAGCTCATTGACTTCTTCATTGCACGACGTGCAGCAGCCCTCCCCCCCTTAGCTCACACATCGAGAGGGTTGACTCTTCAGCAGGCTCAAACCTCTCAAGCTAGGAGACGACCCCATGCTATAGGATATCGGGCCCTCAGACTTCACAGACACCAGATTGCAGACATCCAGGCTCGTGACCATCGCGCCATGGAGGAGAGACGATCCCGGATGATGGCTGATCCCGCTGCATCCATCAGGGTGGCCTTGACTCCACCTCCACCCATGTACCACATCTTACACCCGCCCACTAGTACAGGATGGAGCTAGTTAGTTGTTCAGATGCATTATCATGCTTGTACTACCCTTTTGCATATAGGCTATAGATATAGCACTCCATTCACCATCCCCCCCTCCCACTTTCATGCGTATGTCTACATGCATACTACAGAGATCTATATCAGCCTTGCCAACTTTTTTTTTTCTTTAAGCACTTTTATCTTTTTCCGATTGACAGAAGATAAACCCATGTACATTGATTTGTCTCATAGGCCGAGTTCGGACTCCTAATAGATGTAAAAACTCTCTCTCTCTCTCTCTCTCTCTCTCTCTCTCTCTCTCTCTCTCTCTCTCTCTCTCTCTCTCTCTCTCTCTCTCTCTCTCCCCCCCAAAATTGAGCACCCTCACCGAGGGGAAGGGTAACAGAGGTCAAGGACACGCAGGATTTAGACGAGATTACTCTACCATAGATAGTATCTTCACTTTGAGATGCCTGATCGACCAGGCTCGAGTGAGGAAACGGAGATTATATTGCTGCTTTGTGGACTTTCGCAAAGCCTTCGACACAGTTCGCAGGGAGAGACTCTTCAGATGCAAACTCGACATCGAGGCTCCAGAGGAGATAACATGGGGGATGCACTCCCTATATGAGAAAGTATCAAGTAGAGTGAGATTTCCAGGCGGCGTATCATATTCACTTGCTAGCACCATCAGGTTGAAGCAACGGTTCCCTCTCTCACCCACACTTTTTGGGCTATACATTGATGAGATAGTGGACTTCATACAGTTGCAGGGAGGGGATGGCATTGAGGTACGAGGGACCATGGTCCATATTCTTTTATATGCTCATGATATTGTCTTGGTTTCAGAGTCCGCAAAGGGTCTACAGCATCATTTACATAGTCTAGATGACTTATGCACACATAGAGGGCTATCAGTGAATCTTGGTAAAACCAAGGTTCTAATCTTTCATACATCAATGCAAGTGAGGAGGCAGAGTTCTTTCACAACAGTAGGTGGATCCATCGAGGTAGTCAGCTCATATATATATCTGGGCGTCACGTTCACAACAACCTATATCTGGGCGTCACATTCACAACAACCTATATCTGGGCGTCACGTTCACACCAACCTCTGAGACTTTCTCCATGTCTCAGGCATCAGGAGCCCTGCACAAAGGGGTGGCTCTTCAACACTTCGGTCATCCCAACACTTATGTATGGAGCAGCCATATGGGGCCAGGGTTATCCGCATCAGCATAGACAATGGTGGAGAGACCACAAGTTCTCATGATTGCAAGGCTCATCCACAGCAAACCTTCGCTATCCCATGATATCGTACGGGCAAAGCTTGCTGTGCCACCGATGCTAGTAGAGGCACTCTTCCAAACAGTATGCTTAGTAAGTGGAGTGAATACATCATGAACTTCCAAATATAATTCTGAGTTCTGCCAGTACAAAATAAAGTCCCATGAAGTCCTATAAAACTGGTACAAAATAAAATACTATGACACTGTGCAGAAATAAAATAAAGTACTAGGACACTCTACAGCAGGTTGCTTCCCAGGCCTTCGATTCTCAGCCGGAGTGTCTTCCTGTTCTTCATTTGCAGTATCTTCCTGGTCTTCATCTCCTCTTGCTCGTGGAGGAACGTCCTCCGTGTTTAAAGACGTGAGCAAAGATTTTAAGGCACTAAATTTGGATTTGAGTGCATCCCTTTGCTTCTTCAGCAGTGCATTTTCAGCCAATAGTTTCTTGTTAGCTGATTTAAGGTCCTTATTCTCAGCCTTCAACTTTGTGCTCTTCTCTTCTTTATCCTGCAGAAATGATTATAGGTTGTGTACTTTCTTTTCAAGCCTGTTTGCATCCCTGAAGTGTCCAGACAATTCGACGATTTGCATGTACATCTCCTTGTTGACGAGACTTACTCTGAGACATTCTTCATTCAACATGTTAGCATGAGTGCGTAGTCGATTCTCTAAATCGACAGAAGCCTGCCCGTCTTCCAAAAGTTTGTTAG
Organism: Ceratopteris richardii; assembly: GCA_020310875.1. Taxonomy (NCBI): domain Eukaryota; kingdom Viridiplantae; phylum Streptophyta; class Polypodiopsida; order Polypodiales; family Pteridaceae; genus Ceratopteris; species Ceratopteris richardii. The sequence continues at coordinate 130,718,256 of CM035416.1, read as the reverse complement.
TAATTTCGGAAAATCTATTCTTGGCAACATCCATATGGAACATATTCTGTAAGTAATTGGGAACTAAGGGCCATATATGTTTTTTGTACCTTTCATTTGCGGATAGCTGTTGTTGCTCTGAACTAGATGAATCAAGAAATGGGTTCGGAGGTAAATCTGTAGCAGGAGTATGTCGGGAAGGAGAGAACGGGAATGGTGGTGGAAAGGATAGTATTTCGAACAGCGGTTGTTGAATAGTGTTTTGAGATTGCGTAGGTGGGATGGGTGTATCATTTGAGGGGATAGATGTCGGTGTTGGTCCAAGTGGCGAAGGGGGATGTGATGGTGCCTCTGGCGATGGGGAGTGGGGTGATGCATGTTGTGGAGGGGAAGATAGTGCTGCGGGTAATGATTGAAATTGGAGATGAAATGGGTCTATCGGTGGATCAATGGTGATGTGAGTGGGTATGGTGGGAGCGGGAGTGGGAGTGAGATGAGGTGTGGCAATGGGTGCACGGGGTGCATCTGAAGTGTTTGGGGTTTGTGAAGGTGGGGGAGATGGAACGGCGGGAGAAGCTTTCTTAGAGGAAGTAGGCACGAGTTTGATAGGCGGAAATGGGGTATTAGCTGATGTGCGTACCTTTTTTGATGTTCGAGCATATCCTTGTTGGTCGATTGGAAGAGTATCGAGGAGCTTCCTCGAATTCCTTTGTATCTTCACTCTTCGTTTCTTTCGAGGATGCGCTGCACTAGGTTGTGTAGAGGATGTCGAACCCGACACATCTCTCGAATGTAGGGCTGAAAAATACCTGGCAATGTAGAGAATAATGTGACCTCCTACCACTTTGAAGGTAAGAGCCTTCTTGCCTACTTGCTGCCCATAGCGTTTTTTCCGTTCAGCTAGTGTCTGTAAAAGAGTTTTATGATATGGATAGGGTTTGGCATTGACGAAGCAGAGAAAGCATTTGACTTTTAATCAAGGGATTCTGGGTTCGAGTCCCACCGGGCGTGCCAAATTTTCACCTGTAGATGGTGAAGTGAAGTGTGCACCGAAGTGTGCGGGTGCAGGGAATGCAAAATGCACTACTCCTAGAGCACATGTAAGCACATGAAGCACATTACCATAATAGACACTTATCACCAAGCCTCTGTAAACTACACTTAGGAGTAAATCACCACTACAAACTACACTTAGGAGTGAGGTTCATAACAGAAGCAAGCATGCAAGAGACAACACCAATAGAACACCCAAGTCTACACAATCTGCACAAGGCATTAGCTAATCATACCATACAATGGAACAACAGAGTTCACCCTGCAAGTATTCTCACATAAGTAGCATAAGCAAATAACATAAGAAGGTCTCTACTAGCTCTAAGCAGGTCTCAACTAGCTCTAAACCTTCACTCACTCTCACCTATAGTCTCCTGTAGTGTGCACTATATGCTATATCCCTCTCTTGAGGTTTCCCCTTTTTATAGGAGAGAGGTGAGGAACCGATACAATAGGGGATTCTGTTACATGAGAGTAATGGAAAGTTAATGCACGAGGCGGTTTCAATTGTCAGCATGGCCGCCAGTACTAGACTTTGTCGTGTAATGATGAGTGGTTGGTCCCCACTTGGCCGCCTTGTCAGGTCTCCTTGTCAGGGCATGCCTTGGGCATGCTGTCGCCCAACTCTACCATCTGGAGGTCTTGGTGCCCAACTCCAATTTCTGGACGTTTTGGCGCCAAACTCCAGTTTTTGGACGTCTCGGTGCCCAACTCCAGTTTTTGGACGTCTCGGTGCCCAACTCCAGTTTTTGGACATCTTGGCGCCAAACTCCAGTTTTTGGACGTCTTGGTGTCCAACTCCAATTTTTGGATGTCCCGACGCCCAATTTGGTTATTTGGCCCATCCTTTACTCTGTTCTTCAAAAAATTCATTCTACAGGTGGCCTGCCACTAGTGTCTCTCCGTCTCGGAGAAAAATGACTTGCAAAATACAATTAAGAAAATTATGAGAATTTTGGGTGGACATGGATGCTATGATCTTGGAAGTGTTTCTCTTGAGTTAAGCAAGAGGAGAGGGATGCTTAGAATGCTTAGCTCCAAGTCAACAATTGATGGGTGGAGTGGTCGTCTAGGAGGAAAATGGTGGAGTGGAGGATGAGGGGGTGTGGAGTGGTCGCCCTAATGAGGATGTGGGGAGGTGGAGAGGTCGCCCACTTGAGGATGAGGGAAGGTGGAGGGGTCGCCCAATTGAAGATGAGGGGAGGTGGAGAGGTCTCCCAATAGAGGAGGAGGGGAGGTGAAGTGGTTGCCTTAATGGTGATAAGGAGAGGTGGAGAGGTTGCCCAAATTGAAGATGAGGGGAGGTGGAGAGGTTGCCCAATTTGGGGATCAGGGGAGGTGGAGAGGTTGCCCAATTGAGGAGGAGGGGAGGTGGAGTGGTTGTCTTAATGATGATGAGGGAAGGAAAGGAGTGGTCGCCTTAGCATGAGGGAGTAGGAGAGGAGGTGGCCCTAGTCACACTAGAGGCGGAGGAGGGGAGATTGCCTTAGTCAACACTAGAGGGAGGAGGGGAGGTGGCCAAAGTGAACACTACAAGGAGGAGGAGGGGAGGTGGCCTTAGTCAACACTAGAGGGAGGGAGGAGGGGAGGTGTCCTTATTTAATACTTAGAGGGGAGAGGAGGGGAGGTGGCCTTATTTAATAGTTAGAGGGGAGAGGAGGGGAGATAGCCTAGAGAAGTGCAAGGGGAAAGTGGAGGAGAGGTCGCCCAAAGAAGTGGGAAGGGAAAAGTGGAGAAGAGGTTGCCTATGCTAGCTTTAGAGGGAGGAGGAGGGGAGGTGGCCCAAAGAAGTGGGAAGGGGAAAGTGGAGGAGAGGTCCCCCAAAGAAGTGGGAAGGGAAAAATGGAGGAGAGATGACCCATGCTAGCTCTAGAGGGAGGAGGAGGGGAGGTGGCCCAAAGAACTGGGAAGGGGAAAGTGGAGGAGAGGTCCCCAAAGAAGTGGGAAGGGAAAAGTGAAGGAGAGGTTGCCCATGCTAGCTTTAGAGGGAGGAGGGGAGGTGGCCCATGCTAGCTTTAGAGGGAGGAGGGGAGGTGGCCCAAAGAAGTGGGAAGGGAAAAGTGGAGGAGAGGTCGCCTTAAGAAGTGGGAAGGGAAAAGTGGAGGAGAGGTCTCCCATGCTAGTTTTAGAGGGAGGAGGAGAGGAGGTGGCCCAAAGAAGTGGGAAGGGGAAAGTGGAGGAGAGGTCGCCCAAAGAAGTGGGAAGGGAAAAGTGGAGGAGAGGTCGCCCATGCTAGCTTTAGAGGGAGGAGGAGGGGAGGTGGCCCAAAGAAGTGGGAAGGGGAAAGTGGAGGAGAGGTCGCCCATGCTAGCTTTAGAGGGAGGAGGAGGGGAGGTGGCCCAAAGAAGTGGGAAGGGAAAAGTGGAGAAGAGGTTGCCCATGCTAGCTTTAGAGGGAGGAGGAGGGGAGGTGGCCCAAAGAAGTGGGAAGGGGAAAGTGGAGGAGAGGTCGCCCAAAGAAGTGGGAAGGGAAAAGTGGAGGAGAGGTCACCCATGCTAGCTTTAGAGGGAGGAGAAGGGGAGGTGACCCAAAGAAGTGGGAAGGGGAAAGTGGAGGAGAGGTCCCCCAAAGAAGTAGGAAGGAAAAACTGGAGGAGAGGTGGCCCATGCTAGCTTTAGAGGGAGGAGGAGGGGAGGTGGCCTAAAGAAGTGGGAAAGGGAAAGTGGAGGAGAGGTTGCCCAAAGAAGTGGGAAGGGAAAAGTGGAGGAGAGGTGGCCCATGCTAGCTTTAGAGGGAGGAGGAGGGGAGGTGGCCCAAAGAAGTGGGAAGGGGAAAGTGGAGGAGAGGTCGCCCAAAGAAGTGGGAAGGAAAAAGTGGAGGAGAGGTGGCCCATGCTAGCTTCAGAGGGAGGAGGAGGGGAGGTTGCCCAAAGAAGTGGGAAGGGGAAAGTGGAGGAGAGGTCGCCCAAAGAAGTGGGAAGGGAAAAGTGGAGGAGAGGTCACCCTTGCTAGGTTTAGAGGGAGGTGGAGGTGAGGTTGCCCAAAAAGTGGAAGGGGGTGGAGGAGAGGTTGCCTATTCTAGCTCTAGAGAGAAGAGGAGGGGAGGTGGCCCAAAGAGGTGGGAAGGGGAAAGTGGAGGAGAGGCCGCCCAAGAAGTGGAAGGGGGTGGAGGAGAGGTCGCCTAGGTAAGTATTATAAAGTGATCTTTTGCCATTCTTTGCCTAAAGAGGTGGCATAGGAAAGATAAGGGAGGAGAATCCTTATGTGATAGGAGGCAGAAGAAGTTAGTAGCATAATGCCTATGAGTAGCAAGAGGAAAATGGTAGTGGTGGTAGTAGTTGCGGGAGTGGGTGGAAAGGGAAGGAGATAGATAGGATACCTAAAGAAGATATATGAAAAAAAATCCAATAGCTAAATAAGGAAAGGTCATAAGCTAATAGGAAATAACATAAGAGGTATATACATCATATACAAGGAATAGAAGGGCAAGTTCCTGCTTTCCTATCATTCCACATGGGGTTTTAGCTTAGATTCGTTGACTAAGGGAAGTATTATGCCTGTGAATGTGGAGATTTGTACTGCCCCTTTTGAAAGTGTGCGTATGACCCTAAAAGGTCCATTTCATCTCGGCATCAACTTCTTCTTGGCTTTTTTCTCAAAGAGCCGCAGGTGGTACAGTAAAACTAAGCTTCCTTCCTCGATCTTTGATTTCCAGAGGTTTGCATCATGATCATGTTTTCTTCTTTCCTGTACTTCCACTAGAGTCTCATTGCCTCTCTTTCTTTTTTCTTCAAGAAGTTGTAGCCTCACAATGTTGGCTAAGAGTGCACTAGTAAACCCAGGAATTCGATTGGTTCCAACACGGCTGGAGCCATGCAAGAACTCAAAAAGGAGCAATTCCTTGTATTCCATATACTAGCTCAAATGGAGTATGTCCTGTTGTGGCTTTGAGTGAAGTTCTATAGGCCCACAATGTTCCAAGATATGCCTGGCCCCATGTATTAGGAAACCGTAAGCATGTTTTTCTTAGTAATGCACATTTTCTACTACAGTGGTGCAGGCTTCTCCAGAGAAGGCTGAAAAGTCATCCATGAAAATTCTTAAGAATTTTAGGAGCAACTTGTTGAAGGTAAGATATATTGTCCTATTGAAAGTGGCTGGTGCATTTCTAAGGTTGAAAGCCATTTTGGTGTAGATATAGGTTCCCCAAGGAGTTACAAAGGCTGTTTTTGGTTGATCTTCAAGATGGATTTCCAGTTGATTGTATCCACTGAAACCATCCATAAAACTGTACAGCACATGTCCTGCCAAATCTTCAATCGCTTGTTCGGAAAAGAAGGGATGATTACCTTATTTAATGCTCAGAAATAGACACAAACCCTGATTTTATTAGGTTGCTTCTTAGGTGCCATGACCATAGAGGACAACCATTCTGAATGTTCTACAGGAACTATGATACCTGCTTCCTCCATTTTCTGGATTTCCTTTTTGACTGCTTCTCCATATTTGGGATTTAGCCTATACATTTCCCCTCTAATTGGCAAAGCTTCTGTCACTAGAGGAATAGTGTGTATTCCCAGCTCTTTTGATATTCCTGTCAAATCCTTGTAACTCCATGCAAATACATCTTTAAAATTATTCATGAATGTTATTACCTCTGTAAGAAGAAGAGGGTGGTCCCACAACCAACTTGCCGGTAGAAGATTTTGTGGATTTTCTTCTTCCCCTAAGTTGACTTCTTTAATTGGCGCCGAAATTGCCTCTTCCTCGTCCTTAAACATTTCCTTGGTGAATGCTGGACTATCATTGATGGTGATGTCTTGGGTCTTTTCCTGTGTTCATCCTATTGGAACTTCCACCAATGGGAAAATGCTTTCTACTAGTTCTTCTTCTGTTTGGCTTCTTTCAATCCCTTTCCTTCCTTCAACTCCTTTCAAAACTTTACCTCTTCGGAAATCTTTAGCAGGTTCTCCTAATACCACAAACTCCAGAGTAGGTTCTCCTTCTTCTTTCTCCTTGATTGCTATTGTAAAGCATGAAACATTATTAGTCTCCTCCATCCAATCCATGATGTCACCTAGATCATCATTAGATAATTCTTCTCCTATATTAACTTCTTTCTTAATGTCAGGTGATTTTGTTTTAGTTAGCTCTATGTGAGACTTCCTGGATGCCCATTGGGCCGCCCAACCAATTGTAGGGGTAGCCCAAGATGGAGGATAAGCTGCCCATTCAGGTGCCCAGTGTGGAGGCCCTTGAGCAGAGTATAGAGCCCAACCCTATGGAGTCGCCCAGCTACTTGGAGGCGGAGGCGCCCAGCTGGGACTAGGAGATGGAGTCGCCCAGCTGCTTGGAGGTGGAGGAGGCGCCCAATTGAGACTAGGAGGTAGAGTCACCCTATCTCTGGGAGGCATAGCAGATTCGGTGCTACGCACCTTACGTTTTTTAGATTCATCCGGTTCGGTGCTTCCGGTTCCATTCGGTTCATAAAATTCGCGGTTACATTCTTTCAAAATTAATAAGTGATTAAACATGTAGATATTCTCGCAAGGTTAGTTGAACCTTCATGCTACCTCATGAGCCTCAAACTTTGAGGCTCATGAGGTAATAGCTAGTGGACACACATGCACATGCATAGACAGGGAGAGAGAGAGAAAGAAAGAAAGAAAGAAAGAAAGAAAGACTTTTTTAACGTCTATTAGAAGCCAAAATCGGCCTATGAGACAAAACATATACATCAGTATGATCCAATCCACTGTGATCCCAAAAGGAAAATAAAGTGTGAGTACCGCAAACGGGTATAAAAGGAGTGGATAGTAACTAGCATCAAGGGTCTATATGCACTCTATATGCTCAATGGGTGAGATACAAACATGATATGCATAGGGAGGGGAGACTCAATGGTATCAAAACCCACTAAATGCCTGGAGTGGGTGTAGGATATAATGCATCGGTGGGTAAGGCATCATGGTGATCCTCAAAATGCTCTGAGGTCCAAATCGATAGGGGTGCGTTGCTGACGTCTCCGTATCTCCATGTCATGGCATGCGTGAATCGCCTGAATCTCTCTCTGATGTGGACTGGCTCTCCGGACTGGGGACTCGGTTGTCGACGCTGTCGTCTAAGCTCCTCCGCTCTCTGTAATGTGACACCCCACATCGAGCTCGGTCCTCGAGTGGATGTGGGTCTGAAAAAATCTGTAATATAAGTCTGAGAGGGGGGGGCCAGGTGTATCTCCATCTGCTGCTCGAGGAGTGATGCACGGCGGCGCTCGAGCTCTACTAGGACCCTTTTGAAAGTGTGCGTATGACCCTAAAAGGTCCGTTTCATCTCGACATCAACTTCTTCTTGGCTTTTTTCTCAAAGAGCCGCAGGTGGTACAGTAAAACTAAGCTTCCTTCCTCGATCTTTGATTTCCAGAGGTTTGCATCATGATCATGTTTTCTTCTTTCCTGTACTGCCACTAGAGTCTCATTGCCTCTCTTTCTTTTTTCTTCAAGAAGTTGTAGCCTCACAATGTTGGCTAAGAGTGCACTAGTAAACCCAGGAATTCGATTGGTTCCAACACGGCTGGAGCCATGCAAGAACTCAAAAAGGAGCAATTCCTTGTATTCCATATACTAGCTCAAATGGAGTATGTCCTGTTGTGGCTTTGAGTGAAGTTCTATAGGCCCACAATGTTCCAAGATATGCCTGGCCCTATGTATTAGGAAACCGTAAGCATGTTTTTCTTAGTAATGCACATTTTCTACTACAGTGGTGCAGGCTGCTCCAGAGAAGGCTGAAAAGTTGCTCCTATAATTCTTAAGAATTATAGGAGCAACTTGTTGAAGATAAGATATATTGTCCTATTGAAAGTGGCTGGTGCATTTCTAAGGTTGAAAGCCATTTTGGTGTAGATATAGGTTCCCCAAGGAGTTACAAAGGCTGTTTTTGGTTGATCTTCAAGATGGATTTCCAGTTGATTGTATCCACTGAAACCATCCATAAAACTGTACAGCACATGTCCTGCCAAATCTTCACTCGCTTGTTCGGAAAAGAAGGGATGATTACCTTATCTAATGCTCAGAAATAGACACAAACCCTGATTTTATTAGGTTGCTTCTTAGGTGCCATGACCATAGAGGACAACCATTCTGAATGTTCTACAGGAACTATGATACCTGCTTCCTCCATTTTCTGGATTTCCTTCTTGATTGCTTCTCCATATTTGGGATTTAGCCTATACATTTTCCCTCTAATTGGCCAAGCTTCTGTCACTAGAGGAATAGTGTGTATTCCCAGCTCTTTTGATATTCCTGTCAAATCCTTGTAACTCCATGCAAATACATCTTTAAAATTATTCATGAATGTTATTACCTCTGTAAGAAGAAGAGGGTGGTCCCACAACCAACTTGCCGGTAGAAGATTTTGTGGATTTTCTTCTTCCCCTAAGTTGACTTCTTTAATTGGCACCGAAATTGCCTCTTCCTCGTCCTTAAACATTTCCTTGGTGAATGCTGGACTATCATTGATGGTGATGTCTTGGGTCTTTTCCTGTGTTCATCCTATTGGAACTTCCACCAATGGGAAAATGCTTTCTACTAGTTCTTCTTCTGTTTGGCTTCTTTCAATCCCTTTCCTACCTTGAACTCCTTTCAAAACTTTACCTCTTCGGAAATCTTTAGCAGGTTCTCCTAATACCACAAACTCCACAGTAGGTTCTTCTTCTTCTTTCTCCTTGATTGCTATTGTAAAGCATGAAACATTATTAGTCTCCTCAATCCAATCCATGATGTCACCTAGATCATCATTAGATAATTCTTCTCCTATATTAACTTCTTTCTTAATGTCAGGTGATTTTGTTTTAGTTAGCTCTGTGTGAGACTTCCTGGATGCCCATTGGGCCGCCCAACCAATTGTAGGGGTAGCCCAAGATGGAGGATAAGCTGCCCATTCAGGTGCCCAGTGTGGAGGCCCTTGAGCAGAGTATAGAGCCCAACCCTATGGAGTCGCCCAGCTACTTGGAGGCGGAGGCGCCCAGCTGGGACTAGGAGATGGAGTCGCCCAGCTGCTTGGAGGTGGAGGAGGCGCTCAATTGAGACTAGGAGGTAGAGTCACCCTATCTCTGGGAGGCATAGCAGATTCGGTGCTACGCACCTTACGTTTTTTAGATTCATCCGGTTCGGTGCTTCCGGTTCCATTCGGTTCATAAAATTCGCGGTTACATTCTTTCAAAATTAATAAGTGATTAAACATGTAGATATTCTCGCAAGGTTAGTTGAACCTTCATGCTACCTCATGAGCCTCAAACTTTGAGGCTCATGAGGTAATAGCTAGTGGACACACATGCACATGCATAGACAGGGAGAGAGAGAGAGAGAGAAAGAAAGAAAGAAAGAAAGAAAGACTTTTTTAACGTCTATTAGAAGCCAAAATCGGCCTATGAGACAAAACATATACATCAGTATGATCCAATCCACTGTGATCCCAAAAGGAAAATAAAGTGTGAGTACCGCAAACGGGTATAAAAGGAGTGGATAGTAACTAGCATCAAGGGTCTGGGATGCTATGGATATGCACTCTATATGCTCAATGGGTGAGATACAAACATGATATGCATAGGGAGGGGAGACTCGATGGTATCAAAACCCACTAAATGCCTGGAGTGGGTGTAGGATATAATGCATCGATGGGTAAGGCATCATGGTGATCCTCAAAATGCTCTGAGCGTCCAAATCGATAGGGGTGCGTTGCTGACGTCTCCGTATCTCCATGTCATGGCATGCGTGAATCGCCTGAATCTCTCTCTGATGTGGACGGGCTCTCCGGACCGGGGACTCGGTTGTCGACGCTGTCGTCTAAGCTCCTCCGCTCTGTGTAATGTGACACCCCACATCGAGCTGGGCCTCGAGTGGATGTGGGTCTGAAAAAATTTGTAATATAAGTCTGAGAGGGGGGGGCCAGGTGTATCTCCATCTGCTTCTCGAGGAGTGTTGCATGGCGGCGCTCGAGCTCTACTAGGAAACGACCTAGAGGGCTCTGGTCCTCTGTTCCCAATAAAGCCGTGATCTCTCTGGCCCCCTGAAGAGCAGTGGGTAGCGGTCTCTGATGTCCTCATATGCCTGGCATCTACATGTGTAGTGCTCCTCGTCCTCCACCTCCTCTCTACACATCCTGCATAATCTCTCATCCCTCGAGGTATGTGTGGCTCGTCCAACCTCAATCTCGAGCTGGTGTGATGATACTCTGAGCTGCCCAATGGCCACTCTCTCAGCTGGTGCCATAAATGTATCCATGTATCGTGGTCTCTGAATGAAACCATCCGCTGTCACAGTCAGGAAGTGCTCTCTGTAGTGTTGCCTCTTTGTGGGAAGAGGCTCCCGTGGTGCTATCCATGTCTCCCTGACGTATTTGTAGTAGGTCCTGACGAATGATCCTATTCCTCTCTGAACGAGAGAGGGTAATGTGGGGGGAAGAGAGGTCATACTGAAAAGGGGGGAGATCGATAATGCTCATGCCATGGTCTGCTAACCATCGGTAAGTCTGTGCATACCATACTCTCTCATGCCCTGTCTCTGCTAAATGTCTAGAGCTCTCAAATGCAAGCCTGGTGAGTGTGCTGGTGGCGAGCTCTCTGACTCTCAGAATAAAGGTCACCAACTGGAAGAGGGCCTCCACTAGCATCTGTGGTGTGCCAAGCTCAGCTCGTATAATATCATGTGGAACGGAGGGCTTGCTGCGCAGCAGGCGTGAGATCATGATGACCTGGGGGCTCTCAATCAACGCCCACATCGCCTCTGTGATCCCTGGTGCCAATACTGCCGCTGCGTACATCAATGCGGGTGTCACTAGAGTGTCAAAGAGCCACCCCTTAGCCCGGGGCTCCTGAAAAATGTGTCTGAAAGAAGAGTCTCTCCAATCCTGCAAGTGCCGCATAGCCTCACATCAATCTATCTCTCGCGGCCAGTGCCATGGAGAATACCCTGTGCTTCCCGAGAAGGTGACACCTAGGTAGACGTAGGAGTCCACTACCTCTATCTGTCCTCCAGCTGCCGTGAAAGAGGCACGATGGCGTACTATCCTCGAGGTATGGAAGATCATGACCTTGGTCTTGCCAAGGTTCACTGTGAGTCCTCTCTCCATGCAAAAGGTATCGAGCGCCTGTAAATGTGACTGCAACCCCTCCTATGACTCTGAAACCAGGACAATGTCATCAGCATATAATAGGATGTGTACTAGCGTACCTCCGAGGTCTCCTCCTCGCCCTCTTGCTCGCTGTATATACTCCGTGATCTCATTGATGTAGAGACCGAAGAGAGTGGGTGAGAGAGGGCAACCTTGTTTCACACCAATGGTGCTAACAAGGCTGTCTGATAGACCGCCAGGGCAGCGTACCCTGCCTGTGACTCGTGCATACAAAGCGTGGATGGCCCATAGCATGTCTAATGGTAGTTGTAACTCTTGGAGCCTTCGTAGTAGTCTTTTTCGAGGGACCATGTCGAAGGCTGTGCGGAAATCCACAAAGTATAGTCTCTGCTTCCTCGCCTTCGCGCTCTCAATCAAGCAACGAAGCACGAAGAACATATTACTTCCTTCTTCTTAGAAGACTTCTCTTTAGATGTAGTAGAAACAGAATCTGAAGTAGAAGGTGAAAGTGACTTACTTTCCATCTTGGATTGTTTTTCCTTCTTCTCCTCCTTCTTTTTACCCTTTGATGAAGATAAAAGTGCTTCTTCATTCTCTTCCGTTCCCTTGAACTGATCTTCATCTTGAAGCAATAAGAATTCTAACTCTTCAAATTTAACCTCTCTATCTCTTTTGGTAAGGGTAAGAGTGGTTATGAAAGACCGATATGAGATAGGAAGTGAATTAATCAGCGTATTTACCATTCCTTCATCAGATATTTCAACTCTTACATTTAGAAGTTGATCTCTCAAGTCAACGAGCCTCGTAATGTGGGTTTGAATTGACTCACCAGCCTTCATTCTTGTATTTGCTAATTGTCTCCTCAAGTGAGCTTTCTTAGCAGGATTTGTCCTTTGAAAAAGATTCTCAAGCTTCAACCAAGCTTCTCTAGAACTTCTTCAAGATCTGATATGTGGTAGAATATGCTTGTTGACACTCATTGCTATAAATGAGAGTGCTAAAGAATCTCTAGCATCCCATCTTACCTCATCTTCAGAAGGAGAAACTGTAGGTAAAGATCTACCTGTTACTCTGGATGTAGAAGTGGTTACCTCTTCTTCAGTTGGTTCTGTAATAGTAACTCCAGTACCTCTTGAAGCTGTTGTAGCCCCTTCTTTGCCTTCTCGTCTTGGTCTTGTTAAGGATCCATTGACGATACTCCATAAATCCTTTGTCACTAACAAATTCATCATCATGAAACTCCATATGAGATAATTAGAAGATCCATCCAACTTGTCTTCAATCTCAATTTTAATCTCACTCATCTTAACTAAGTGTGTATGTCAATTATGCTCTTATACCAAGTGTTGGAATTTGGGGCCCAGGATCATTCCAATACTAAAACCTTTGAGCATACACAATTAATTAAGATGATAAGTGAGAGATAAAAAGAAAGAGATCAAGGATAGGGAACGTAAGCTGGATGCTTACTCACTAAAAATAGATGTCCAAATTACAACATGGGAGTACTACTCAACCATATGATGTGGTGCACTCACTAATGGAAGAATAGCCAAGAAGATGATGATACAAAATTCAGATTATGTTGTTATAATCTGAGTGTATGTGAAGAGAATGAGCAACGAAGCGAACTTAATTCTCACAAAATAGTGCAACAAATCTGAAAATCAACAAACCCTAATTCTGAAATTAGGGTACAAAAACCCTAAAAACAGAATATAAGGTTAACTTACAAAAGATAGCTGCCTCCAACCTATAGAAGACCTCTTGCTCCAAGAGAGTAGCCTCTCCTTCACCAAATCTTCACCTCCAAAGCTTGAGAACTCCAAACTCTAGCTTGTGTTGTGTCAAAGAGTGTGTCTTATGCTCCTTATATAGTATTGTAGCCTCCCAATAAAGCTCCATCGTAGTTTTTACGAAAAAATCACTTCGCAAGTCATAAAAGCCTTCATCACAAAAAATAGCGATTGGTTTTTGCTTTTTGTTTAAAATTAGCGATCGATTTTAATTTAGCTTTATTTTTAAATTGGATCGCTAAAACTACTTGCTTTTGGACAAATTTATCATATGACCTAGCTAATTTAAAGTCTGGACCGTATGAACTGCTTTTCCTCCATTTTGGGCTAAATTAGGGTTTGGATTATCTCCTTGTTCTGGTGGAACGAATACAGCTGAAGGAAAAATAGGCTGATTAAGCCTTGTATGGTTTCATGTCCATTGGCTGCATCAAGTGTTCATCTACCTTATGAAAGCGGGGACTCTAGTCTATCATGTGGGATCCCCAGTGAATGAGGATCTTACTCCTTAATGTAGGAGTAGAATGTTGCCAGAGAGGTTGGGAAGGGATCTTCTTTAGTCACGGATGGAATATTTGCAAGTCTGTTAATGCCGTGTCACAAATCTGTTGTTGATGTGCTTGGGTGGGCTGGAGTCACTCCAATACAAATAAGCTCTTCCACAAATTCCGAACGAATTCAATTTACTCCCCTTACAATAAATAGGGGAACTTTTTACTCATGTGGTGAAGTGGAACAATACATATGGAAGGCTAGAGGAGGCTAAAATGAGAAGAAGAGGCTACTTCTCCTACTCTATTCTTCGTAGGTTTTAGCATACAATGGGCATTAGCTAGACATGATCTCCTGCATGGAAACGGAAAGATCATCTATCAAACTAGTGGTCTTTTGAGCCTCTAACAGATAAGTTCTCTTCCTATCTCTTTGTAGAATTTCTTGAAACATTTTAAGCATGTCAGTTTTATGTAGACATTAGTTCTCTCGTCATTTCAGCATTTGGAGTTTGAGGCTCTTGATAGGAGGGAGTATGACGAAGTCATAGTGGTTTCAAACGCTAATTTTGGCAAAACCATTTTCCAAAAATGATAAAAGAAACATAGGTACGTCCTCGGGACGGCCCATGTGACAAAGCTTGATGGGGATGGTTTGGGGACTCCCAAAATTGGAAGAGGTGATTTAGGTAGGATAAAGTTGGATTTTTATTTCCTTGAATAATTGATACCTTTTTGGGGACACCACTAGAAGGTTCTTGGGTCCACAATCAATCATAAATAGAGCTACATTCAGCCTTGCATATTCAGCAGGCTGCAACCCTCCATACTCCGAGCTCTCTCTTCACCCTTCTCTTTTCTTCTCTCAGCATACGAGTGATCTTCCGTTTATAAGTGCCAACCTGAGAAGTGAGGATGCTATGTAAGAACCAATGCATGGAAGGATATCCTTTTAAAGAATGGGAAGTAGAGGAGTCGAACCCAGTGCAAAATGAAGAACATAAAAAAGTAGAAGCTGATGATTGTGGTGTATAAAATGAGACTCCCCACTTGGATTCTCCATAGTGATTTGCACTTGCCATTTGTCTCTATTTATGTTTTAGTCTCTAATTTTTACTTTTTAAAAAAATCTATTACTCGTTTTTATCAAATGATAAGTTGACAGATGTTCCCATGATAATGTGGCATGCCATATGATCATTGAGGCTTAACTCTTTTTATCTATATGAGTATTGATATGGTGATGATGTAGTATCTCTTTTTTTGACATGATGAAATACATATGAGTTATCAATTATAACTCTTTAAATTTTGGAGGAATCTCTAAATGTTTAATGTGCTTCACGCATGTATTCACAAAAGAAATCATATTTTTTTATAGTTTTGTTGTTATTATACTTTTCAATGTGAACAATTCATTTTACAATAGTTTTTATTTGATAATTTTGAGAAAAATAAGCATTTTTTAGTGCCATTTTGGGGATGCGTCCTCAGGTCAGCCTAGGCTCTGTCTCCATTCTGGGGACACCACCGTTCTGGGGATCCGATCCCGTCCCCTGGTGACTTTGGTATTAGAGCTTGTTTACACATACATACTTGTTCCCCAGATTTGAGATTATAAAGATAGATAAAAAAAGAGAATAAACTTGATGGAATGTTTAACAATTTTATACAAAGTTTTATAATGATGAATCTTTTAGTGTCCAAGGATTTGTTTAATATTAGCCCGTGGAAAGCTATATAAAAGTTAATTTTTGCCAAAAAAAAAAATTCGCAAGTTTTTAAAGCTTTTTCAAGAGCTTCTCTTCATATTTTCGCCTATCTATGCAAACCTATTTAAAGAGGAGGTTGGGGGACTCATTCAATCATCAAGCTCTAAGCATTACAAGCTTACAAGCTCTAGCGTGAAGAGCTAGTAGGACTCTTGGAGGTGTATATGCATATTTGGAGGAGATTTTGGCAGCTTATCTTTGTTCTTCTTCACATTCCCAAGCATGCATGCTGATTTTGAAGAGTTGTGGCTTCTATTTTAGGGTTTCTTCACGTGATTCACTCACATAATACCTCTTAGACGCTCACACATTGCTTTTTGTAACTAGAACCCTTAGTTTCAGCCTATATTCAATTTTTTGTATCATATGCATATTGTATATTGGCATTTTGCATTTATTAGTGTATGTAGTAGCATTAAGATGCATCACATTTATAATTGTCTTCTAATCTTTCTATATTGTCATTTATCTCTCTTGAGAAAGTCAAGATGTGTTATGTACTAAGGTCAAGTGTTGGAAAGATCTTGGATTCAACATGTAATTATAGTTTTGGCCTACCGCACTTTCAATACTGTCCTCTATTCGTATGCAACAAACATCGCCAAAAATGATGAGGTGAGATGTATTGGAAATGATTTGCTTCAAATGTGTGAGAAGTGGAAGCAATTTGGATGTAGCATATTATGTGATGGCTGGTCTGATACCAAGAATAGGCCAATCATAAACATAATGGTGTCATGCATTTATGGCACGATGTTTTTGGAGTCAATTGACACTTGATGCAAAATTATATCTGGGGAGTTTATCTTTGAAGTTTTAAAAGATGCAATTATGGATGTTGGGCCTACTAACGTGGTTCAAATATGTATGGACAATGCGTCCAGATGTGTGAGGGCAAGTTATTTGGTTGAGCAAGAATGGTCACACATATTTTACACCATATGCACATGCCATTCTCTTGATCTTCTCTTTGAAGGCATTGGTGCTCTAGCATGGGTGAAGTCGGTTTTGACTCAAGCAATGAAGATTGTAACTTTTGTGACAATGAAGCCATCCATACTTGCACTTTTCAAGAAATTTAGTGCCAAAGATTTGATAAAACCTGCACAAATTAGATTCGCCTACATGTTTATTATGCTCTCTAATCTACTTGATGAATGAGTATACAATGGCTTGCAGTCTATGATTGTGTCTCCTGAATACACTAGGAAGAAAGTATCTCAGACACAAAAGATAGAGGATGTTTCTTCCGTAGTGTTAAGTGCTTTTTTTTCGGAGGAGTGCACGTGAAATTGTTAATGTTTGTGCTCCTATCTTGCATGTTTTGCGCTTGGCTGATCGAGAAGGGGTCACCATGGGGTTCATATATGAGCTTATAGATAGAATGATAGAGAAAATTGGAAAATTGGATGGTATTGATAATGTGAGACATGAGGAAGTCAAAGCATTATGCATTGGAAGGTGGAATATACTACATTCTCCCCTTCGTGCTGAAGCATATATTTTGCATCCTATTTGGAGAGAGATGTCTTGAGAAGGATGGAGAAGTAAATGATGGTTGGATGGATGTAATTGAAAGATGTTCACATAATGATGTTGATAAACAAGGTGTGTTATTTGATGAGTTGCATATTTTTAAGACTATGTCTGGCACATTTGGAAGACAACTTGCTAAAGATCCGAAAAGAATGCATCATGGTGTGATGTGGTGGGAGTCTTTTGGGGCGCATACACCCAATTTGCAAGCATTGGCTCTTCGTATTCTCTCACAAGGTACTTGTGCTTCCCTTTGTGAGAGAAATAGGAGCACATTTCTTTGATTCATACGAAAAGGAGGACTAAGCTTCTCCCAAAAAATACGGAAAAATTGGTTTATATTCATACCAATCTTCGGCTTGCAATGAAGATAAAAGAGAAGGGATTTGAAATGCAAGAAGCTACTTTGGAGATGATTGAAAAAGAGAAAGATGATGAAAGATTGCTTCAAATGCAAAAGAATGTAGAGGGTGAGAAAATTCCCCTCAATTCTATAGCTTCTATCATTGAGAGATATGTACATGACGATGAGGATCCATCTACACATGATGATAGTCATGATGTAAATGTTGATATTGATGATGATGATGATGAGGAGGCTGATGATTGATCACTCTTATGTTTTCATCTCTAAGTTCTAAGTTCTAACTCTATTTTCATGATCCAATAGTACGCAGAACGCTTTACATGATATGAAATGGTGTTTTGGAGTTTGCACTAGTTTTCATATTCTAGTAACTATGTTTTTGTTAAGTTCTATGTTAATATTGAAGAACTAATTGTTATCCATGTGTTGCATACTTTTTTTGAAAAAAAAATTGGTCATGTCGGTAAATGTCAGAAACGTTTTTCCTTACTTGTCATAAGTCGGTTCCCCGTCAGAAGTCAGAAGTCAGAATCCCGTCAGTAACAACTATGTATATCTGTATACACACACACACATATATATATATATATATATATATATATATATATATATATATATATATATATATATATATATATATATATATATATATATATATATATATATATATATATATATATATATATATATATATATATATATATATATATATATATATGTATATATACATACACACATATATCTATATATAAGAATATGCGTCATGCCTTCTGGACATGCACACATATTCAGAGATGGTGGAATAGCCTTTTCCTGTCTCCATCTCGGATGTGAGGCCCACTAAATTTGACTGTACTTTCTTGCTTTTTGCTCCGGGTGATGGTGTTCTGGACTCGATCAGAAAAACATGTGTTTTCTTGCTCCTATGGAGCATTTGGATGCTTCAAAATTCAAGGGCTTTTCAAAATAAGAATTCATCTCCATGTTTTTCTTGGCAACTTTGTAAGGCTAAGATGCAACTCAAGATTGATGTTATGCCCTCTCAAGAAAGACAGGCATTTATTTCCTTCCAGGATGTAGTTTGACTTTCTTAACCTCTTCTGAGCTTGGATATGTAATACCTGCTTTGGAGATTGTTAAACTTGTCTGATTGGTTTGTAGGCTACTAGAATATAGGATTTGCTTGCTTAGATTTGAGTTTTCCTTGGAATAGGGGGAAGAGCCCCCTTCCTCACATCCTTGTACATCAATTTTTTTACTCAATGAAATAAAGTGAGAATTCCCAAAAAAAAAAAAAAAAAGTATATATATATATATATATATATATATATATATATATATATATATATATATATATATATATATATATATACATATACATATACATATACATATACATATACATATACATATACATATACATATACATATACATATACATATACATATACATATACATATACATATACATATACATATACATATACATATACATATACATATACATATACATATACATATACATATACATATACATATACATATACATATACATATACATATACATATACATATACATATGTATGTATGTATGTATGTATGCCTAGTTGTTTCCTGATGCGTCAGCAACCTTTTGCTGACTTACATGACTTATGACTTTTGACGCCCTTTCCTGACTTGTTTCTGACGTGACTAATGTAGGAAATTGTCCAAACCAATCTTTAACAGGCTGAGGTTTCATTTCCAAGTTCTGCCATGTTGAGCACTCCTGAACATTGAACTCCTTGGCACTTAAGTGCACTGACTTGTGTTTGGTCTGCACTATGCACCTCTAGCCTGCAGCCCTCAACAGAGCTCTACCTGAAGTTCCGATTTGGACAGCTTGAAAGGTGATCTGTACACATTGACTGGCAAAAACTGACATACATAAATGAACGAAGATGAATTATACAGGTAATAGTTGTAAGCTGCACTGTTTCACAGGTGAGTTGGATGTGATAAAGAGTGGTTTAAGTAGGTTGAGAGAAGGTACAATCTATAGAATAGTGAACTTTCAGTCTACAGATGCGATGCTAAAGTGTGATTCATTGGTTTCAGGCTGGAATGTAGCATCATCTGTTCTATCATGAAAATACATATGACTAAGATGATTAAGGTTCTTTCCACTCTTCAACTACTCTCAACTAAGCCCTACAATGATCCGAGGAGAAAATCCATGTGAAAAAAGCACCCTACCAGTCGACCAAGAACCCCACAACAAAGATATAGGATTCTTGACTGAGTTGAGAGAAAAATTGAATCTCTTATTGATTTCGAGTCAAGAATCCCACATCTTGTAGACAATAAGGGAGTTGCTTATTTAAGGGTTTAAAATCACACGTTACAAGTTTCCCAAAAGAAAGGTCTTGGAATTGCCTCAATTTTGAGATCCATTAGAATCCTTGCTAAAGCTTTTTGCACATATCTGACTTATATGACTCCACTTTTGAGGAGGATGATGATGATCATGTTGTTGCTGATCATGTAGGATATGAGGAACTGTTACATGCTCTCATTTTATTATGATGCAAGGTACATCGATGTGGCCACTCACATGTATGATATGCCTCATATTATAGACCAAAGTCTATGCTTTTTAGCCTTTATTGTCAGTGATTACATTTTGTGAATTGTAATCATTAGACAAATTAATCACTAATGACTACATAATGTGCATTGCAATTTATGTTTTATCGATTAATCTAATGTTTTCTTCATGAATTCAATGTTGTAAAATTAATGCTATTAATTCACATATCATACATGGTGTCCCTATATTTTTTCTAAAACTTTATTGTAAAAATTTTGGGAGGCGTCAGATACCGTCAGAAACGTTTTATCTTACCCGTCAAACATCAGAATCCCGTCGGACATCAGAATCCCGTCACAAATCAGAAGTCAGACACGTGTCATAAACAACTATGTATGTATGTATGTATGCATGCATGTATGTATGTATGTACGTATGTACTTATGTACGTACGTACGTATGTATGTATGTATCTATCTATCTATCTATCTATCTTTCTATCTATCTATCTATCTATCTATCTCTCTCTCTCTCTCTCTCTCTCTCTCTCTCTCTCTCTCTCTCTCTCTCTCTCTCTCTCTCTCTCTCTCTCTCTCTCTCTCTATCTATATATATATATATATATATATATATATATATATATATATATATATATATATATATATTTGTGGGAATTCTCACTATATTTCATTTAAGGAAAAAAATAATGTACATTTTCTTTGGAACAAGAAACATAGTCGGGCATTGGTTCTTTCATCATGGCAGTATGTATGCCAACCTAGGGATAAAGGTGGACTCGGATTTCTGAATTTACATTTGCATCTAATAGCTAGAAGAACAGCTTTCGTTATGCGTATCACTTCCTCTTATAAACCACTATGGACTCCTATTTTTTGGAAGTTTATAGAGAATGCAGAGGTGAACTTTAAGGGAGTGTGGAAGCTTGATGTATGGAATAAGTTCTTTTCTCATGCTCCGTTACGAGCTTCTTTGCATATGATCAATTTTCTTCTCAGCCATTTCAAAAATACACTTTCTACTCTGAAGTGGAATGGAAGGTAGTGCTATGTAGGGAACTCTCTTGCTTCAGTATCACCATATTGGTCATTCCTAACAAATCCACCTTTTGCTTACTCTTTAGGTGCGGCATCAAGATATTTTAATAACAAAGGGATTGATTCAATTGCAAAATGCTATAACTCCAAATGGGAGATTTTGCCCTTTTCGGTGGTGCGGAGAACATTTGCGGTAGAGGCAATATGTAGATCTAAATGGCTTCAAGTAATCTCTTTATTACAGCAATACCAAATACCGCTTTCGATTGATGCGTCTGAACTGTGGCTGGACTGGTTGTTGGCGAAGCATACTAGATAGTGGACTGGTAAATCAAGCATTTATTACCGAGCACTACTTACATCGGATACTATTGCTTCTCAAAGTAATCAGAGATGGAAATTTAAAAAACCAGATTCTTGGTGGCATGCAAGATACGCCTTGCTATGGGGCTCCCCCTTCACTTATAAAATGAAAATTTTCATGTGGAAAATTTTTGTTGGCCATTTCACATTAGGGACGTTCCTCTCTAAGCATAGGTTTAAAGGTGTGAGATGTCCTCACTGTGCTTCATATGCTGAGAATATGTGGCATGCATTCTGGTCGTGTCCTCAGATTCAAAGATGGTGGAACACTCTTTTTCTGTTTCCCATTTGGAGCGTGAAGCCCACTAAGTTTGATGCTACTTTCTTGTTTTTTGATTGTACAAATACTCCTCTTAACTGGATCAAATGAAGATGTATTTTTCTTTTACTTCGTAACATTTGGATGCTGAGAAACTTCAAGATGTTCAAGACTAAAAGGAAGACACCAACTTTCTCTTTGCAATATTGTAAGGCTCAGTTGCATCTTGATATAATGGGTATGGCACCTACGGAAAGAATACCGATCGCGGCATTACTGAATGAGATTTGACTTTAATAATGCGCTCTTAAGGATGACAGATTATGCTGCTCTTGTTTAGCTGATGTACATATGTGTATGCTTCGGTGCATGCCGGATGTTTCATGAGGATTTAGAATAATGAGTTTTAGGACATGGGAATATATATATATATATATATATATATATATATATATATATATATATATATATATATATATATATATATATATATATATATATATATATATATATATATATATATATATATATATATATATAGAGAGAGAGAGAGAGAGAGAGAGAGAGAGAGAGAGAAGAGAGAGAGAGAGAGAGAGAAAGAAAGAAAGAAAGATATATTAACGTCCACGGGAGGCCGAAATCGACCTATGGGACCGATCAGGTACATCAAAACATTACATTCCACTTGGGGGGAAGCCCTCAAGGGGCTATAATAAAAGGGAAAAATCAAAATAAAAATAAAAGAGGGGGATGTGGCTTCCAAAGCACTCTTATGACTCATAATAGTTTCAAAATTACATCAATATATATTACAAATGAGGGAGATAGCTGTTTCTTCCTATGTGGTATGGGTATGGAAATCTCTGATAATAGCTTGACCGCCTCTGTATACTGCCCACTTTCCATTCTTCCTGGCTTCTCTGACTTTAGTTAACTCTGCTGGTCGATTTTTAAGTTGGAGTGGGGTGAGTTCATCTTCTATCCATACTTTAGTACCTTGTAGTGACTTTGCTTGCTTCATGACAGCTATCTTATCTGACATGTCAAAATAGCTTACCCTTGCCTGAGTTCCTTTTGGGTGTGATGAAGACCGGAGACCCTAGATTGATGAAGGGGACCACCTTGGTTAGTTGTGCTTCTAGTACTTCTGTTTCAAGGATGCAGTCATCTTTTAACTCGGGTGCGATGTCCTCCCTGTCCCATCCTAGGGGGAGGCCTCCAATCCTGATAACTTTCTTATTGTTGTCCACCAATTCCTGCTCCTTTACCACAGACATTACTTCTTTTGAAAAATGTGTAGAGCTGGATAGTTTTACCTCGGATAATTGTGTTACCAAGTTGACTTTATTTGTTGATTCAGCTCCTTTTTGCTGGCTGTTTCCTTGTGTTTCATCAAGCTTTTGTTGCAATCTGGCTATTTGTTCATCTTTCTTACTAATTTCCTGCTTCATTGCTGCTATTTCTCCTTGGAGTTTCTTCACTTCTTGGAGTAAGTAAGACTCCCATGCTGTTGGTTTGTTGACTGGGGCTGGTATAGAAAGCGGCTGGTGCAAGAGGGAAGAGGCAAAGCTTTTCCTGCCTTCCCTGTTGTTGTTGTAGACAAGGAGCGAGGAGAAGGGTGCTTGAAAGCTCAAGGAGAGGGTCCCCTCCCTCACCCTCCCCTTGAGATGAAGAAAGAGGGGGGCTGCTCCCCTCCCGCCTTACCTGCTGTTGTCTCTGGGAGACTGGCGGAAACTGCTACGCTTAGGGTTTCGGGCAGACGAAGAGCTCGGGCAGAGGGATTGCGCTTAGGGTTTCGGGCAGAGGGGGGAGAGAGAGAGAGAGAGAGAGAGAGAGAGAGAGAGAGACACATAAATCTCTTGGCAAGATGGGTGTACATTATGATTTCCTTGCTAACACAACTCCAAGCTTATCCTCCAAGCCAACACCTCTGGTAGGAACTCCCTTGTGTGTAGGAGATTGCCACATGAATTTGTTAAAGAAGAGTATAAATGCCACATAATGCTAGATATCATCAAACTTAAGCTATTTGAGGATGAAGCCTATTGTCTTGAGTCCCTCTCCCCCTTGCATTTGCCTTGTGATGTGAGGAGGTGGCTGCCAAGAATGGGTGGTAGCCAAGAGTGGGTGGTCACCTAGGTAGAGGGTGAGAGGATGGAGTGGGCGGTCATCTAGGTAGGAAATAGGAGCACCTAGGTAGAAAATAGGAGCATGGCGGGTGGTTGTTGCCTAGGAGGAAAGGGAGTGGTGATGGTCGCCTAGGAAGCAAGGGAGTGATGATGGTCTAGGAGGAGGCCCAGGAGTTGGTTGCCCATGTGCAAGAGGAGGTGGTTGCCCTTGTGTAAGTAAAGAGGTGATCGCCCATATATGACAAAAGGGAGTGTTTGCCTTTACTTATAGGTGGGCTCCCTTCACCTAGAGAGCCCGAGAGGCCTCTCCTAATATGGTTGCCCATGGTGGGTTTGGTGGTCGTCCAACCTCAAGGAGATTGCCCAAGTGGTCGTCGAGGAGTAGCCATTTGTGCCTCTACATATTGTTCGTCAAGTATTGCCTCTTCGTCTTGAGAGGATTACACATACACACATAGAAGTCATTGACATTTAGGAGGATGAAGAAGAAAGAGCGAAGTCATCATTGAAAGAAGAGAGAAGCTAGATATTCAACCACTTGGAGGATAGTCATTGCTGGAGGGAGAGGAGAAGAGAAATACAAATGAGGAAGGAAGGAAATCTCCATCAGAGAGGAGGTATCTATTGAGAGGAGTATAGCATCTCGGAGGGGAGTACATTAGAGGAAGAATCACCCAATGAGAAGAAAGGAAGTCCACAAAGGTTGCTCATGAAGGAGGAGAGTCCATCTAGAGAACAATCGTCCTTTCATAGAGAAGAGGTGTCCACTCGAAGAAAAGTCGCCCATTTAGGAGAAGAGGAGTCCACTTGGAGGAGAAATCCATTGAGAAGAAGAGTTTTCCTATTCTAGAAAGAAGAGATGATGCAAATTGGATATGCATGCCCTTAAGATTCCTAATTATGGTATGTACAAAAAGTGCTACTTATTATGCTTTGCCGCGTCCCTATTCTCCAAGAAACTTCTAGAGCTTAACATTTGGGATGTTTGTCCATGGTAGTTCTTTTGCTTTCCATCTTTCTAATTTCACTGTTTTTAGTAGATTGATATGCTATAGTTTTCTTAAGAGTGATCTTCTGTGTTGAGATATCAAGTTCAACATGTGATGTTTGAGGATGACACGTACCACTTTTCATTTCTCTAACATGTATAGTGGTTACACCGATATATATATAAGGAATACTTTTAGTTAGCTTCATCGGATTTATCTACTGAAATCTTTCCAACTCACTCATTCGTGGATATTAGGGTTTTCTTTATGTATTGCTCTTTATATATTGTACTGGTTGTATTGTTGTAGTAGGTCATTATTGTATATTTTCTTTATGTAATGGGAATAGTAGAAGAAGATCATTCTTTTTTGCCTCAATCTGTATGTGCTCCTCTTTTGGTGTGTGAGAGTATGTCAGAGATCTCTTCCTTATCTCCTTTCTCTTGACATGGTATCAATGCTAGCGTGGCTAAAGAGAGCATGTTAAGAAGGCTTATGGTGAAGAGTTCGTGACGAGATGTGGAGAATGCGTGCTTCGGAAACCATCTCAGATTGCTACCAAATTTGGTGTCCAGATAGAAGGTCCTAGATTATATCTTTAAGGTCACTCGTTTTGCTAAGATTTTTGTTTTGGAGCCATTTTGACCTTGGTTTCGAGCCCGCAAGGTTTGTCCTATAGAAAAAGAAGTCAATTTGCAAAACTGTAAATTTCTTCTTTCTGTTCGGAATCTCTCAAATATTTCAGATCCAGAATTTCAAGCAATTTTGTGTACAGATGATACACCAAAACCGTGTTTTGTCGAGTATGAGTACTCAAGTTCATAGTGTGACAGTCTTCAAGCAGAGGTACTACTAGTGTTTTCGCAGTATTATAAATCGTTGCAACAATGGCAAATGCTAATGGAATGAGTCAACTTATGAGTGATAAGTTGGACAAGAATAACTCTCATGCTTGGAGATTCGTTAAAAGTCTGTTGGAAGTATATCAAAGGAGACAATGAAATCGTTTAGTTACCAGAGAGCTGAGAGGAATCGGACTTCAGACTAGTTAAGAGCATACGAAGAGTGGAATCAAGGAGCATGGAAGGTAGCATACAAGATAGCATGATTGAGCACATACAAGATGCCAAAACTCCACAAGAGGCTTGGAAAGTTTGGTCACATAGTTGGAGACAATAAAAAGGCACAAAATTTGAAACTCAAGAATGAACTTCATACATTGGAGAAAAAGAGCATGTCGGTAAGTGACTAGGAGAATATTCCAAATTTTGTTGCACTTCTGTCCATGCTAATAATTGAAGGAAAGAACCTTGATGAATACTCAAACTCCCAAGGAAAAGTTAGTTTTGAGCATGTATTCTATTTTGATAGAGGAAGAGGCCAAGGCATAGCCTTCCGACTCCGACGCGGAAGAAAAAACAATAACCAAGATAAAGTTCAATAACAAACTAATGCAAGAGGTAGAGGATAGTTTTGAGATAGGGGAAGCAAAAGAGGTTGGAGAAACTTCTAAAGAAATGGTTCAAGTAATGACAGTAAGGGATGATGGAATTGTGGTAAACATGGTTGCGTTAAAGAAGCTGGATCCAAAAGAAGAAAAATGTATCTCCATTGGATACTCCCTTGAGCAAAAGGGATATAAATGTTACAACCCACTCACATTACAGGTGAAGGTAAGCAGAGATGTGGTGCTTGATGATATGCAAAGCTTCTATGCTGATGCGAAAGGACTTAATGTTGACTCAAATGACAAAGGAAATGCTGAATATGCAAGTGAAGAATTTCAAGTTCTGAGTGGATCATATGTGTCAGCAAACAATAGTTCCAACTCAAACCTGTGGAGTGGAAAATTGCGTAGAAATTTTAGTCCAACAAGTTCATCAATTGCATCCAAGAAAGATAAAGAAAAAATTTTGACAAATAATAAAACATCTCTAAGTTTTGACCTCATAGTATCACGGATTCCAGATGATGAAAGAGTTTTTCCTTCTTCTTCAATAACCTCCTGTTGAGTAGAAGTTTGTGAAGTTGGTCTTTTGGGAGATGAAAACATCCTCTCCTCTTTGTCTTGGTCTTGGGTACTTGCCATTGACAATACTCCACAAGTCTTTAGATACTAACAAATTCATCATCATTAAACTCCACATTGGATAGTTAGACATTACTTCAAGCTTATCTTCATTCTCAAGTCTATAATCACTCATCTTGTTAAAGGTGTATATCAACTATGCTCTGATATCAAATGTTGGAAGTGGGGTGGGCCTCAATAATATTATACACAGGTTTACAAGATCTTCCAACACATGAACCTTAGCATATACACCTTAAGGCTCAAAATTAGATGAATGAGAAATAGAAAGAGAATACACAATTCGTCAAAGTGTAAGCTGAATGATTACCTACACCATCTATTATGAATGTCAAATTACAATGTGTGTCAAATTACAATAGATAGTGTAGATAAGCTGAATGTTTACCTACACTATCTATTATGAATGTCAAATTACAATGTGTATAATGATACAAAACTGAATGTATGCTTACAAAAACTGAATGTAGCCTAAATTTCAAGTCCTAGATACAAGAAATTGTGCATAAAGCAGATAAGAGGTATGAAGAGTGTGTGTATGTGCGATTGAAGTGAATAGAAACAGTTTAGAACTGTTTTACAGCAAATCCTAATTCTGAAATTAGGGTTTCGGAAACCCTAAATCAGAAATTGACTTAAATAGCAAGATAAAATTCTCCTTCTATTGAAGTAGAAGGCAAAAAGCCTTGGAACAACAACAACAAAAGAAGAACTGAAATTGGAACTTGCTACTTACAAAACTCTGCTAAAGCTCATGTTTGGCTGTCAAATCTCCTCCAAATCTGCACCAAAACTTACGTACACCTTCTCCAAGTATTAGAGCACTTCAAAAGACTTTGAGTGAGCTTTGATGGATGCATGATATGACACGGAGGCCTTCTTTTATAGGCTTTAGTAGTCCTGACAAAAATTTGACGGAAAGCTTATGAAAAGAAGCTAAAAAGCTTGAGATAGCACTAAAAAATGATAAGTTTTGAGCAGAAATTAGGGTTAGGGTTTTTGTGCATTTTTGGACTTCTGATGAGGTAATGTTATATACCAAATGAAAGCTCTCCTTAAGTACTATGTGATGAGCTAATGAAAATTTATGATTTCCAGTGACCAAAATTTGATTAAGTACCAAAAATTAGGGTTGCTGGAAATTAGAGTTTTGTGCTATTTTGACATTGTTTCCAACAAGTTTTTCTTATTTATTAGGCAAAATTCATAACTTCGTGTATGTGCAGCAGTATGCTGTAGAGCTTTCATAAATATAATAGAAATTTCAGATTTGACTTGTTAATCTTTCTGAATTCATTTTATGTATTGAGTCTTTTAGGACAGATTCAAACTTCAATATTAGAATTCATTTATGAAATACAAAACCCAACATGGCATCAACATAGGTTGAGCATTATA
This sequence comes from Ceratopteris richardii, assembly GCA_020310875.1. Classification (NCBI taxonomy): domain Eukaryota; kingdom Viridiplantae; phylum Streptophyta; class Polypodiopsida; order Polypodiales; family Pteridaceae; genus Ceratopteris; species Ceratopteris richardii. The sequence continues at coordinate 130,690,344 of CM035416.1, read as the reverse complement.
AGGTAATGTCTTTTTGATCTCAGCTTGTCATTGCCAGCTGCTCATCTTTTTCTTTTTTTCTTTCATCAACATGTTATTTCTTCTCCATCCACTAGGAGGTCATTATTTTTGTCATTAAAAAATCATTAGTATTCTAACTTATTCTCTTCTTTGTTATGATTTATTATTGTTTCAACAATAGTTGCTATTACTAAGCTTCAAAAGCTCATTTCATATCATACTATTTCATAGTCTGAATATTTCATCTCGTTTCATTCAAGGAAATCTTTAAAGAAAAATTCATAACTTTGATGTATATACAGAAGTACCTTAATTTTGTGTGTCTCTTTTTGTATTGATTTTGTGTATTGAGACTTTCATTATAAATTTGAACCTCAATATTATAAGTCATTCATGAAATATAAAATCCAAGAGTGAGTTGGAGGAGTGTTTGAAAGATGAAAGAGCCTTGTGAGGAGGTCCAAAGTGGTCTTTGATAGGTTCCAGCACATGGTATGACAAGAGAGGAAGGTGAGGTGCTCTCGACAAGTTGGATAGCAAGGGAGGCTTGTTGAGTGTTGGAATGTGTTTGGATGAGCTTTGAGGAGCACCACCATAAGCTAAAATGAAGTGTCATAGGATTGAGAACGAGGATGCTATTAGGAAATGGTCGTCTAGAAATCCTTATTGTACATGTTTAGGTTAGATTCTCGAATTCATTATATATATGATGGACACATTATTTAATTGTACCATAGCTCAATTTTTAGAATTAGATAAAAAGGGAAAAAAATGTGATTCAAGGCTTTTGGAAATGAATCACGTATTCATTAAGTGCTTGAAGAGAGCTACCCAATCATATATAAGACATACCCAAAAAACTCTGATTTCACCCTCAAAAGTTAAACCCTAATTTCCAGTCAAAAGTCAACAAGAGCTTATAAAGTCAACCAAATTTGTCCAATGTTGAAATAAAAAGTACCAAAACCTGTACACATGGAAAATATAGGTACATGCTCCTAAAACTATATATGAATAGTTGCCACATTACCCATTATTGCCACATCATCACCTGCACCTGAGAAAAGTTAAAGAACACTTTCTCTATATTTGCGCCTTGCTTTCTTGAGAGCTTTATTGGAAAATCAATTGCCTATGATGGTTATAAAAGAAATTTGAAGCTTGGGCATAATCAATCAACCCAAGGAGTTATTAAACTTCTCACATATGCATGGAGGAGGTGCTCTTCATCATCCTTGGAGCTTGGAGATCGGAACATACTTGTATTTGCCCAGGCTAAAGGTATTAGAGCATGACTAGCAAGATTTACAGGAACCAAAGCTTGAGCATAAGAAGAGAAGAATAGAGTTTGTAAGTTTTTTATTATCTACTCTTTTTAATGTGCTTTTGTTGTTGAATACTTCTAGTCATTAGCTCTGCCCATCTCTTAATTCCTCAATTATTGCTCAGCTTTATCTCAATTTTTGGTTTATTTCTCTCAGTCATACCTTTATGTTACAGCCATCTAGTGATTTTTCCGACCATATGCCTGTAAAATTCAGCACTTAAGTACTCTTCAGCTGCCCAAATTTTTGTGCAGACTAAAAATTACCATAGCTGCTCTAGATTAGCAACAATCTCTGATTTTTGCTAGCCTACATATAGAAAGAGTTGGTAGTTTTATATCCGGCACACTAGTTAAGATTCAAAATCTATTCTTTTAATTTGTATGCATTGATCTAATTTTTGCAAGTATAAGAAAAATTTCAGCAAGGTATTGTTTAATCTATGAATTTAGAGGCTGATGTTCTTTTATGAACAAAAGTGCAAGCTGTTTTTTTCATTGGTTGGAATTATTTATGCACTTAGAGATCTTGTAGCACACTTTGTCCTAGAACATCTAGTTTAGCCTTCCTTTAAATTTTTGGAATTCTTGATTTGACTGTAAATGTTAGGAATTGTGATAGGAAAATTGTCTCCTGGATTTACAATTGTTTGTCTCCCTCCATTTAGATTAGTTATAAACTTGTTTTAGTACAAGGTTTGGTTTCTCAAACTAAGTACTAGTATCAAATCTAGATTTTTGTTTTACCACCTAGATTATGTTTCTGAATACTTAAGTTTTTTTTTTTGGGTATATTCTTGCATAATAAGTATATTGCTCCAGGTTTGGATCTAGGGGGTTCTTGTTAGAGTATCTTTTTACTATAATCGTAAATTGATTTAAGTGAACATCTCTCTTTGTATGAGCCATTGAGTACACTTGTCTAGTACAGTGCGCATCAAAATCACTTATTTGTGACAAAAGACTTTTCAAATGAAAGGTTTTGACTTGCATCTTGCAAGGTTAGATAGCTCAATAGAGTTCTTGAGATGGCTCCACATGCATTAAGATTGAAGGGGTTTCATCTCCATAAATGGAGGACAAGGACAAAGATCTACCAAGGAAGCACTTGGGGAGCATCATGAGGAGGAATCCATGAGAAGGAGGAGACTATGCCCAAGTGGTTCTTCAAGGGATGGCTCAAAGAGGAGGAGAACGTGCCTCTCTTGATACTTGCGTAGAATCACCTTGATACCACATAGCTATCTCACTTTGGCATATCTTTTGGAGATTGAAGTGTCATTAAGAGTTATATGTTGAATCATCACATAAGGGACTAGTGGAATGCCATATTTTAACTCCATATTTCTTTGCTCCATTTGATATGGATTTCTTATGGTCCCATTACACATCTCTATTTCAAGGAGAGGGAAATGGATGCCTTGATAAGTTATTTGTATCCTACCTTTGCTCGACATATTCTTACTAGCACTCTTGATTTCAAAGTTCTTTTTGCAATTATCTTTTTTTTTTTTTTTTTTTTTTTGGGAATGGTAACCTCAAAATTACATGCAATCCTATGCCTTGTTTGCATGATTATAATTGCACCACAAATTGGAATTCTTCTCACAATTCCCATGTCTTAACCTTTTACCTAATCATGTGTATATTATATCTATCATATGCATATTATATCTATCACGAGCAAGCTTCCATCAAACAATGCATGATCTCCAGGGAATTCCAAGTTATTAAAAAACTTGGATATTTGATAGAATGTCACCAATCCCTTGCAGATACCACGTGATAATGGAGCATATTATCCTTCTGATAACTCATCAAATCAGTGATGCATGCCTTCTCATATTTTCTAAGAGTTTATGTGGGCTGAAGGCTGAGAGAGAAATGGAAAGTGGTATTTGAGTGCATTGAAGAATCTATAGAGAGAGGTAAAGCACCCTATGTTGTGTGTGTGTGTGTGTGAGAGAGAGAGAGAGACAGAGAGAGAGAGAGAGAAAGAAAGAAAGAAAGTCATATTAACGTCTTCTAGAGGCCAAACTTGGCCTATGAGACAAAAACCATGTACAAGTGTAGTAACCCTGTGTGGAGGATGAAATGAAATAAAAAGTATATCGCGACACAAAGATATATAAGGCTGGAAAAGGCTGGGGAGACGTGGCTCTGACTCTGCAGATAGTGGCCACCTAATACATGGGGGACATGTGAGTAAAAGTGTTGAGTAAAACACCCTAGCTACTGGTGAATGGGTGGAGGTGGGTGTAGTATGTGGTACATCGGGGGTGGTCTGAGTGCCTCCTCAAGGAAGACAACCCATGGGGTGGTGGTGCACCGATGCTCCATCATGTGGTCGTAGGCTGTCCTGATGCGTGAGATATCCTCCTGATATATTCGTGGTCGATGATATCTGCCCATGCGTGGTCGGCGCCGTGCTCTCTGTGCTGCTTCCTGGTAGAGCGTGAGCCCTATAGATGGACCTCTCTGATGTGGCTCAGCCCGCTGAAAAAACTGGGTAATGGTCTGCTGCGTACTCACCCGTGGCTGATGTGTGGGCTGGAGTGACCGATCTCGCCTCTCGTATGCTGCTGTGAGGAAGCGTCCCAAGCGTCGCTGGTCTCCCATAGTCATGCATAATGGGAGTGACTCCTCTATCTGGAACTGTGCTTGTAGGTCTAAGTATGCTGGGCATCTGATAACAAAATGCTCTTCACTCTCTACCACTGTCTGGCATACTGGGCACCACCTCTCCTCACGGGGGACTCCCCTGGACGGACTCCTCTTAATCTCGAGCTGATGTGATGAAACCCGGAGCTGCCCGATGACTACTCGAAGGTGGTGGGGTAGATATGTATGCATGTATCTCGGAATCTCGATGAAGCCCTCGTCCGATATATGTAGAAAATGCTCACGGTAATAGAGCATTTTCGGTGGCAATGTATCCCTAGGGCTCACCCATGTCCTCTGTATGTATGTATGCCATATCTCCTAACGAATGACCCTATTCCTCTCCTGATGAGAGAGCACGTAGGTGGGTAAATGAGAGTCGTACTGTAGTGGTGGTAGCCTGTCAATGTCAATGCCGTGGTGGGCCAGCCAAGCTCGTGTCTGTGCATACCATGAGGAGGTGTCACCTACTAATGCCATGTCCCGTGATGCCTGAAAAGCCCGATAAGCAATGCGCTCTGTATCCATGCTCCGGAGTCTGCGTAATAGGCATACTATCTGGAATAGTGCCTCAACTAGCATCGGAGGTGTAGCTAGCTCTGCTCTAATGATATCATGTGGTACTGAAGGCTTGCTGCGGATAAGTCTGGAAATCATGAGGACCTGTGGCCTCTCTAATGCTGTCCATACTGATGTGGCTAATCCTGGTCCCATATGGCTGCCCCATACATGAGAAAGAGAGAGAGAGAGAGAGAGAGAGAGAGAGAGAGACTTTTTAACGTCTATTAGAGGCCAAAGTTGGCCTATGAGACAAAACATATACATCAATATGATCCAATCCACTGTGATCCCAAAAGAAAAATAAAGTGTGAGTACAAAATAGAGTATAAAAGGAGTGGATAATAGCTTGCGTTGAGGGTGTGGGGTGCTATGAGTATGCACTCTATATGCTCAATAGGTGAGATACAAATATGATATGCATAGGGAGGAGAGGCTCGGTGGTGTCATATCCCTCTAAATGCCTGGAGTGGGTGTAGGATATAATGCATCGGTGGGTAAGGCATCGTGGCGATCCTCAAAATGCTTTGCAGGTCGAGATCGGCACAGGTGCACTGCTGACGTCTCTGTATCTCCATGTCACGGCGTGCATGAATCGCCTGAATCTCTCTCTGGTGGGGCTGCCTCTCCAGAGTGGGGGTCTTGGTCATCGGCACTGTTGTCTAAGCTACTCTGCTCTTTGTAATGTGACACCCCGCGTCGAGCTGGGTCCTGGTTGTGGGTCTGAAAGAATCTGTAATATGAGTCTGGGGGGGCCGGGTGTATCTCCATCTGCTGGAGAAGTGAGGCACGGAGGCGCTGGAGCTCTACTAGGAAATGACCTAGAGGGCCCTCGTCATCCGTCTCCAATAAAGCCCTGATCTCCCTGGGCCCCCTCGAGAGCTATGGGTAGCGGTCTCTTATATCCTCATATGCCTAGCATCTACATGTGTAGTGCTCCTCGTCCTCCACCTCCTCTCGGCATATCCTGCATAATCTCTCGTCCCGGGGGGTATGTGTCTCTCGCCCAACCTCAACCTCCACCTCCAGCTAGTGTGATGATACTCTGAGCTGCCCAATGGCCACTCTCTCTGCTGGTGCCATGTATGTATCCATGTATCGTGGTCTCTGAATGAAACCATCCATTGTCAATGTTAGGAAGTGCTCTATGTAGTGTTGCCTCTTTGTGGGAAGAGGCTCCCGTGGTGCTATCCATGTCTCCCTGACGTGTATATGTAGTACGTCCTGACGGATGATCCTGTTCCTCTCCGAACGAGAGAGGGTAATGTGGGGGGAAGAGAGGTCATATTGAAAGGGGGGAGATCGGTAATGCTCATGCCATGGTCTGCCAACCATCGGTAGGTCTATGCATACGATACTCTCTCATGCCCTGTCTCTTCCAAATGTCTAGAGCTCTCAAAAGCAAGCCTGGTGAGTCGATTGGTGGGGAGCTCTCTAACTCTCAGAGTAAAGGTCACCGGCTGAAAGAGCATCCGTGGTGTGCCAAGCTCAGCTCATATAATGTCATGTGGAACAGAGGGCTTGCTACGGAGCAAGAGTGAGATCATGGTGACCTGGGGCCTCTCAATCCACGTCCAGATCCCCTCCGTGATTCTTGGTGCTCATATTGCCACTACGTACATCAATGTGGGTGTCACTAAAGTATCAAAGAGCCACCCCTTAGTTCGGGGCTCCTAAAATTGTGCCTGAAAGAAGCATCTCTCCAATCCAGCAAGTGCCGCATAGCCTCGCATGAATCTCTCTCTCGCTGCCTGTGCCATGGAGAATACCCCCGTGCTGCCCGAGAAGGTGACACCTAAGTAGACGTAGGAGTCCACTACCTCTTTTTGTCCTCCAACTGCGGTGAAAGAGGCGCGATGGCGTACTGTCGGGGGGGGAGGGGGGGGGGGGGAGAGGGATAGAGAGAGAGAGAGAGAGAGTTTTTACGTCTATTAGGAGGCCGAACTCGGCCTATGAGACAAATCGATGTACATGGGTGTATCTTCTGTCTATCACAGAAGATAAAAGTGTTGGAAAAAAAAAGTGGTAAAGCTCTTACAGATCTCCGTAGTATGCATGTGGAGATACCCATGAAGTGGGGGGGGTGTATGGAGTGCGATATCTATGATAGTCTATCTGCAAAGGGATGGTACAACAAACATGAGAATGCATCTGAAACGACTAACTAGCTCCATCCTGTGCTAGAGGGTGGGTGTAAGATGTGATACATAGGTGGAGGTGGAGTCAGGGCCATCCTGATGGCTGTAGCGGGATCAGCCATCATCTGGGATCGTCTCTCCTCCATGGCGCAATGGTCACGAGCCTGGATCTCTGCAATCTGGTGCCGGTGAAGTCTCGGGGCCCGATATCCTATCGCACGGGGTCGTCTCCTAGCTCGAGAAGTCTTAGCTTGCTGAAGAGTCACCCCTCTCAGTGTGTGGGCTGAGGCCTAGTTGGTTCCTGACTCGTCAGGAACCTTTTATTCTGACTTAACTGACCCGTTTCTGACTTTGCCGTCAGAAATGGATACCTGACTTGGCTTTTTTTTTTTCTCCAGTTTGGCTGTTTTTTTGCTCGAAAGTGTCTGCTCTCTGCATTGGCCTATGAGACAAAAACCATGTACAAGTGTAGTAACCCTGTGTAGAAGATAAAATGAAATAAAAAGTATATCGCTACGCAAAGCTATATAGGGCTGGAAAAGGCTGGGGAGACGTGGCTCTGACTCTGCTGATAGTGGCCACCTAATACATGGGGGATCCAAAATGTGAGTAAAACACCCTAGCTACTGGTGATGGGTGGAGGTGGGTGTAGTATGTGGTACATCGGTGGTGGTCCGAGTGCCTCCTGAAGGAAGACAACCCAGGGGGTGGTGGTACGCCTATGCTCCATCATGTGGTCGTAGGCAATCCTGATGCGTGAGATATCCTCCTCATATAGTCGTGGTCGACGATATCCGCCCATGCGTGGTCGGCGCCGTGCTCTCTGTGCTGCTTCCTGGTGGAGTGTGAGCCCTATAGATGGACCTCTCTGATCTAGCTCAACTCGCTGAAAGAACTGGGTAATGGTCTGCAGGGTACTCATTCGTGGCTGATGTATGGGCTGTAGTGACCGCTCTCGCCTCTCGTATGCTTCTGTGAGAAGGCGTCCCAAGCGTCTCTGGTCTCCCATAGTCATGCAGAGCTGGAATGACTCCTCGATCTGGAACTGTGCTCGTAGGTCTAAGTATGCTAGACATCTGATAACAAAATGCTCTTCACTCTCTACCTCTGTCTCGCATACTGGGCACCACCTCTCCTCACGGGGAACTCCCCTGGACCGACCCCTCTCAATCTCGAGCTGATGTGATGAAACCCGGAGCTGCCCAATGACGACTCGTAGGTGGTGGGGAAGGTAGGTCTGCACGTATCTCCGAATCTCGATGAAGCCCGTGCCCGATATATGTAGAAAATGCTCGCGGTATTAGAGCATTTTCGGTGGCAATGTACCCCTAGGGCTCACCCATGTCCTCTGTATGTATGTATGCCATATCCCTTGACGAATGATCCTATTCCTCTCTTGATGAGAGAGTGAGTAGGTGGGTGCATGAGAGTCGTATTGTAGTGGTGGTAGCCTGTCTATGTCAAAGCCATGGTGGGCAAGCCAGTCTCGTGTCTGTGCATACCATGAGGAGGTGTCGCCTGCTAATGCCATATCACGTGATGCCTCGAAAGCACGATAAGCAATGCACTCTGTATCCATGCTCCTAAGTCTGTGTAATAGGCATACTGTCTGGAATAGTGCCTCAACTAGCATCGGTGGTGCAGCGAGCTCTGCTCCAATGATATCATGTGGTACTGAAGGTTTGCTGCGGATAAGTCTGGCAATCATGAGGATCTGTGGCCTCTCTAATGCTGTCCATACTGATGTAGCTAATCCTGGTCCCCATATGGCTGCCCCATACATGAGCGCTGGCGTAACCAAAGTGTCAAAGAGCCACCCCTTTGTGCGAGGCTCCTGAAAATATGCCTGGTGGCACTGTCTCTCCATCAAAGCTAGTGCTGCATACCCACGTGTGATGCGGTCACGGGCTTCCTGAGCCATAGAGAAGACCCCTGATGCTGCTGTAAATGTCACCCCCAAGTAAACATATGATCCGACCACCTCGATCGGTCCACCTGCTGCTGTGAACAAACTATGTCTGCGTACCTGTGCTGATGTATGAAAGATCAAGACCTTGGTTTTACCAAGGTTCACAGATAACCCTCTGTGTCTGCAAAAGTCATCTAGGCCGTGTAGATGATGCTGTAGACCTTCTGCAGACTCTGAAACCAATACAATATCATCAGCGTATAAAAGAATATGGACAGTGGACCCGTGTACCTCAATGCCATCTCCCCCCTGCTGCTGTATGAAGTCCACTATCTCATCAATGTAAAGACCAAAGAGGGTGGGTGAGAGAGGGCATCCTTGCTTCACCCCGATAGTGCTAGCAAGTGGATCATATAAGTGTTTTTACATCTATTAGGAGGTCGAACTCGGCCTATGAGACAAATCGATGTACATGGGTGTATCTTCTGTCTATCAGAGAAGATAAAAGTGCTGAAAAAGAAACTGGTAAAGCTGATACATATCTCCGTGATATGCGTGTGGAGATACCCATGAAAGTGGGGGGGGGTGTATGGAGTGCGATACCTATGATAGTCTATATGCAAAGGGGTATTACAACAAGCATGGGAATGCATATGAAACGACTAACTAGCTCCATCCTATGCTAGTGGGCGGGTGTAAGATGTGATACATAGGTGGAGGTGGAGTCAGGGCCATCGTGATAGCTGCAGCGGGATCAGCCATCATATGGAATCGTCTCTCCTCCATGGCGCGATGGTGACGAGCCTGGATCTCTGCAATCTGATGTCGGTGAGGTCTCGGGGCCCGATATCCTCTAGCACGGGGTCGTCTCCTAGCTCGAGCAGTCTCAGCCTGCTGAAGAGTCACCCCTCTCTGTGTGTGGGCTGAGGGGGGGAGGGATGCAGCACGTCGTGGAATAAAGAACTCAGTGAGCTGACTCTGTCTCCCTCCTGTATGGGCTGCTACAGTAGGCTGGAGTAGGGAATCTTTGTGACTCTGTATCTCTAGTAGGAATCGCCCGAGCTGTCGCTGGTCTCTAGAGTCCATGATCTCTCGGAGGGTGGGCTTCCCTGTAAATAGAGTCCCGTATCTACCTCTGATGCCATCATATGCGCTACATCTGCATACAAAGTGCTCCTCATCCTCCATCTCTACTCTGCAAACCCTGCATATCCGCTCCTCTCTGGGACTCTCAACTGGCCAATCGCTACCCTCAAGCTATGAGGCATGTAAGTATCCATGTAACATGGCCGTCGGATGAAACTGTCCGCTAGGATGTCTAAGAACTGGTCTCGATAGTGCAATAGTCTCGATCCCATGTGTGGTTTGTGCCATGTCTGACTAATGTAGAGCTCCCAAAGATCCTGTCAGAGCACAACATTCCTCTCATGACGAGAGAGGTGGATGTGAGGTGAGTTTGGGTCGTACTGAAAAGGTGGCAATCTGTCCATATCAAGCCCATGACTATCAAACCATACTCTAACTTGAGTGTACCAAGCTCTCTCATATCCTGACTCTGATATCTGTATAGATGCCTCAAAAGCTCTGCGCGTGAGTCTGTCTGTAGGGAGCTCCCTCATCCTCTGAATAAAGCAGATAGTCTCGAATAGTGCATCTACTACCATGGGTGGTGCAGCTAGCTCTGCCCCGATGATGTCATGTGGTACCGACTGTTTCCTGCGAAAATAGTCGCGAGATCATACGTACTTGGGGCCTCTCGATCGCACTCCACTGGGTGACTGTGAGGCCTGGGGCCCAAACTGTCGCAGCATACATCATAGCTGGTCTGACTAGTGTGTCAAATAGCCACCCCTTCGTGCGGGGCTCCTGGAAGTGTGCCTGGTGACATCTCCGCTCTAACATGGCTAAAGCTGCATATCCTCGTATGAGTCTATCGGTGGCTGCCTGTCTCATGCTGAAGGGGCCAGGTAAGCTCGTGAATGTGACTCCGAGAGAGAGAGAGAGAGAGAGAGAGAGACTTTTTAACGTCTATTAGAGGCCAAAATCGGCCTATGAGACAAAACATATAAAAGGAGTGGATAATAACTGGCATCAAGGGTGTGGGGTGCTATGGGTATGCACTCTATATGCTCAATGTGTGTGATACAAATATGATATGCATAGGGAGGGGAGGCTCTATGGTATCACAACCCTCTAAATGCCTGGAGTGGGTGTAGGATATAATGCATCGGTGGGTAAGGCATCATGGGGATCCTCAAAATGCTTTGAATGTCCAAATCGACAGGGGTGCGCTGCTGACGTCTCCGTATCTCCATGTCATGGCATGCATGAATCGCCTGAATCTCTCTTTGGTGTGGACGGGCTCTCCGGAGTGGGGGCTCTCGGTCGTTGATGCTGTCGTCTAAGCTCCTCTTCTCCGTGTTATGTGACACCCTGCATCGAGCTGGGTCCTCGAGTGGTTGTGGTCTGAAAAAATCTGTAATATAAGTTTGAGGGGGGTGGCCAGGTGTATCTCCATCTGCTGCTGGAGAAGTGATGCACGGCGGTGCTCGAGAAGTGATGCACGGCGGTGCTGGAGCTCTACTAGGAAATGACCTAGAGGGCGCTGGTCCTCTGTCCCCAATAAAGCCCTGATCTCTCTGGCCCCCCTGAGAGAGAGAGAGAGAGAGAGAGAGAGAGGGAGAAAGAAAGAAAGAAAGGTATATTAACGTCTTCCAAAGGCCAAACTTGGCCTATGAGACAAAATCATATACAAGTGTGGTAATCTCTGTGTAGCAATGGAAAGGAAAAAAAATACTCGCTACACAAAACTGTGTAGGCGGAAAACAGCAAAGGATGGTGGTACCTATAATGAGGAGGTAGTGGGAATAAAATAATGGTGCCTGGGGGGAGAGTGGCTCTGGCTCAGCAGATAATGACCACCTGATACAAAGGGGAGCCATGAGGGTGCCTCCTAGAGGAAGCCTGTCCAAGTGGTGGTAGTGCGCCTATGCTCCATCATGTAGTCGTAGGCTATCCTGATGCGTGAGAGAGAGAGAGAGAGAGAAAGTGTTTTTACGTCTATTAGGAGGCCGAACTCGGCCTATGAGACAAATCGATGTACATGGGTGTATCTTCTGTCAATCAGAAAAGATAAAAGTGCTGAGAAAAAACAGGTAAAGCTGGTATAGATCTCAGTAGTATGCATGTGGAGATACCCATGAAAATGGGGGGGGGAGGGGTGTATGGAGTGCGATATCTATGATAGTCTATATGCAAAAGGGTAGTACAACAAGCATGAGAATGCATCTGAAACGACTAACTAGCTCCAGCTAGTGGGCAGGTGTAAGATGTGATACATAGGTGGAGGTGGAGTCAGGGCCACTCTAAATGCCTGGAGTGGGTGTACGATATAGTGCATCGGTGAGTAAGCCATCGTGGCGATCCTCAAAATGCTCTGCACATCGAGATCGAGAGGAGTGCGCAGTTGACATCTCCGTATCTCCATGTCATGGCATGCGTGAATGACCTGAATCTCTCGCTGGTGGGAACGGGCTCTTCGGAGTGGGGGTCTCGGTCGTCGGCGCTGTCGTCTAAGCTCCTCTGCTCTCTGTAATGTGACACCCTGCATCGAGCTAGGTCCTTGGGTGGCTCTGGGTCTGAAAAAATCTGTAATAGAAGTCTGGGGGGCCAAGTGTATGTCCATCCGCTGCTGGAGAAGTGATGCACGCCGGTGCTGGAGCTCTACTAGGAAGCGACCTAGAGGGCGCTGGTCCTCCATCTCCAATAAAGCCCTGATCTCTCTGCCCCCCCTGAAGAGCTGGGTAGCAGTCTCTGATGTCCTCGTATGCCTGGCATCTACATGTGTAGTGCTCCTCGTCCTCCACCTCCTCTCGGCATATCCTGCATAATCTCTCGTCCCTGGGGGTATGTGTCGCTCGCCCAGCCTCAATCTCGAGCTCGTGTGATGATACTCTGAGCTTCCCAATGGCCACTCTCTTTGCTGGAGCCATGTATGTATCCGTATATCGTGGTTTCTGAATGAAACCATCCGCTGTCACAGTCAGGAAGTGCTCTTTGTAGTGTTGCCTCTTTGTGGAAAGAGGCTCCCGTGTGCTATCCATGTCTCCCTGATGTGTGTCTGTAGTAGGTCCTGACGGATGATCCTGTTCCCCTCCGAATGAGAGAGGGTAATGTAGGGGGAAGAGAGGTCATACTGAAAAGGGGGGAGATCGGTTATGCTCATGCCATGGTCTGCTAACCATCGGTAGGTCTGTGCATACCATACTCTCTCATGCCCTGTCTCTTCCAAATGTCTAGAGCTCTCAAAGGCAAGCCTGGTGAGTCGACTGGTGGGAAGCTCTCTGACTCTCAGAATAAAGGTCACTAGCTGAAAGAGGGCCTCGACTTGCATCGGTGGTGTGCCAAGCTCAGCTCATATAATGTCGTGTGGAACAGAGGGCTTGCTGCGGAGCAAGCGTGAGATCATGGTGACCTGGGGCCTCTTAATCCGCGTCCACAACGCCTCCGTGATCCTTGGTGCCCATACTGCCGCTGCGTACATCAATGCGGGTGTCACTAGAGTATCAAAGAGCCACCCCTTAGTCCGGGGCTCCTAAAAATGTGCCTGAAAGTAGCGTCTCTCCAATCCTGCAAGTGCCGCATAGCCTCGCGTCAATCTATCTCTCGCTGCCTGTGCCATGGAGAATACCCCCGTGCTGCCCGAGAAGGTGACCTAGAGGGCGCTGGTCCTCTGTCCCCAATAAAGCCTTGATCTCTCTGCCCCCCCTGAGGAGCTTTGGGTAGCGGTCTCTGATGTCCTCATATGCCTGGCATCTATATGTGTAGTGCTCCTCGTACTCCACCTCCTCTCTACATATCCTGCATAATCTCTCGTCCCTCGGGGTATGTGTCGCTCGCCCAACCATAGTACAAAGTAGAGATTTAAATCATAGATTTAAATCGGGATTTAAATCGTTTAAATCGTAGAGGTTTTAAAAAAAATAAATAAAAATCGGGGTTTTTATTCATCAAGAGATATTTTTATTTTTTTTCTTATATTTGAGGTATGCACAATCCCTAGTACATTTAGTGTCAAAAACACATAAAATACCTACTCTAGAAGTTAGAACCCCTCCCCATTACATGATACATCATTACAATTTACATCGATGAGTCATGACTCATACATCGTAGAACTTTAATGAATGGTAAATCATGAAAATCATATCTACATTGCAATTTACACCATGAATGAGATAGTGATCAATGACATTTCATTACATGAATGATGAAAAGTAAAAGATATACATGAATGTCAATAGCTGAAGCCTGAACGCACAAAAACCATAGAATAAGTGGCAATGTCATACAAAAAAGCATAGAGTGATCACTATCACATGACAGAGTCCAGACTATAATCTAAGATGTCTAATGAATCATGAGTCATGAGTCATGACTCCTGAATGTCATCCATGGAGTCATCATCTATGGGATCCTCATCAAATGTACTAGCCCATGATGATGTACTATCCGACTCTGAATGTCCAAACTGAGCTACAATCGCTGCAGCATCTGGGCCAAGATCATCTCCGCTAGAAGACGAGGCCGATAACTCCTCCCAATCATGTGCATGCTCTGTAGAAGTCCCAAGGCCACCAATATCACGAACACTAGATGTCCCACCTCGCTGTCCACGACCTCGGGCTCGTCCACCTCGTCTCGAATAATACTTCCGTGGTCGACTAGTAGATGGCAATGATGGATCATCTACACATAGCACAATATTTTCATAAAACAATATATTAGAATTTTGAAAATAGAGTGTAGAATGAAAAATATTCTTGAATCTTATGATTAATCCATATATTATAATTTGAACTTTGTAAATTGTACCTATGTGAGGTCTATCTCTTCGAGTGCGACTACGGGTATGACGCACATGCCTATCAGACTCCATCGCAAGCATGGCAAAGATCTCTCTCTCCTCCTCAGGGATTTGAGGGATATCTTTGACATGGCTGATATCAATAGAATCTACATTAACCTGCAATTTAAAAATTTCAAAATTATAGAGACTAGAGTAGACTCTAGAATATACTAAATACAAATATAAATTTTAAATGCATGACTAAATGTCAAAGAATTTATTTACCTGTAGAGGAGCAATGTTATGTCCTTTAGACTCTAACAACTTGAGATTGCAATGGCAATACACCAACTTTTCAAGTTGCGCTGGGCTCAATCTATTCCTCTTTTTTGTATGGAATAGAGCCCATGTGCTCCAATTCCTCTCTGCAGGTCCTGTACTACAATCTTGCGAAAGTATCCGCAAGGCAAGTTTTCTCTGCGATTCACACATAATTAAATTATTTAAACTTGATTCTTTGATAATAAGATGAAATATTTACTAAAAAATCACTTACCAATATAGGAGTACTAACTCCATATTTCTCCCACCATGTGACAGGAGAAAGCTGATTCTCTCGTAGCCGTGCCGTAGGCTGCCCAAAATATTTCTCCATGCTACGGAACCGCACTCTCTCATCCTCCAACTGAGACAAGAGTGCTACATCACCACCTGTCCATCCTGCGATGTACTCAATCCAGCTATCCTCAAGAATCTCGTTTGTGCATTGCTCCTCACTCCTCCATAGTGGATGAAGAATATGAGCAACTGCATGGATTGGTTTATGGAACCAATCCCATCGACTTTGGACAGCATCACATAAACCCTTCTTTCTATTAAAAGAATTAAAAAACATATGTAAGTAATTATCTAGACTATAATCATACAAATTACAATGAACACAAACAAGTAAAAAATTGCAATAAACTTACTCTTCCTCTGAAAGTCCATTGACTTGCTGGATGCAATCTTGTATACGGTTGATGTACTCATATACAAGGCCAAGTGTGCTACCCTCCATATCTGTAATGCGGAGCACAGTGTATACAGGCTGAATAGCAGCTACCAATATCTCTCCCTTCACCCAAAGTTCATCCTCTCCCATGACAAGAGATGAAAACTTTTTGAAGAGAGAATTCCCTGCTCTAACTTCAGATAATTGATACCATTCTTCTGAAACACATGTGCGCAAAAGACCCTTCCTCACTCTCAAGACTCTATCAACGACTATGTACATGTAACAAAAACGGGTGAGAGAAGGTTTTTGGAAATCTAAGGAGGAGTGAGCGCGGAAAATGTTGAGGACTTTAGGGCGGCTAGTGACAAACTTCACTATAAATTTGGCTTTATCTAGGATGGTTCTTACCCATGGAATTCCCCCTATGTCTTCCATGAGTAGATCTAAGCTATGTGATGCACAAGGTGTCCATTTGATTTTGGGATACATATCCTCAACCATACGCCCCATGGACACACAGTTAGCCCCATTGTCGGTCACAACTTGCACCACATTTTCACTCCCCACATCCTCAATGGCTTTTTGAACATGTGAAAATATGAATTGGCCAGTAACCACTGTGCCAGGTGCATGTGCAGGTATGGCACGTAAGAACATTGTGCCCTTGCATGAGGAGACAAGAATGTTGTAAACATTCCTCTTCCTCATGTCTGACCAGCCATCACATAGAATAGAGCAGCCATACTTTTCCCATGAGCTCCTCAATGACAACATTTCTGTCTCAACTAATGTCTTTTGTTTGGAGAGCTCAGAGGTACGTAAGACTTGCCCCGATGGACCCTCCCAAGGATAACCAATCCTACTCACAGCCTTCATGGCCCTCTTCCATGCAAGTGTGTTTGCCACATTGAATGGGATACCACATTCAATGAAGAGCTTGGTTATCTCTCGGGTTGCTTCATTCATGCATTGTTTCTGGATTCCAGCCCTCATGCTACCTTTCACAATTATATTGCTCTCTTCAATCTTGGGTCTAGGATTCTCAGAGATGTTCACTGAGCTAATGCTCTCAGTGCGGGGCTTTTTGGATGAACTAGGGGTATATTCAATGACATCAACAGGATTGGTTTGCTCTTCATTGCTATGTGACAATGAAGATGAACCAATTGGCATCTTACCCACCCCTTCGCTCAATTGAAGTTGAGCAGTTAGCTCCTCAACAATCCTTGGAAGAATAGAAGTGCATTTTCCAATGCCTCCACCTTTTAAGCCAAGGAGATGAGCTTTGATACGAGATGCAGTGCCCGTGTAAACCCCCATGCAATAGTTGCATTGCCATGTGTTCTTGCCAAGCTCTTTCACATGGTTGCGAATAACATTAGGGGTTCTTCCCATGATGATAAAACTCTCTATAGTGTTGAGATTCCAAGGTACTTGAAGGTAGGCTGGCTACTAAATACTCAAGACTCAAGAGGGCGGAGGCAAGCTGAATACTCAAGAGTCAAGACAAACTAGAAGGCTCTCTCTCTCTCTCTCTCTCTCTCTCTCTCTCTCTCTCTCCAATGAAAGAAGGCTCAAGACCAAGATTCGGATGCGTGCGCGGCAAGAATGAGAGTCGAAATCGGCGAAGATAAAAAAAAACCCTTCGATTTTTTTTCGGCCAAAAACGTGAATAAAAATCGTTGTTTGCGATTTAAATCGCGCATGCGATTTAAACGATTTTTTTTTTTTTTTAAACCGTACGATTTTTTGCACTATGCGCCCAACCTCAATCTCAATCTCGAGCTGGTGTGATGATGCTCTAAGCTGCCCAATGGCCACTCTCTCAGCTGGTGCCATGTATGTATCCATGTATCGTGGTCTCTGAATGAAACCATCTGCTGTCACAGTCAGGAAGTGCTCTCTGTAGTGTTGCTTCTTTGTGGAAAGAGGCTCCCATGGTGCTATCCATGTCTCCATGATGTGTATCTGTAGTAGGTCCTGACGGATGATCCTATTCCTCTCTAAACGAGAGAGAGAGGAGAGAGAGAGAGAGAGAGATAGAGAAAGAAAGAAAGAAAGAAAGTCATATTAACGTCTTCTGGAGGCCAAACTTGGCCTATGAGACAAAAACCATGTACAAGTGTAGTAACCCTGTGTAGAAGATAAAATGAAATAAAAAGTATATCTCTACCCAAAGCTATATAGGGCTGGAAAAGGCTGGCGAGACGTTTCTCTGACTCTGCAGATAGTGGCCACCTAATACATGGGGGGATCTAAAATGTGAGTAAAACACCCTAGCTACTCGTGATGGGTGGAGGTGGGTGTAGTATGTGGTACATCGGTGGTGGTCTGAGTGCCTCTTGAAGGAAGATAACCCAGGGGGTGGTGGTACGCCTATGCTCCATCATGTGGTCATAGGCAATCCTGATGCGTGAGATATCCTCCTCATATAGTCGTGGTCGACGATATCCGCCCATGCGTGGTCGGCGCCGTGCTCTCTGTGCTTCTGCTTGGTGTAGCGTGAGCCCTATAGATGGACCTCTCTGATGTAGCTCAACTCGCTGAAAGAACTGCGTAATGGTCTGCTGGGTACTCACCCGTGGCTGATGTATGGGCTGTAGTGACCGCTCTCGCCTCTCTGATGCTGCTGTGAGAAAGCGTCCCAAGCGTCTCTGGTCTCCCATAGTCATGCACAGCTGGAATGACTCCTCGATCTGGAACTGTGCTCGTAGGTCTAAGTATGCTGGACATCTGATAACAAAATGCTCCTCACTCTCTACCTCCGTCTGGCATACTAAGCACCACCTCTCCTCACGGGGGACTCCCCTGGACTGACCCCTCTCAATCTCGAGCTGATGTGATGAAACCCGGAGCTGCCCAATGACGACTCGTAGGTGGTGGGGAAGGTAGGAGCCTCCGTAGTAGTCTCTTTCGAGGGACCATGTCGAAGGCTTTGCAGAAATCCACAAAGCAATAGTATAGTCTCTGCTTCCTCGCCTTTACGCTCTCAATCAAGCAACGAAGCATGAAGATGTGGTCGATGGTGGAGAAAGTGCGGCGGAAGCCTTCCTCGCCGGGTGCTCTCATCCCAGCTGCCTCAGCGTTTGTACTGAGCTCTGCCTCTAGTACTCCCCCATAGATCTTGGCCAGGATATGGCCTATCATAATAGTGTTGTAGTTCCCTGGGTCCATCATATCGCGGGACTTATGGATAGGCGTAATGGTATGCATAGTCAACGAGTCCGGTAATCCCTCAACCAAAGCACGGTTGAAGAGATAAGCGATCCGGTGGGAAACTACATCTGCTGCGTATATAAAGAGCTCGCCCTGTAACCCCGTGTGATTTGCTGAGCGGCCATGCTGTAGTCTATGGATGGCCTGTCGTACCATGCCTGGCGTGAATAAGGTGGATATCACAGGATGCGGTGTGGGAGGGATCGGCAATGGTGGCTGTCGTGGGACGTCATTTAACCTCTGGGGGTAGGTGTGCCAAGTCTGAGGATCTGCTATGGGTGTAGGTGGGCGTGGCTCATGTAGGGCCCTCCACGCGGTGGCACAATCCCTACTCATGAGAAGGTCAAACAACTCTGCCTCCTGTCGCTCCTCGAAAGCTCGCCGCTTTCGGCATGTGAGGGCTCGCATTTGTCGTCGTGCCTTCCTCTCTGTGATAGATCCTAGGATACTCTGGGGGTGGTGTATGGGAAGCTCAGAGTAGCGGATGTGTGGAGGATCAAGGAGAAGTGGGCAGTGAGGGTGTCCAATGAGGCAGAGGGATCAAGGGAGTAGATGCGCTCTCGAACATGGGAGCTAGAGATATGTGCTAGCTCATGTCTAAAGTGAATGGTGGTGTGGGCATGTGGCTGTATGGTGACGGGGTGGGATATGCATGGTGAACCGTGTATGGAGAGGGCAAGGTATGCGTGATCGGCTCCAATCGGTATGGGTAGGATAGTGAATGAGGTGATGAGATGTGTCGCCTCCGGGGGTCCGATAACATAGTCTACCACACTGCCCCCTTGCGGTGTCGTGGATGGAATGCAGGTGAGACCACCCGAGGTGGGCCAGGTCCCCATCCGATTATATATAATGAGACGGTGTGCTTCTCCGATCTGTAGTAGGTGTCGGCCGTATGAGGTGGGTGTGGCGGTGTCGACTTAGGCTCTGAGTGTAGACATATCCTCTATGGTACGAAGCATCTCAGGGTCGTCAAAGTCGTAGATATCACACTGGTGGCTCTGAGTGCGGGCATTGGAGTCTCCTACAAGGAAGACTTCGCCCATCCCGGTATACTCCATAATCGTGTCACTGAGGGAGTCATATGGCGATGTGTTGTCTGGTCCCTCCCCCCCTGAGGGCCCCTCGGGGGAATGTGTGAAGCGCGAGCCGATGGGTGCAATATAGTAGACGGGGAAATATGCTGCTCTCTCCTCTGATAGCTTGAGGCGTCTCTCGTTACCACCTTTACCCAATGCTGTAGCGACTGTCTGTAGAGCACGGCTACTCCTCCCGATCCTCGTGTGGTGTGCTGTCTCATCGGTCGGCGGTGAGCTGACTCCCACATATAGCCGTCAATCCTCGGTAGGCTCCTCCCCATGCTCTCGTGTCTCTGTCAAGAAGATCATGTCTCTGAGTCCCCATCACCTCCTCGAGGCGCCCTGGATGTATCCACAAAGATCCATTGCAATTCGAGACTGCAATGTGCACCTCCTTCTGTGTTGTCTCATAGGCCGCGAATCCCTAGTCAATGGGCCGTCCATCAATGATGACACGACCGTCTCTGTATAGGGAACGATGTCCCTCCCGTCGGGCCTGGAGGACACGCGGCATGCATGCACGTTTGTGCTCTACGTGCATCCATGTGAGGTCGTCATCCAAATAGATGGGAGTGCCCGGTGTAGTGCGTAGTACCGCCCGTCGTCTGAGGAAGTCTCTCCTCTCGGCCTCGTCTGAGAACTGAATAATAAGTGCTATGCTCCATGTGGTGTCCCCTCCTTCTCTCCAGGCTTTAGTAAAAGGGAGAGGCTCATCCGTGCGGTATCCAAGTAGTGTGCACAAGCGGGGCCCATCCTGCTCTGGTGATCCATCTGTCTCTGTGAGGCCGGAGACTCGAACATTGAGCCTGCGAGCCTGTCGCATGCGCTCCTCCTGAATGGTGGTGTGTACTATGTGGATCTCCTCATGGTGGTGGTTCTTCTTTGCCTCTTGTCGAAGGTTCTTTTTTACAACCTCGACCCATCCATCTTTCTTAGTCTAAAGCTCTCTCTGAACCACCTCCATGCACTCCTTCTTGATAGTTACCCGAATGTCCTCTAGTTGTGGGGCGATCTCCCCCTCCTCGCGTATGCTGTCCAGTTTCGTTCTCATTTCAGTAAGCTGAGTGTGCAACTCGTGCTGGTCCCATGAGTGCTGCTTGCGGATAGCAAGAAGCTCTTCTTGAAGGGACTCGTTTTCCTTCTCCAAGGTTGCCACCTTGGCTTCGCGGGCGACGACTAACCCTGTTCAGTCCAGAATCTCCTTCTTTCTTATGTTTTCCTATCAGCTCTCGGAGGGTATGCTCAGAGAGAGAGAGAGAGAGAGAGAAAGAAAGAAAGAAAGACTTTTTAACGTCTATTAGAGGCCAAAATCGGCCTATGAGACAAAACATATACATCAGTATGATCCAATCCACTGTGGTCCCAAAGGAAAATAAAATGTGAGTACAAAAAACGGGTATAAAAGGAGTGGACAATAACTGGCATCAAGGGTGTGGGGTGCTATGGGTATGCACTCTATGCTTAATGGATGTGATACAAATATGATATGCATAGGGATGGGAGGCTCGATGGTATCACAACCCTCTAAATGCCTGGAGTGGGTGTAGAATATAATGCATCGGTAGATAAGGCATCATGGCGATCCTCAAAATGCTCTAAATGTCCAGATCGATAGGGATGCGCTACTGACGTCTCCGTATCTCCATGTCATGGCGTGCGTGAATCGCCTGAATCTCTCTCTGGTGTGGACGGACTCTCCGAAGTGGGGGTCTCGGTCGTCGACGCTATCGTCTAATAAGCTACTCTGCCCTGTGTAATGTGACACCCCGCATCGAACTGGGTCCTCGAGTGGCTTTGGGTCTGAAAAAATCTGTAATATTAGTCTGAGGGATGGGGCCAGGTGTATCTCCACCTGCTGCTCGAGGAGTGATGTACGACGGTGCTGGAGCTCTACTAAGAAACGACCTAGAGGGCGCTGGTCCTCTGTCCCCAATAAAGCCCTGATCTCTGCCCCCCCTGAAGAGCTGTGGGTAGCGGTCTCTGATGTCCTCATATGCGTGGCATCTACATGTGTAGTGCTCCTCGTCCTCCACCTCCTCTCTACATATCCTGCATAATCTCTCGTCCCTCGGGGTATGTGTCGCTCGCCCAACCTCAATCTCAAGCTGGTGTGATGATACTCTGAGCTTCCCAATGGCCACTCTCTTAGCTGGTGTCATGTATGTATCCATGTATCGTGGTCTTTGAATGAAACCATCCGCTGTCACAGTCAGTGGGAAGAGGCTCCTGTGGTGCTATCCATGTCTCCCTGACGTGTATTTGTAGTAGATCCTGACGGATGATCCTATTTCTCTCTGAACGAGAGAGGGTAATGTGGGAGGAAGAGAGGTCATACTGAAAGGGGGGAAGATCGGTAATGCTCATGCCATGGTCTGCTAACCATCGGTAAGTCTGTGCATACCATACTCTCTCATGCCCTGTCTCTGCTAAAAGTCTGGAGCTCTCAAATGCAAGCTTGGTGAGTCGGCTGGTGGGGAGCTCTCTGACTCTCAGAATAAAGGTCACCAACTGGAACAGCAAGCGTGAGATCATGATGACCTGGGACCTCTCAATCTACATCCACATCGCCTCCGTGATCCCAGGTGCCCAAATTGCTGCTGCATACATCAATGCGGGTGTCACTAGAGTGTCAAAGAGCCACCCCTTAGTCCGAGGCTCTTGAAAATGTGTCTGAAAGCAACGTCTCTCCAATCCTGCAAGTGCCGCATAGCTTCGCGTCAATCTATCTCTCGTTGCCTGTGCCATGGAGAATACCCCTGTGCTGCCTGAGAAGGTGACACCTAGGTAGACGTAGGAGTCCACTACCTCTATCTGTCCTCCCGCTGCCGTGAAAGAGGCGCGATGGCGTACTGTCCTGGAGGTATGGAAAATCATGACCTTGGTCTTGCCAAGGTTCACTGTGAGTCCTCTCTCCGTGCAGAAGGTAGATGTGTACTGGCGTACCTCCGAGGTCTCCTCCTAGCCCTCCTTCTCGCTGTATATACTCAGTGATCTCGTCGATGTAGAGACCGAAGAGAGTGGGTGAGAGAGGGCAACCTTGTTTCACACCAATGGTGCTAACAAGGCTGTCTCATAGGCCGCCGGGGCAGCGTACCCTGCCTGTGACTCGTGCATACAGAGCATGGATGGCCCAGAGCATGTCTGATGGTATCTGTAACTCCTTGAGCCTCCGTAGTAGTCTCTCTCGAGGAACCATGTCGAAGGCTTTGCGGAAATCCACAAAGCAACAATATAGTCTCTGCTTCCTCGCCTTCGCGCTCTCAATCAAGCAACGAAGCACGAAGATGTGGTCGATGGTGGAGAAAGTGCGGCGGAAGCATGCCTGGCCGGGTGCTCTGATCCAAGCTTCCTCAGCGTGTGTACTTCCTCAGCGTGTGTACTGAGCTCTGCCTCTAGTACTGCCCCATAGATCTTGGCCAGGATATGGCCTATCATAATAGTCATGTAGTTCCCTGGATCCATCATATCGCCGGACTTATGGATAGGCGTAATAGTATGCATAGTCCACGAGTCAGGTAATCCCACCCTTCGGACCCCCCAAATCCCACAAAGCAAGGGTTGCTTAAAACTTGCTAGAAAACATTACAAAAAACTTGATAACCCTTTCGTCCACCTCAAGGGGGCCACTTGCTTTTAATCTTGTTGCTCTCAAAGAAAAACACTCTATAATGTCTAAAAAAAGGAGCCTTCTTACAATTGGAAATTCTTTTGCCTAAAAGGAAAAAAGATTTTTTGAACGATCATTCTTTAGGAGGGCTACCGAAGTTCGCAGCACACCTCTCTTTCGAGACGAGATCTTCTGGAGGGTCTCACCTTTATTAGCATTCCACGATGCCGAGGAAAAACCGATCGCTTCACCGAAACTTGCTGTTGCTCAAAACTTCAATTTAAGTTCACCGAAGGTCCCACTTCTGAAGGACTCTTTTCGAACAAAAACCCCTTGTTTAAACAGAGAACTATGTTGGCACAATCACTCTCTTTTTGAGGAAAACCAACCGCCGATCCGTTTCATGTTCTCGATGTAACGGAAATAACCTCTACAATGTTCCTGAGAAATGAGGCCCCAACGTTTTCCCCAAAGCTTGAGAAATATGGCCGCGGTCCGCGGTTGAGTTGGTAGCCTTAGAGAACAAGTTTGAAGTACGAAGTACTGGCATAATTTCATGAAGCCTCTCTTGCGAGCCTACATGGAGTCAATGATGCGGTAACTTGCGAACCTCTCTATATGTCACGACTCACATGCATAGTGCACAGAGCACACACTCATCAGCACACTCTCTGACCCTCTCTCTTTGCTTCTCTCTGACACACTCTGACCCTCTCTCTTTGCTTCTCTCTCACACATTCTGACAGACCGGAGCATATACATTCTCTCTCTCACACACATACACACACTCACGGACAGACACGCGCATATATTCTCTCTCTCCCTGCATGCACAGCACATCAATCTCCCTGTTTTTTATTTCACAGACGGATGTCAAATAAACATACGTATATTCTGTCTGACGCATGCATCATCTATAGTTTATATAGTATATACTATGTACGAAACATGGACGGTCTTAACTCTCCAGTCTCGACTCTCTTCCTAAAGAAGAAAGGCAATCTATAAACAAAGTCAATCTCGCGATAACAGAACCTTTCAAAACAAACGTGAAAATGCTACCGCATTTTTTTTTTTAAATATAAAGGAAGTTCGGCAATAGCCTACTCTCCCGGACTTGAATTAAATAAAGAAAAGTACAAGAGAAGGGGACTAGTGCCCACGGGACTACCGCATTTGGAAGACTTCAAATTCAAGTGCTTTATCACTTAAATCGTGATGTTAGGAATCAAGAAAGGAGTGTTCCGTGCAATTACAACTCAAACAGGAAACCCATCAAATAAGTCTTCTCCCTTTCTAAACACCACGTTTTGACTAACGCATCTATCAATGCATGTCCAAGAACTACAAGCTTCTTCTAACAATGCTTTTTTGCCATGTGTTGCTTGGCCATTGGCTTGTGATTTAACATTTCTACTTGCCTTTAGTCCACAAGCAAAGGTCATAGTGGTTGGAAAGAAGCCTTCAATTTGCATTTGCTAGAAATTTTTCAATGCTTTCTTTTTATCTCAACTTGTGTGCATCTTGTGATGATTGTAATCGATGCGAGCTTGTCTTTACTTTTAATATAATCAAAACCTATAGTGTCCTACCATATCCACCATAGTTGGCATACATGTAGATCAAAGCAGTTCCAAGACATTATTGCTTCATCATAAACTAGTGAAGAACCTTCTCAACATGCCCATATGGGTTAAGCAGTTCCAAGACATTATTGCTTCATTATAAACTAGTGAAGAACCTTCTGCCCATATGGGTTAAGCAGTGTGTGACATAGTGGTAAACATGTTGCACCCTTGGATTAATGGTCCAAAGTTCACTATTGGTGATATATTTTAGTAGTGATGTGCATGAACACACTTAAGATCACGGGAGGACTTTTTTCCCTTTTAAGGATTTTTTTTCCCCCAGCTTGTATATATGCCTACAACCTTAATGAATCATTTGTCTTTTGTACATTCACTTGGTAATACAATGTGTGTTGTGTCGTTCTCCAAGCTTCTTCTTGTTCTTTGTGTCATTTGCATGTTTTGATAATCCTTCAACTCCAAAAATTGTTATCACAATAGGTTGCCGCTCTCTTTAGGGCATTGTCAATACCCTTCAAGTCACAATCTGAGAATTGCATGAAACATTAGAAGTTCAAAATGGATGTTGATGAGATTTTGATTTGAGCTCATTTCAATCTCCAAATGCATCGTCGTAGAGATTGTGCAAGTAATTTCATCCTTTTGTTCCAAACATATATATAAATTTTGTTTTGCTAGTACAAGTGCCTTGAAGTCAGTTAGTTGTCTGAGAGAGATCAATTTAGCATTTATATTCAAGTTTTTTGAGAAATAGTCAATTTTTTGCATTAAGGTACATAGTCACCGGCCATGGCTAAAAGAAATGATGTATTTTATATGTTGGTCATTGAGGATAAGTTAGATGTTTCTGATAACACATTATGGATATACATGATACACCATGTATTGGGAGCAAAATTCTAACATGTTCTATACTTTTGCTAGCCATGGTTGCTCGCACGTGAGCTATGAACACATAGAGATGTGCCTCTTTAAACCTCCGAGTCATCGAGTTTGTCATGTTTTTTGTGAGAGAGATTACTCGAGCGTAGTGTGATAATAATCTTTCCTTTCGAAGAGACTCCTCTCTCCCCCCTTCTACCAAATGGGCTTAATGCCCCTATGCCATGTGGCATCTATGCCACTTCACCCAAGAGAGTGTGCATCCATAATGTGACATTTCCTTCCCCTTGAAAGCATTTTAGTCCTCCAAAATGTAGATGAAATATCCGTAATGGTAGAAGTGCTCGGACTCCCCTAAACTCCATGTACTCTATGTACATGGTCATCTCTATGTGTTGTTTCCCTATATCCTTCCCCTTAAGAAGCATCATAAGACATCATCTCAAAGGTGGGAAACCGTCTGTGTGGTGTCTACTATCTCCCATAGATACTGAACTTCCAAACTATCACCCCCATGATATATAATACCATCAAAATGACCTAAGTCCATATGATGTATCCTCTATGGAGCACTAGTATGAAAATCAAGTGTAAGGTGCCAAACTTATAGGCTTGAGCATATCATAATGGAGATAATAAACCATAGAATCTTTTGAAATATAGAACAAAGTCCCATAAAATGTGACACCAAACCCATCTAGGACTAAATGATAGATTTATCCTCATACCACTCTAGGTCTTCCTAACCTTGAATGTACTCACAAGTGATAGTCTAATCTAAGCTACCTTATGAACTATGCAAATCCATCATCTAGCTCATATATAAGAATTTCTTGGTAGTAAGTAAAATGAAATCTCTACATTCCACTAACCAAGAAGTCTTTGGTTTGTCATCCATTTCCTTTGGACTAAGTTCTATAGGAAGAGACCCTAAAGAAAAGAGTCATAACTCTACTCCGAGTCTCACTAATGTCAATAACTAGATCATCTCATCTAGTCAGAGACCATCACTAGAAATAAATATAACTACTTCTCTCCAGAGTCTATAGGTGAGACTCAATCTAACCATCATGATAAAAGGATCTCCCTCTTGTCTTTGATAGAAGAGTGTCACTGAGGAAGGAGGCACATGATCGACATCTGTGGAACAACAACATTGAAGCAGGCATGTTAGTTCTTCTCCATAGACCTCATCTTCATACACAACTGAGAGGAAAATGGCTTCCACATTGGGAAGGACCTTACAGAGTCAAAACAATGCTAAATTGGGGTGCTGTGGAGTTAGAGACGCTGAAAGGAGAGGCCTTGCCACTGGTCAACATATCCAGGCTCAAGGCCTATCATCAACACACTTGAAGAAGTATGGATCACCTCGAACTGCAAAATCTGTCCAGGTTGTACATAGCTTTCTCATCTCATTTTGCTCAGTTTTAGTAGTTTTCTTTAGCAATTTCATTCTTGTTCCTGGTGTTTATAGCAAACCTAGAAGGCATTTCATAACCTCTGCAAACGAAAAACTTTTGGGTATTTTTTGGAAATTTTTCTAGCAATTTTAGCATTTTTCTAGCATTTTTTATCCCTTTCCGATGTCATTTTCTATAGGAAGAATAAAAGGAGGCTCTCTGGGGTTTGATGAAAGAAATGGGGCCTAGCCCTGTAGAAAATTTCATGAGAATTTTTACAAAATTTTTTGGCAATTTTTTGGATTTTTCCTTCCTTTTTTCTTTTTTTGGGTTATTTTCCACAAAAAAAAAAAACCCCCTGCCCCCCCCTTCCCCCCCCCCCCCTCCCCCCCCCACCGACCACCACCGACCATCCCCCCCCCTCGCCCCCCCCTCGCCCCCCCCCCCTCCCCCCATCGACCACCACCGACCCCCCCCCCTCCCCCACCGACCACCACCGATCCCCCCCCCCCCCCCCCCCCCAACCGACCACCACCAACCATCCCCCCCCCCCCCGCCCCCCGTTCTGACAGCCCCCCCCCCACCAATTTTATTTTAATTTTTTTATTATTGTTTATTTTTTGTTTTGTATTATTATTTTATTATTATTATTTTTTTTTTTATTTATTTTGTTTTTATTTACTTTATTTATTTTTTTTAATATGGGCGTTCCAAAAAAAAAAAGGGAAAACACGTTTTTTAATTTTTATTACATATATAATTTACTTTTTATTATTTTTTTAATTTTAATGGCTAAAAGCTTTTGGCTCTGGATCGTGCCTCGGTTGGCCGTTTTTTACAAAAATGGAGTCATTTTCATGTTTTTTTGGCACCTCTAGAATCAGTTTTTGGCTTTATTTTTCCAGATTCCCACATTTTCTATGAGTTTTGGTCAGAACCCTCAAGTTTTAAGCACATTTATCACATGTTTTTATTTCACCACATTGTCCACATGGTATATTCTCACCTCAACTTACATTTGGTTTTTATATTTCCCATATGTACCCTCTGTGGCCATCCAATTTCATCATTTTAACCCCCTCCAGACCCCTGATTCCTACTCCCTATCCCTTCCTTTACCAATCTGCCCAGCCACATCATCACCCCTCCCTGCCCCATCCATCTCCGCACACTCAGCCCTCCCTTCCCATTCCTTTCTACCCTCCCATTGCCTACCTTTTTGCTTTTCCATAAAAACATCCCACTTCTGGTTCTATTCTGGTGCTTGTTCTGGTGGAATTGGTTGCTTCTCAGATGTCCTTTTCCAGTTTTTGTAGCTCCATTATCATGGTGTCCTATATGCTCAGCGTTTTGGCTATAGCTCTCCGGGACGGAGAGCACATTAGGTGGTGGGCAACTGTTGAGCCCATAAAAGTCATGTTGATCAAAGTCAACTATAGTCAACGTCAAAAGATAAAAGTCAAGTGGTCAAAGTCAATTGGTCAAAGTCAACAAGGTCAATGTCAAAGTCAACAGGTGCAAAGGCAAAGTGCTAAAATGCAAGTGTCAAAGTGCACACGTAGTGCACAATTAATTGTCCACAAAGGGTAAATTGGAGAAAATGAGTTGCAGGTTGTAGAGGTATTTTCTCTAATTTCCCTAAGGTTCAAAGTGTGTTTTAAAGTGTTTTGGAAGGTTCAGGTGAACCCCCCCTTAGGTGCAAAAGTGAAGACTTAAAAGGAAATGTGAAGGTATGTGAAGCGGCAACGTACGCACAGGTGAAAGTATGGCCCCCCCATTAAAATTTTGGGTTATAGTCTAAAGTCACTACAGGACAAAAGAGTGAGTCGTTGGCTGCCACTTGGAAAGACAATCTTGGGACATCAAAGTGAGCACCAAGATACCATTGCAGTTAGGAGCGTACATGATCGACACACTCAAATCAAGGCAAGGTTTATTCTTGGACCAATCTTAGAGTAAGCAAGAGAAGCATAGTCTAAGGGAAGCAAGAGGGAGAAGTGCGAGAGTCACCAGAGTGCGACGGAGAGAAGTGAAAGTGCAAGGTGCATGGAGAGTGACTAAGGATTTGTGCAGAGAGTGCTAAGCTATAGTCCCCCAAGTATCTCAAGGTTCCTTGGTACTGTGCGCGTGCCGACAAAAGGTATTCATTCCTCCCCCTTAGTGGAAGCTTGGTGCAAGGTGTGCACAAGGATAAGCTTGAAGCAGGTGGAGGTCTGGTGCAGAGGAGGCCGACGGCAAGAAGACTTTGGGATATTGGGTATCTTGTCATTGAGCACTCTGTGTGATTGTGCACAGAGGTATTGGCTTGTATTTTGCTTTAAACATTGTAATTGTCTTACTGTAATCAATCAACAGAAGCTTCCAAGGTGTATTTCCTCTTCTGGTCTTTTCATTTTCTCCTACAAACCCTCAAACTCCTTCTTGTCTAAGAATTCCCCAACACCTGCACATAACAAAAGCAAAAAGGAAAAGAGAGTGAGAGTGAGAGAGGACCCCCCTTCAAAGGTATGCCACGCCAAGCACAACCGCCTCCCAAAATAATGTCCCTTCTTCCCACATGGTAGGATCGCTTCCCTGTGAGCAGCCGTGAATGCTCCTGACTGCACACCTGTCAAAGGACAACCCTCCCAGAATTGCTGCCAAGGGCAACTGAACCACAACCCCCCCCTCGACACCTCTCAAGCTTCTGCGTTTCCCCCAAGACTTCTCCTCCTTTTTTTCTCTCCGGGTCCAACAAAAACAGCCCCAGACAAAGGTCTTCCGTCCCTGTCATGAACATAGAGCCACACAAAATACTTCTCCTCTTTCTGCACAAAAAACAGAAAGTGCCAGCCTGTGTTTCTCTGACATCTGAAACGGAAAGCGAACCAAAGAATAGCATAGCTATCAATCCTGGTGACAATAAATTTGCCACTGAGTAGGCCGATTGCAGGTAGTGAGCAATAAGCCAAGAGAGGAGGTGATGCCCATGGGTATACAATGGTGTTGACATAAGCCAATCATTCAAGTCCCCTAAGCCCGCTTCCATAACCATATCAAAGAGGGCAATGTCTGTTGAGAAAGATCTCAATAAATCCTAAAGCCCATCGTAGCACTTGATGTAAATGATATGTCAGATTAATAGGTGCATGACCCTATAAATTTTGTTGAACTCTTGTAGACTCGCGTGAACGAACATGAGGTAGACTATCTGAAACTAAAGAGGAACTTCGATCTCTACTGCAAGATTGACTTTGAAAATCCCTTGCATGAGTACTAGCTTTTGTATCTTCAAATCAATCTATTTGCTGATATCATCATTAAGTATATAATCCATAGCTCGCTTGTGCAGTCGGAAGGCAGAACCACCAACAAGAGTTGCACCAAACAAAGCACGAGCACTCTAGAAACCAAGCCTTCTTTGTCTGTGTGATGCTTTTAGAGCACTTTGTACTTCCTCAAGTCTACGAGCTAAATTCATTTGCTCAGCAAAAGCACTCATAAATTCTTCCCTTACAGTGCGACTAGATACTACTTCAAATTCCTCTTTCAAAACAGTCGCCCCTTTGTCAGACTTGCTGATATGCTCCAACTTCACACCAAAAGAGACACTAGAGGCTCCACTGAAGCTCCTTTTCAATGGTATTTCTTGGTTTAAACCTTCTCCATTGGACTGAATAGCATCCACTTGACTTTCAACAGCAACATCACCAGTACGAATCCACCTATTGTTATGCTCCGATGTAAAAATAAGATCACCAACATTAGACGTGCAGGAAAACTGATGTTGTCCACCTTCCTCAGAATATCAGTAGCAACTGGATCATGGGCTCCCTAGCTCTCCATGAATACTATCTGATCTGATCATGTTATTGCAACTTTTTCCACTCCTCCATTGGAATGTTCTAATATAGCAGGTGCAGATAGCGAATTTCTCACAATACAAACATATTCTCCTACCAAATAGAAGCATATTAGTGCATAAAAATCAACTAGTTCATGAGCTAACATACTCCCCTCCACTTATTTGCGAAGTCGTCCCCGACGAGCCAAATATATTCCTGCATTCAAATCATCCAACATGTGCTCATCACTCAATCAAATACCAGTCTTTACCTTGCACGCCGATTCTCTTCTTCTTCAATGTAGCACCTGCAATCACCCTCATACAATCGTCGGTTAGTACCAGAATCCAATCATTTCACTTACCATCGTGTCCATCTTCTCGCTTCTTCATTGCCATGTCCACCTGTCTACAAACTTCATCAAACATTAGAATATTTCATCATCAAATCACAATAACATCTACAACCAAAATGAAAAGACAATCATATCAATCATCCACATCACACATGCAAGCTTGTCACACACAATATACATGCAAGCAGAAGACATGTCCACGTCTATTCTCATCACTCTTCTCAACTATTCGTTCAACACGTCATGAATCTCTATTCCACATGCATACTCAACACACTTTCCACACACACCATATATAATAAAAAACCATTCCCCACTTCCGTTTTTGATACTCTTTCCGGGCACATGATCGCTTTCCTGATTCCTTTTTCTCGTTTCTAACCGAGTTCTCTCGCTGATTTTTCATTTCCCTTCTACCTAGGGTTTTCACTATCAACTTTCCTTTTCATCGACTCTTTGTTTTTTTTTTCAACTAAATTCCATGCTAGATCACCACCACACCTCCTGGTTGATGGACACGGGGCAAAGACCGCTCAAGCCTAACACGAGCTCACTCTGACAAGATCGCTCATCGTCGATATGCTTCAAGACATTGCAAGTAGTTGCACAACCTAAGAACCAAAATGAGCACCTCCAAGAGTTCACGAACGAACAAAGTCACTAGCACGCTTGGATCCCTCAAGTCCAAGTCTTCCACAAACACTTCGCAGCCAAAACCCTAGCCGAGCTTAAGCTTTGATTTGACATGCCTCATCAAGAGTCCACATCTTCCTAGATCCCCACAACACATACATACATTCCCATCTAAGCATCATGCTCTCTTGCCTCTCTTCTGTACCCCCTTGAGAGAGGATTTTTTTTTTTTCTTTATTTATTTACACGTGATGCATAATGCTAGCCCTATGCGAAACCGACGTCAGCTCATGGCTTTGAGCACCCGGCCAAAGGGACTCCACCCGCCTATCGGCCCACATAGGCACATAGCCACATACAGGTCGGGCCTACAGCAAAACTAGCATCAGCTCGTGGCCTCGATCACCCGATCAAGGTTGTTCCACCTTCCTACTAGCCCACTGCAGCGCACCGACAACACACACATTACACAATTATTTCTTTCTTGTTTTTTTTTTTCCCTCAATTCCAAAGACTCGAGAATTAGGAGACATAAGAAAGGCCCTTTTCCCAACCCAACCAATCACGACACACACACACATATATCCCCCCGTGGACATCCCAATGAGACACATCTCCTCTCTGCCGCTACTCAAGCCAAAATCCAGCCACTAATGTCATGGTCAACTTTTCCTCTCGAAACCCGCACACACTAACTACCTTGTCGACCTGAAAATCCTGAAAAATGCCACTTCCATCCTAAGTATACCACAAACTTGGTCCGCCCGTCCTCACATCTCTGACTTGCAATCCCACAAAGCAAACCCTAATCAGACCTAAGCCGCCCCTACCGACATCCATCGCCTCATCGATTCCTTTTTCATCTCCAACCTCTGCCTCGCAGAGATTCCACATGACTCGATAGCTTGCTGATATTGTCCTAGCCAAGCAATACGATCTGGAAGGCCACCATCCATTACTACACCTCTTAATGCCTCGAGCTTCGCAACTAAGTCCTTTATCCCTTCTTTGTTTCGCTCATCACTACCTTGGAGTCGAAAAATCTCATCATCCACTTGATGGAACCGAACCCACATTTTCTTCCTCTCCTCTTCTAAATGACTCGTCTTTCTTTCTGTTTCGAGAGGAAACTCCTCCCTCCTCCCGACTAGGTCAGACAACTTCTCAACCTCTTCTCGGATCGTTCTATCCTCCCAGATTCTACTTTCATTTTCTAATTCAAGTTCATCCACCTTCTTTGCCAACTTCTCCATCCCTTCGAACCCCACTCCTAATGCCTCTAACTTGTCCAATACCGCTTTCAATTCTTCCTCTATTTTTTGTACTTTTTGGTCCCCTTCTACACATTTTTGTCTCTCATCGTCTCTCTGACTCATCCATTTACCTAGCTTGCCACTCAACCTCTCATTTTCCTTCTCTAACTGTCTCATTTTCTCATCACTCTCTGCTTGGGCACTTTTCATTCTTTCTAACTCTAGGTGGAACTCTTCTCCTACCTTACCCGCTTGGTCATCATATTTACCAGTCATCTCTCGCAATTTCTTGATTTCCTTTTCCATTCGGTCGACTCTTTGTGCAAGTTCATCATTATCTCATGAGGGCTCTTCTTCAATCGAAACTCCATGGCAATCGACTATCATCAAACCGGTTCTAAGGTCCAAGACCACATTTTCATGCTCAGACCTTGCAAGGCCTTCCCTCAAGCTTTTGTTCACTTTCAACTCCTTATTTCTATTCTCAACAACTTGCCACTGTTCTGCACATTTCGCGACAACCTCTCCTAATCTTGCTTGAATTTTCTCCAACTTTTCTACTTTGGCCCTCTCATTGTCGCGTTCCTCGCGAAGACATTCCAACTCATGTTGTAGGCTTGTCAAAGAGCTTTTGTTGTCTTCGGCTTTCACATAAAAAGTCACAACCGGTGGACTAACCTCTTTTGCCATGACCTCCTCAACGAGAACATCCTTTGCGCGACACACATGCTCGCATAGTTTCTTGTTTCCGCATTTCACGCATCTAGGGACAAAGTCCAACGAACTTGACACACGAGGGCAAAACTTTGCAATGTGCCCGACTTTCTCGCAACACCAACACCGAATATAATTCGAGATTGGACCAACCCGACGACATTCATATGTACGGCTTCGCATTGAGCGTCCAAACTCGCTTCAACTTCTAGTCCATTCGGAGTTCATCATCCTCGGGCCAACCTTTTGAAAGTCCCTAACTTGAATTCTTTGTGTCATCACTTTACCAAGACCAAAGCAACCAATCCGGGGCTTGACTGTGCCACACAATTGGGGCACCAAGCAAGCTCGTAGCAATCTCTATGAGATGTGATAAACCAATTCCCGACAAATGCACCAAAATGGTAAGCTCTCTAAACCCAAGGGAAATGCCTTACACACGCTTATGGTTTGCTCAATTTACTTGGAATTTGTCAACTCGTATTGCTTGGAGACCGCACTTGTATCTCTGATTGGGAGTTTCGTGCCCTCACCCACTGCCTTGTACACACACTCTCTTATACACACGTACACTCACACCTACGGCACACCTCTACCCACACACACATTCTTACCTTTTCACATATAAACCGTCTAGTACTTTGAGGCCCATTTCATTCACATTCGCACTCCCTTACTTCTCATATGTTGTAAGCTTGGCACTATCTCTACCAAATTCGATGTTTACAAGCCAACTAGAAATTGCATTCTTTACCCTTGAAGAAAGTGAAACTCACAACTAGATCAGGCTCACTCTAGCCAACATAAACCAACCCCCATTTTACCACACATGTAAATTTATTCTGCACAAAAGAGAGGGACACCACAAAGTTTAAAGCATAACTTTCATGTCAAGCTGCCAGGAAGCCGATAGATGCCTTATACTCAAAGGTTTTAACTTCTTGAGTATGACCCAAGGAGCAATTGTTCACGATGATAACATGACAAAGGGGATCGGTTTCCCATATCGTCAACAAAACAAATACTTGGACTTATTGAGAAAACAAGGTCTTCAATCAAATACAGATCTTCATGCTCGTGAGAGTGTTGATGGTTTTCTGATGCAGCGTATACATATCCCTTGGCACTTCCAAATAGGATTCAACATGGGTGGAAAAAAAATATGAAACATTGCACTATTATTCACAAACCAATTTGTGCATCATCGCAGTCCAATATGTACGAGTTGTCACACCAATGTTTTAAGCTCAAACCTAGAACGTGGAGAGAAAAAGTCGCCAGAAAAAAAATAAGAAAGTAATTCTTTTTATCTTGAACTTTCCACACATCGGATCAATCAGGATTGGGCGTTAGCTATTGTTAAGTATATAAAGCTATTCATATTCAAGTATTCAACAGAATTCACTCCAAAATACCAATGAAAAGAGGCGCATGATCGTTGCCTGCATCAATCTGTAGAACTTATTAAAAACTTAAAGAAGGAAAGTGTAGCCAGAGACGGGACCTTTCACTACTTGTTGCAGCAAGGAAACCAATCCCTTATTAAGTTATGGTAAACTGGTCTAGTATCCATATGTCTTGGAAACGCTGAACCATGTGATTCCTCAGCCTTTGATTAGCTCCTGTCCATTTTTGCCCAGAAGTCAGTATGCAAGGAACCAACACTAGTGCTCCTGCGAGAACTTCCCACCGAAGCTGTTGTTCTACCCATTCTTTCTGCAACTTTGCTTCCTTCAGATGCTCATTCTCCCCAAACAGCTCCGCTAGCAACTCATTCTTCTTTTCCTCTACCTATCTTCATGCAGCGGAGTAAAAGCCCTCATTACCATTCCCTGCTCGGTGCCCTTTGAATGACTCTCCTCTTCATGCTTCCAGGTAGATATTTACTTCCCCTCTGTGCATAGTATCCACTTCCCCCAAAATGATTTTTTGCTTCCATGCCAAAACTATATGAACTGAAAAAACACAAGCCAATGCTTCCAGCGACCTCCTTTTTTGGCCTTTTTATTGTCGGCACAAGTCTGCCGCAACAAATTGTAGGAACACAACACCCACAAGTGATGCCAGCTCCCAGGCTTGATAATCCTTCAGTGTCGTTGTCTCCACATCAATGAGAATCCCCTCCAACAGTAAGAAGAACAGCCCCCTTTGCCATTCCAGCCACCGCAAAACCTCCCCTTCGTTACCTGCACATAACAAAAGCAAAAAGGAAAAGAACCACAAAAAAAAACCCTCCACCCACGAAGAGAGTGAGAGTGAGAGAGGACCCCCCTTCAAAGGTATGCCATGCCAAGCACAACCGCCTCCCAAAATAATGTCCCTTCTTCCCACAGGGTAGGATCGCTTCCCTCAGAGCAGCCATGAATGCTCCTGACTGCACACCTGTCAAAGGACGACCTTCCCAGAATCGCTGCCAAGGGAAATTGAACCACAACCCCCCCCCCCTCGACACCTCTCAAGCTTCTGCGTTTCCCCCAAGACTTCTCCTCCTTTTTTTCCCTTCGGGTCCAACAAAAACAGCCCCAGACAAAGGTCTGTCGTCCCTGTCATGAACATAGAGCCACACAAAATTCTTCTCCTCTTTTTGCACAAAAAACGGAAAGTGCCAGCCTGTGTTTCTCTCACATATGAAATGGAAAGCAAACCAAAGACTAACATAGCTGTCAATCGTAGTGACAATAAATTTGCCACTGAGTAGGCCGATTGCAGGTAGTGAGCAATAAGCCAAGAGAGGAGGTGATGCCCATGGGTATACAATGGTGTTGACATAAGCCAATCATTCAAGTCCCCTGAGCCCGCTTCCATAACCATATCAAAGAGGGCAATGTCTGTTGAGAAAGATCTCAATAAATCCTAAAGCCCATCGTAGCACTTGATGTAAATGATCTGTCAGATTAATAGGTGCATGACCCTATAAATTTTGTTGAACTCTCGTAGACTCGCGTGAATGAACATGAGGTAGACTATCTGAAACTAAAGAGGAACTTCGATCTCTACTGCAAGATCGACTTTGAAAATCCCTTGCACGAGTACTAGCTTTTGTATGCCTACCTTCAAATCAATCTGTTTGCTGATATCATCATTAAGTATAATCCATAGCTCGCTTGTGCAGTCAGAAGGTAGAACCACCAACAAGAGTTGCACCAAACAAAGCAGGAGCACTCCAGAAACCAAGCCTTCTTTGTCTGTGTGATGCTTTTAGAGCACTTTGTACTTCCTCAAGTCTATGAGCTAAATTCATTTGCTCAGCAAAAGCACTCATAAATTCTTCCCTTACAGTGCGACTAGATACTACTTCAAATTCCTCTTTCAAAACAGTCGCCCCTTTGTCAGACTTGTTGATATGCTCCAACTTCACACCAAAAGAGACACTAGAGGCTCCACTGAAGCTCCTTTTCAATGGTATTTCTTGGTTTAAACCTTCTCCGTTTGACTGAATAACATCCACTTGACTTTCAACAACAACATCACCAGTACGAATCCACCTATATTTATGCTCCGATGTAAAAATAAGATCACCAACATTAGACGTGCAGGAAAACTGATGTTGTCCACCTTCCTCAGAATATCAGTAGCAACTGGATCATGGGCTCCCTGGCTCTCCAGGAATACTATCTGATCTGATCATGTTATTGCAGATAGCG
The DNA here is from genome assembly GCA_020310875.1 of Ceratopteris richardii. Classification (NCBI taxonomy): domain Eukaryota; kingdom Viridiplantae; phylum Streptophyta; class Polypodiopsida; order Polypodiales; family Pteridaceae; genus Ceratopteris; species Ceratopteris richardii. Next base: position 130,652,710 of record CM035416.1, on the reverse strand, counting down.
AATTTCTCACAATACAAACATATTATCCTGCCAAATAGAAGCATATTAGTGCATAAAAATCAACTAGTTCATGAGCTAACATCCATACTTTTAGAATTAAAACAATGATCAACTTTTGATGTATGCATTCAAATCCTTGCATGTACATATAGGACATGCCAAAACATAAAGTAAAATGCATGAAGTATAAACCATACTTCTTTGAATGCTTTGATATTGGAACTGCATGCATCCAATCATGTTCAACAAGCTTTTGAGACCTCTGCATCTTCATCTCTAGGCCCTAAAATAAATTTGAAGTATCCAAGAGCATTGGGTCACTTCCCAAAACCTCAAGCAGAGTCAAATGATTACCAAAAATAATATAAATAAGCCAAAAAATGCATGGGCAATCCATATTTAGACCTGCAAAAATATTTTTAGGACATGCATATAATCATAAAATACAATATACATAATGTGCAAGTGGCTCAAAGTGAAATCTCTTCAATCGCGTTCCCAATTTGTAAGATATAGCTCCCAGAAGGTAGTTACCAAAAATTGTTAAGACTTTGCAGGCCTACATAGACTTTGAAAATACATAATTTCAAAAGTTTCTTTTGATAACCTGAAATTAGATCTTGTGCTCTTCAAAATGACCCATAGCACATCCAATTTGGAGTTTTCTAGCCCAAGATATGGCCTCTCCAAGTCTAACATGCCAAATTAGTGGACTGGTGGAGGGGCTGAAAAAAGTGTGAAAATGTGATTTTTGAAGTGCCCAAAGCCATCCTTCCATCAATGAAATCCTAAATTTCTCTCCATAATCTTAGAGACTAATATATGAAGATGCTTGGGCTTATTTTGATCTTACCAAATAATCCCTTCATGCATGTTAGTTTGCTCCCCAAAAGAGGCCTAAATCAAGATTTTTACTTTCACGCAAAAAGTTAAATGGGAGATTTTAGCAAAATTCTAATCCACTCCTAATGTGGATTTTTCTTGGATTTTGTAATTTCCGATGGTAATATATATATCGCACTTCATGTACGTATACATTATTCTATGGGAAGCCTCCTATATGATCTCTTTTCTTACTCCCAAAAGTGGAGTTTGGTAAAAATTAGCATCTGAATTTTTTTCTAAAAAATTGTACAAAGGGTGTTTTTGAGGAAGTAAAACCTTAACTTATTCTTTTAATGAATTTGGTGATTCCATAGTGAAATCCATAGGATATGCTCTCAGTATCTATAGTTTTTCCCATTCATCCATACCTAATGCACCTCTTTTTTCCTCCTCCAAAATGGGAATTTATTAATTCATGTGCTTGATTTTTTCTCAAAGAGTGATGGAAGGGGGTTTTGTGGAGCTTCAAACTCCAATCATACTGAGCCAATCTTTGAATTTCTTGATTATATATGGAATTGCATACACTATACTATATGTATGAATGATTTTTCCTATAAATCTGTGGAAAATCCCTCTTCATTTCCCCTTCCCAAAATGGATACATATCAAAACAGCCCCCGAAGTTTATGTGAAAATCGTGAAAGATAGCTATTTTGGAGATGCCCTAAGCTTCTGCTTACTTGTATTTGGAGGGAATCTTTGGCTCAATATGAGAGTATATATCTCATAATCTCCATAAACATGATTTCCCTCCAAGAGCTTGGCCTAAAGCCCATCCTTTCATTTGCCAAATATTGAAGTATTCCTATAACTCCAAGAAATTTAATAAGAAATTGAAATTTACATGTACATGGAATGGAGTTCTTTGTATCCTTCCTTGACTCACCTCTTTTTCCTCTTGAGAAATTGGAGACTTCATCCATAATTGAAGAACATGATTACTCCTAATCCTCTTTAGCACCTTCCAATCCAGGAGTTCATACTACCACACAAGGGCCAAAGCTATGGTATTGTCTCCTATTGAGAGAACAATATACTACCTCTCTAGCTCCTCCCCTAGGAGCACTCATGCACATGCATGAGAAGGAGGAAGAGAGAGCATCCTCGCTTCACTCCCCTCCTCTATGTCTTGCATAAATCTCTCAAACACATGATTGCTTTAAGAGTATGTAAATCCGAACAACAATTTCCCTCATCATCATGGCATGGAGTCTTGGTTAAGCCAACTGCCTTGAAGGATGGTGGTATAGGTTTGAATCCTACAATTAGCGTGTGTGCCGTTTGTTTCATAACTTGCTCTAATACCAAATATATCATGTTTTGTACTTTTGCTAGCCATGGTTGCTTGCACGCGAGCTACGAACACATAGAGACATACCTCTTTAGACCTCCTAGTCGCTGAGCTTGTCATGTTTTTGTGAGAGAGAATTCTCGAGAGTAGTGTGATAATAATCTCTCCCTTTGAAGAGACTCCTCTCTCCCCCCTTCTACCAAATGGGCTTAATGCCCCTAGTGATACCATATGGCGTCTATGACAGTTCATCCAAGAGAGTGTGCATCCATAATGTGGCAAAAAAGCTTGTGGAATATTGTATATGGTGTTGAAATATGTCCTCCTACACTTGTAAATATAGTAGAAAGTGATGCAAATGGTATTGAAGATGATGATCTTTAATTTCCTAGTCCTATTGAAATTCCTATTACATCTACTGGAGCTTCATCGGGATGGCAAATGCACAACCACATGTATTAATAGCTTTGTTTGTCAAACTTGTAATTATCCCTTACATTCGCTCATGCAAAATAGAAAAATATGCTTGGGAGACTCTTATCACACTATATTGGGCAAGAAATGAGGATCATTTTTCTTTCCTTTGAAAATAGTTGAAGGTTGAGCATATGAATGGAGGAGAATCAATGGAGAATTTTTTTTAAGAACAATAATTTTAATGAGAAATTAATTTTTCCTAATGATGTATATATTAGGGGAATGACCTTTACATGGAAATGAAGGAATCAAAAGTTATTAATGAAGAAAATATATCAATAATTTTTGCTGATGAAATCCTGCCAGATAGTGCACTTACATAGATTGTTCTAAATGGTCTTCTAGATTGTTATCAGAGTTTTGCTTCTACTTTTCATATGATGATGAAAGTCAATCCAAATGCCTTAACTTTTGATGAGTTCATCTTTGTTTTGCTACGAGAAAATCAATCTAAACAAAACCGGTCAATAATGTATATTGCATATCAAGCTTTCTTATCTACTCAATATTGATATATTTTGCTAGTGATGTGTGTGAACACACTTAGGATCATCGGGGTACCTTTTTCCCTCTTTAGGAGGTCTTTTTCCCTCGGCTTGTATATATGTCTATAACCCTAATGGGTCACTTATCTTTGAACATTCACTTGTTAATTCATTCAGTATTGTGTATTGTGTTCCAATCTTCTTCTTCTTCCTTGTGTTATTTGCATGATTTTGCAGGCCTCAAACTCCAACAATTGGTATCCAAGCAAATCGTCGCTTCATCTAAGACGTCATCGACACCCTCCTATGATAGTCTCAAAATTGCACAAAATTTGGTGAGCATACTCAAGATAATTAGGAGTTCAAAACGTCTTTACTATGTGGTGTCAAAATTTTCATCTGAACTCGTTTCGGCCTCTAAATGCACTATCATAGTACTTGTGCAAAAAAAATTTGTCTTTTTGTGCAAAACATATATTGTTCGCACTCAAGGTCAAGCACAAGGCAAAGGAATGCTTCAAAGAGCAAGTAGGGAGCTCCAACAAGCACACATCAAATTTTTTAAAGAAATCCCTATAAAAATAGTGATTTTTTTCACTAAAAACCATTGTAAATATCATTTCTCATTTTTGCAACTTCATTTTGTTCAAGCCGAGGAGTGCTCAAGCTTGAGGAGTATTAGAAGTATCTATCTACCAATTTTCATAATTTTTGGAGTCCGTTTGAGCCCTCAAATAAGCCTTGGAACCTAATTTTTAACTAGGCCAGACACTAGGTCTAGACAAGGCCAAAACTAGTCGAAAAACTATAAAAAGAGCTAGAGAGCTCATTTCTGGGGCTAGCTTGTTAGAGAGTTGGCTTGTTAGAGTTTGAAGCTTTGTAAGAGATTTCTTTGTAATAGAAGCTTTCCATTGTTCCTCTCTTTGCTCTTACCATGTGCACGTGTGTGTATGTGTGTGCATGCTTGTGTGCTTTCACTCACGCATTTGTGCCTTCACTTGCTCATGGTCTTCATGCGAGTCCTCACGTCTCTGCAGATTGACAAGTAAAGGGATTTCTTCTGAAAATTTGATGTGTGCTTCTTGGAGCTCCCTACTTGCTCCTCTTCTTGTGTGTCCACTTCTTTGAAGCATTCCTTTGCCTTGTGCTTGACCTTGACTGCCAACACTCCCCCCCTCTCAAGTATGTCGTCTCTGACAAATCCTTGTTGTAGTGGTTGTTCCATGTAGTGCTTTAGGAGGTAGTGTCCATCTTGTATGAACAAGAGCCATCTATCTTCCAAATGTAGCAGGGTCAATTGTCCCATTCTTCATTTGTCACTCCTAGCTGTTGTAAGTCTTAGTCCCTTTGTAGGTTCTTCTTTCTTCGATTCCAGCATGAATGTGTCATTGTGAGCTACAAAAGCTACTATTTGCTCAAAAGAGGTTGTCAAGGTTGATTTAGAGCAATTGTCGACGGTGGATTGCTTCCTTGCTATTGTAGTTATAACCTAATGTCCTCTAGATCTTTTGTTACCATTAGTGTCCATGTGAAAGTCCAAATGGCCACTGGACACCTCTTTGTATATGTTCTTTAATAAAACATATAGTGGCCTGGTCAGTCACAGACTATAAGTTCAACCGCATTTGTAAGACCTAAGAAGTTTGTCCTCATGCTTCCTGTGTACTATGTTTTTTTGTGTATTCTCTAGTCTCTGTGCTGAGTACCGTGTGTGGCATTAGGAGCTCGATTTTCTACTCCAAGGATATCGTCGTGGAGATTGTGAGAAGGAGAGCGCACTGTGGTGCATCACCATCGAAATACTTCACTAGTATTAGAGCACTTCGAGACAAAAGCTTCGTTCCTTTTGTGCGAGTGAAGCGAGTGCCCCCCCCCCCCCCCCCCCGGGGCTTTCTCCAAGGCTTACGAGTAAGGCGGTGACCAAGGCATAGACCTTGGCATACCTTGTCATCAGACTCATCGAAGTCACCATTGGCACCATTGGCTACGTGCGAGGGAGGACCTTGGAGCTCGCTTAACTATGGCAATCTCTTGCCACTAAGCTACACTCTTGTGGTGTCTGAAGAAGGGGAAAGACTAAGGTTGACATTACCTTGAACATGTTTTGGTCCCTCAAAGCTTCATTCTTTGCTTTCAAAGCCTATTTTTGAAGCACTTTTGGGGTGTCCTTTGGAGCTGTTTTGGGGTACTTCCACTTATAGTTCTCTTCACACAAGTCCAAGAACATCAAGAAGAGTGTTCTTTGTACTTCTCCGACATTAAATATCAACCTTTGGGGCTATGTTTTCAGCCACACTCGTAAAACTACAGGTTTCTTAAAAGATTTCAGTTTTGGTGGGAGTAGTTGCTGCAAATTTATGTAGGTCTTTGAGCCAAAAACATCAGAGTTGACAGACACTTGCAGGTGTTATTGGCTAGTTTTTTGGGTTGTGCATTCAATCTTTTAGTGTCATTTTATTGCATATATTGAGCACATACACATTATGTAGGCTTCTCTGGATACCCCTTATGTACGTTCATCCACAAGCTAACAGAAAAGCTGAGAGCACAAATAAGATATTATGTAATGTATTGATGAAGCTCGTAAATAATAAACACTCTGATCGGGACAAATAGCTTCATCATGCTATTCGGGCTTACCGAGTTGCCTACGAAACAGTACTCAATGCCACCCCATTTTAGATGGTCTTCGGACAAAATGTTGTGGTACCATTGGACTTCCTACTACCAGCTTTAAAAGTAGCACAAGAGCATGAGTGGAAGGGACATGAATTGTCCTCCAGGATCTTTGATCTAGAACGTTCAGGTGAGCTGAGGCTACGAGCGACTGCAGGCATCTATGCTGCAAAGAAAAGACAAAAGGCATACTTTGATGCACACATCAAGGATAAAGGATTGAAAGAGGGAGACCTAGTGTCGGTTTATACACTAAAGCAACATGCTTGTAAATTGGAAAAAAGAGGATATGGACCCATGATCATTAATAAAATTTCCGCTAGTGGTGCAATTCAATTGGCCACTCTAGAAGGTGACATCTTGCCAAACTATATAAGTGGATGTAGAGTCAAGCTATATCAAGAACCTCTTACGGAGGATATTGTAATGAGACTCACCACTACTAAGAAGCGAAAAGAAGAAGAGTCAAGGGTTAGAGAAGAGGCATAGGCAGAGGCTAGAGAGCGCATTAGACGAAATAAGTTAGGCGACTAGGCCTGGATGCCAATCCGAAAGCCCCAAGATATCACATGGCTATGTACACCAAAAAGAGCACACATCCTAGCATTATAGATAAACGACCATTCATCATGATTGAACTAGGGCACGACACTCCAAATAAGATGATCAAAGGTCTAATTGATTTTGGATCCGCCATTAGTGCAATTAGGTACTCATGCTGTGAAGGATTGGGCATGGAAGTTAAACCATTAGAAGCTTATTTAGTCAGATTAAGAGGTGTGGAAACCCCTTGTTTGGGCGAGGTGGAGCTTCCCATCTACCTTCATGATGTCCCAATGAAAGTCAAAATGCTAGTGTGTGAAGATGAGGACCTTATGGAGCCACTTGTCTTGGGGTCAAGATTGGATCTATGACCATGCAGTCAATCTAAACCTAAGAAGTCAACTTCTTCAAGTTTGGGTACACAAACAATGCATTACATTAGAAATAGAGAACTGCATTCTCACAAATCCAAGTGTCACACATTCTCTTAGTTCTTCTAAGCCTAATCTTAGAGAAGAAGATGTTGTGTGTGTCAAAAGCTCTATGGTGCAGAAGGACTTAGTCATGGAAGAACAAACTCAAAGGCAAGCAGACCTCTCTTCTTTTTCAAAGATGAATAAAGTCGTAATAGATCAACCAGAGAGGCGAGCAAAATAGCACAAGCACTAAATCAAATAGAAAAACAAAATTCAAGAAGAAAGTAGTTTCGGGCATGAAGCAGATCTGGGTACTGAAGGGAGAATGACCATCGGCCTTGCCCCAACACTTCCCATCCAACCAGGCCAACCATGAAAAAAGAAGAACCAAGAAACCAGGACAAGCTCCACCACAAGGAATCCACCAAATTTGGGTGCCTCAAAAATTAGATGCAGCTCAACAAGGACAATTACAAATATGGGTACCTAAGAAGCTCTTACATACACAACAACCTATGCTCCCACATGAGAAAAGTCTCAACAAATAAGCCAAGGAGAAACAAGAGTCATAACCAAGCACAAGGATCAAAAGAAGATCAACTCACCTCTTCGGAAATGGTAAGAAGACAATCCTCAAGGATATGGGTATGGAAGCCAAAAGCACAAGTATCCCTTACAGAACCAAAGAGCCAACCACACGGGGTATAGAATTTGAGAAATAATTCAAAGATGAAAAATCCAAAGGTGATCTCTAGGCAGTCAAACACTGTTTTCAAGTGGATCCCTATAAGGAGGAATGGACGGTCATCGTTTCGAGATCCAACGGATACCCCTCAACAAAGGCTGCATCCACATCTGCACAAACACTAAAAGCCTCGACATGCAACAACCATATGCCTTTGGCATAACCGTGTCTTTTGCACCATTCAGGTCATGCATTTCGAGAGTATGCATTAATATAGGGCCACATTGCACGGCCATGCATATACACAATTGTGAATCCTAAGCACATGAGACACATTTGACATATGTAAATTATTTTATTGATACTAACATCTTTCTCCTTTTTTAGTGACAATATTCAAGAGAGAGAGAGAGAGAGAGAGAGAGAGAGAGAGAGAGCTTGTTCCCAAGTTTGGCTCATGGAACATGAATGACTCATGCTTTGTTGAAGGTGGATCCATTGATTATTGGGGAATCAATCATGATAGAAGTGTGTCTCGACTAGTAGATGATATTATTGTTGCCTTATCTAGTAGATGTCAAGATCTTGGCATGAACATGGCATCCACAACTATTGTTTCCCCTTAGCTTGGTAGGAGAGAAGAGCCTGAAGGTCCGCAACTTGAGAGATGCTTAACTATTGTATGTATGAGAGCATCCAAGGACATATCTACAAGGGGAAGTTCTAACACCCTGCAAATCCTTGTATGTAGATAGGGTGAGAAGACTCCAGCTTATGGTGGGCTAAAGAGGATAAGTGAAACTAAGCTTGGTATAGTTACCCAATGTTGTTTGTCAAGGAATATACAGAAATTCAATTCCTAGTATTTGGAAAATGTTGCTTTGAAGAGAGGGGACATGATCATGCACTCAAAGAATCTCATCAACACATCATCAAGATGGACATTCATCAACCATGGAAGATATGCCATTGGTCAATCACTATGATGGGAGTACAACATGAAGAGCAAAATATCAATCGACCTTTCATGGTAAGAATCCTTTACTTGGGGATCATGACAACACTGGTAGATTAGGAAACCTCTTCATCAACATACCCTTGAGCACTTCGCTCAAGACCCAACTTTTTGCACCATACATTTTGAAATGCATTCCCCAAGTAAGCATGCATAGGGCCACATTACACGGCTACTCACAAGGCACATATTTTCTTCAATCGATGCACTAAAACACTTACCCATCAATCACTATGGGTTATGAGTACTTGGCATGACTACTATGAACCTCATCTTTGAAAGATGAAGTATTTCGATGGCAATGCACCATAGTACACTCTCCCTCTCGTGATCTCCACGAAGATATCCTCGAAGTAGAAAACCGAGCTCCTAACGCCACACACAGTACTCAACATAGAGACTACAGAATATGCAGAAAAACATAGTACACAGGGAGCACGAAGATAGACTTCTTAGGTCTTACAAATGCGGTCGAACTCACAGTCTTTGACTGACCAGGCCACTATATGTTTTATTAAAGAACATATACAAAGAGGTGTCCAGTGGCCATTTGGCCTTTCACATGGACACTAATGGTAACAATCTCCCACTAAAGGCCAATATGGCCAAAGTAACTATGGGAGAAAAGTAAAGAATGATAAAGAATACCTGAGTGTAAGTATACAAACTATACCTCCCACTTGATGGGCATGTTACACAGTATACAAGTGACTGTGTAAGATCATGAATCAAGTAACCCCCATCAAGTGACAACAGTGTCGAAAGCTATCCTATGGTAGAGCTTTAGTCAAAGCATCTGCAACATTATCTCGAGTGTGAAACTTCTCAAGAATAATGCGCTCAGTGGCTAAGCAATCTCGAATGAAGTGATACCTCACCTCAATGTGCTTGGTCTTTGCATGATAGACCAGATTCTGATCTGAATGGACATTCTCTTGAACATCCCTATGTGCAGCATTGTTATGCATGCTAACCGTAGGATTAGTATCATCAAACACCACTCTTCTCACTCCAACCTCCTTAATGGGCTGTTTATGCATCTTAGACTCATTGAAAATGACATCACTACTTCTGATCACTGACCGTGTTTCAGGATCCCATAAGCGATATCCAAACTGTCCTTCTTGACCATATCCAAGAAAAATGCATTTCTTTGACTTACGATCGAACTTTTGTCTAAGATTTTTTGGTATATGAACATATGCTTCACACCCAAAAACTCAAAGATGATCATAATATGGTGGCTTCCATGTCCATAACTTTTGTGCCACTTTCAAACCTTTGGTAGTACTACGTGAAAGGTTAATCACATGAACTGCAGTCAATACTGCTTCTGCCCAAAAACCTTGTGAGAGGTTTGCATGATGCAACATAGAGACTACTCTATCTTGAATAGTTCTATTCATCCTCTCAGCTACACCATTCTGTACTGGGGTATAAGGAGCTGTAAAATCTCTATGAATCCCTCTAGACTGACAAAAAATATTGAATTCATGTGAGGTATACTCACCCCCGTTATCTCAACATAAAGCCTTAAGCTTAGTTCCTTTTTTAGTCTCAACACAAGGAAGCCATTTTTCAAAAGTAGATAATACGTCATCCTTCGATTTGTTAGGATAAACCCAAACTTTTCTAGTAGCATAATCTATGAAAGTGACAAAGTAAAGAGAGCAACCTAAGGACCTAGTCGGCATAGGACCACACACATCTATATGAACGAGATCTAAAGGCTGAATTGAAGAGTCAATGTGCATTCTATGCACCTTTCTAGTTTGCTTTCCATATTGACAATGGTCACAAAATGAAAAATCAGAGAAAGATAACACAGGTAAGTAGCTAGAACGAGAAAGATTTTCCATTTCACTACGATATATATGGCCCAAAGAACCATGCCGAATACAAGCCATAGGATGTTCCTTTTGTGATACGAATAAAGGATAAAGTGAGCCAACTTTGCTTCCTTTTGCAATAACCATATTTCCCTTTGATATGTGAGAGGACTGAGCATAGAAGACCATCTTCTAGCCAAGGTCATCAAATTGACCAACTGACATCAAACTGCATGATATTTGAGGTACATGGTGTACATTATGCATAGTAAATTTTGAACCATCAATGAACTGCATAACCACATCTCCAATCCCCACAACACCACACTGGTAAGAATCACCAAGTCTCACTGTACCAAGAGACTTTATTGCGTAATTAGAGAACCATTCTCTATGTGGTATCACATGGAAAGAAGCACCAGAATCTAGGAGCCAGGTGTGGGAAAGAGAATCAGCCATAAGAGCCTCAGTTGGCATAGTACTAACAAGTGTCAACACATCAACATCATTAGAAATAGCATTAATTTCTTCAATCTTCATAGTCAAAGTAGATGGTGAAAGTAACTGTTTAACATGCCCATCAACATTCTGTCCCTTACCTTTAGCATTCTTTAATGCATAACAATCTTTCTTCATGTGTCCTTTCTTATGAAAATAATGGCATTCTATATCCCTCTTCCTTGATTTACTTCTACTCTTCTTCTGTTGACCATTCTTTTCCTTGTTCTTGCTCTTGCCACGTTGTTGATTCTTTCCTTGGTAAGAATCACGAAAATTATATGCATCTCCACTCTGAGTGCCAACCATAGATTTTCTACGAATCTCCTCACTCAAGAGTGCTCCACATATGTCATCATAGACGATTTTTCCACCATGTGCACTATTGCTAATAGCTATGCAAAATGTATCCCATGATGAAGGCAAGGTGCATAACAACAATACTGCTTTCATTTCATTATCCATATCCATTTTTTGAGCTTGTAACTGAGAGAATATAGCATCAAACTCATTTAGATGAGCAGCAACACTATCTGTGTCCTTCATACGAAGGTCATATAATTTTCTCATCAGATAGACTTTATTTGATGTCGTCTCTTTTTCATATGTATTGCATAACTTCTTCCAAAGCTCCTCTCCACTTTCACAATCTAATACTATAAAGTAAACATTATCTACCATGCAAGCGAATGGTAGACGTGTCCATTTCATCTAACTCATCCCAATCATCTTCATCCATGTTAGTAGGCTTCTTTGAAATTCCATTTACTCGCTTCCATTGCCTCCTTTGAATCAGCACATCTTTAATCTGATTCTTCCACAAAGCAAAGTTTGTGCCATTAAATTTTTTATCTCAAAATGGTCTTTGCCCTGCAAGTTATAGCTCCTCCTCGGAACACTAGCACTAGACCCTGATCCACCGGATGTGCTTGAGACCTCTGATGCCATGATGGTAGAGAACTGAATGGAATGATAATGGAGCTAGAAGAGTCCAAACACCAATGAATAAGTGTATCAAAGAGTAAATCGACCATTGTATAGTTGACAAAACAAAAATCTGGAAAAATTTTGCCAGAGTATCCTCTGCAAAATGAGTGTATGACCAGTGTCAAAATATCATAAAACTGCAAGTACTGACATGTTTGTCTGCATAGTGAATCACTGACTCCACTTCATATAATCAATTACCCAATAGACGCCAACTAGGCTTATCGAGCACCTATGAACAACTATCATAGATCTCCTATGGTGAGGCTGGGTAAGTCTTCCACCTGCATCACCAAAGAGACCCCGACATCTAGGTGTCTCCCAATTAAGAAAACCTCACCACAACCCTCTTTATCAAACGTAAAAGGCTTTATGCAAGGAACGTAACCGCTATATCAATGACTAGGGGGGAGACTTCTTATATATCACCAAGAATTCTTGAAGAAGGTTGTCAATGACTTCATTCAAGAAGTGTGTGCCTCTATCACTCTCTAACTCTATTGGTAGTCCATATCTTGTGAACACGTTCTCAAATAAGAACTTTGCGGTCATTTGAGCATCATTCTTTGTTGTGGCTTTTACTTCTACCCACTTTGTAAGGTAATATGTGGCTACAATAATGTAGTTTGCATGGGAGTTTCTAGCTAGAGGGTTAATAGGACCTACAAAGTCTATACCCCACTTCAAAAATGCACATCCTCCCATCATCGGTCTCAAAGGCATCTCATCTTTTCTAATCAGATATTGGGCACGTTGGCATGCGTCACATCTCTTCACATAGGTATGTGCATCCATATGAAGAGTGGACCACCAAAGTCATGAGACTAGAATGCTCTTAATTACTCGATCAGGACCGAAGTATCCACCTACGACACCACTATGTGCAGTCTCTATGATTTTCAAATAATCTGATTCATGAACACACAATCTTAGGTAACCATCTTTGCCTCTTCGGTATAGGTTGTCTCCAACTAAAGCATAGTCCTGAGCCTCTTGCTCCATGCTTCGTTTTCTCGCTAGGCTAGCCTCACTGGGTAGTGTTCCCAATCTCATAAATTCTACCAATGGAACACTCCAATCTAGAATTAAAGACATGTGATAAAGGGTAGTGTGCTCCACTGGGGGTCTCTCTTTGCACATTGGACAATTCTTAACCCACTCATGTATTTCTTTGTCCATACTAGACCAATACACTCCTAAACATTTTAGATTTTGCAATGTTCATTGTTTAGAGTAGTGATTTCCTAGCAATCCTTCATGGGATTGTTGCAGCCAACTGCTATGTTCATCGTCCTCGACACAACAAGCTAATACACCCTATGTATCTTATTTGTACATACTGCCTGCCAATATTTGATAGTTTTGTGATTCTACAATTTCCTCTCGGTTCGTTTCCACATTCTTATTTGCAGGTCCGAAGGTTAGGACAAGTACCAACTTATTTTCCCATTTAGGAACAACTTCGAAATTGAACAGATAAGCATCAGGTAGTTCATCAGACAATCCTTGTGGTGACTCTACTGAAGCGATACAAGAAAGGTGATCTTCCCTAAGGTGGGTCCTACCTTTCCGAACCACAACTTCAAAGTCATATTCCATTAATAAGAGGAACCATCTTAGTAAGCATCCTGTATTGCAAGGTTTATTGATCAAATATATTGAAGCTTGATGATTAGTGAAAAAATTGAACTTGTTGGCCAATAGATAGTGTCTAAACTTCTTCATGGCATATACCATGCCTAATCCTTCTCGCTCGGTTGTGGTATAGTTTCATTCTGCTCCATTTAGTTGTCTACTCGCATATGCTATAGGGAAATCTAGATTTCCTTCACCTGTGGGTTGTGTTGGTACACATCCTATTGCATGATTGGATGCATCCATATGAACATGGAATGGTTTATTCCAATCAGGAGTGGTCATTCTGGTGCTGTGCACATCATCTCTTCAACTCATTGAAGGAATTTTTGCATCTATCATTCCATTGAAAATTTGTCAACAAGGCATAAAGAGGTTGAGCTATGATTGCATACATGTGGATAAACCTGTGATAATATCCACAATGGGCCACAAAGGCTTGTACCTCTTTAACATTCCTTGGCCTTGGCAGCTCTGCTATGGCTCTAACTTTGTCCTCATCTGTTGATATTCCATTCTTAGAAACAATGTGACCTAAGATTTTACCTTGTCGTACCATGAATACACACTTCTCTGGGTTCAGACACATTCAATATTCTCTACACTTGTTGAAGCTCAGTCTGAGCTTAGGAACGTGATATCTCCTTTCTTGGGAATGGGCACATAAATCATCCACATATACTTCTAATCTCTTTCACAAGAACTCTTTGAAGACATGACACATGAGCCTTTGGAATGTTGCAGGTGCATAGGTGAGACCAAATGGCATCACACAAAATGCAAAAATTCCCCACTCAGTGGTGAATGCCATTTTGTGTTGATCTTCAGGGGCAATGGATACTTGATTGTAACCTGAAAATCCATCAAGAAAGCTATAAACTTTCTTGCCTACAACACACTCCAATAAATGTTCTATGATTGGAAGCAGATAGCTATCTCTAATTGTAGCGGCATTAACTTTTTTAAGGTTACTACACACACGCAACTTCCCATTCCTCTTGGGCACCTCTACAATGGGGGACACCCATTCAGTATGCTCAATCTCATAGATAAATCTAGCTTCAATCAACCTGTCAATTTCTTCTTTTTATTTTTGCTGCATAAGTGTCATTATATGTCTAGGGCTTTTGTTTGGTGGGCTTGGCGTCAGCTATCATGGGGATCGTATGAGAGCATATTTTTGGATCTACTCCCTTCAAGTCTCTATAGTGCCATACAAACACGTCCCTATATTCCCTTAATAAAGCTACAAGATCTGCTTCTTCCTATGCACTTAGGTCTTCTCCTATGTACGTACATGACTCTTTGTTCTCTTCAATGGTTACTACAATATTTTTGGTCTTTTCTTTATTGTCATATGCTTCTCTTGTGATGGCCTCTCTTAGGCGTTTGTACCAAAATTTTCCTATCTTCAACTTCATATTTCTTGAAATTCTCTGGTACTTCAAACAATGATTCCTCCTCTTCTTGTTTCACCGCTTTAACCCTCACTTCCATCCTTTGAATTTACAGTTTTAGTGCTTGTGAAGGGTTCTTCTTATGTTTGGTTAAATACTCCTACATCTTCTAGATAGTGCTTCTCCAAGTTAAGGCAACTATCCATCACAATGGATTCTAGATCATCATTGTTCTTTTCTTCTTCTATGGCTAAGATTTCTATCCAACCATGAGGCTCAAATTCCTCATCTGGAAAAATCATCAGTGTGTAGGCTGGGTCTTTTATCAATCTGGTTCCTTGATAATTTCCTTCTTCTCTAGCATTTAGGTGTCTTTCCTCTTCCTCTGTGACTTTGCATATCAAGATGGATCAGAAGAACTTTCGGAATGCAGAGAGATTTCTTGTGCCTTCTAGATAGGATTCCACTGTAGGGGTGGTACATCTCTGAAGGTATAATCCTTGAGATTGACCTTGGTTGTGACCCCTAAGTGCTGCAAGTACAAGGAGTTGGTTCCCCAATCTTGCACTATCTCAAGTTGTCATAGGAAGGGCCTTCCTAGGATCATCTTATAAACATTATTTTTGCCAAAGTCACATATAGCAAAGGTGTGCTCAAACTCTACACCACAAGTGGTTAGAGTTATCCCTTCTAGAAATCCTAGAGGTCTTTCAATATGTCCATCAACCATTTGAAGCTTCATTCTAGTTGGTCTTAATGTGGGCTTGCCCCATTGCTTCCACAAGGAGGTGGTAGCATTTGCAACACCAGCATCCGAATCTAAGATAGCTTTGGTTGTGTAACCTTGGTAGGTGATTGGAAGATACATATTACCTTCTTCACCTTCCCTCATGTCTCCTATTTTGTCTAGAGGTATCTCTGGTACTTTCTACTTAGAGCTTGCTTGACACACTAGAATCGAGTTCAGGAACCTTGTTCGCCACATGCTTCCATAGCTCTGGTTTTACTTTGAGAAGCTCTTCTACGGTGAGATGACACTAAACCTTAATGTTCTTCACGAAATCAATGTTCCTTGGAACCACTGAGTCTTCATGTCTTATCAATATTTTTGGAGATCTGATTTGAAGAGATTCAGATTCCCATGGGCCTATGAATTGTGGCAACTCTTGTAAAAGAATTAGATTCAAAATCTACCGTTAGTGTCCATGTGAAAGGCCAAATGGCCACCGGACACTTCTTTGTATATGTTCTTTAATAAAACATATACTGGCCTGGTCAGTCACAAATTGTAAGTTCGATCGCATTTGTAAGACCTAAGAAAGTTTTTCTTCGTGCTCCTTGTGTACTTGTTTTTTGCGTATTTTGCAGTCGCTGTGCGGAGTACTGTGTGCGGCCTTAGGAGCTCGGATTTCTACTCCGAGGATATCGACGTGGAGCTTGCCAGAAGAAGAGCGTACTATGGTGCATCACCATAAAATTCCTTCACTGATGCCAGAGCATTTCGAGGCAAAAGCTTTGCTCCTTTTGTGCGAGCAAAGCGAGCATCCCCCCCCCCCCCCCCCCCCCCCCCAAGGCTTTTGACTAAGGCGGCGACGAAGGCATAGACCTTGGTATACCTTGTCATCCGAGTCACCGAAGTCACCGTTGGTGCCGTTGGCTACACGTGAGGCAAGACCTCAATGATCAAGGAATATAAAGGTTCCCGATACATCCGGGGAGGTCACCCATCCCAGTACTATTCCCCCTAGAACTCGCTTAACCGTGGCAATCTCATTCCACTAAGCTACACTCTTGTGGTGTCTGAACAAAGGGAAAGACTAAGGTTGACATCACCTTGAACAAGTTTTGGTCCCTCAAAGCTTCATTCTTTGCTTTCAAAGCCTATTTCTGAAGCATTTTTGGGGTGTCTTTTGGAGCCATTTTGGAGTACTTTCGCACATAGTTCTCTTCACACAGGTCCAAGAACATCAAGAAGAGTGTTCTTTGCACTTCTCCGACAATAAATATCAACCTTTAGGGCTGTGTTTTTCAGCCACACTCGTAAAAATACAGGTTTCTTGAGAGGTTTTCAGTTTTGGTGGGAGCAGCCGCTGTAAATCTATACAGGTTTTTTGGGCCTAAAACATCAGAGTTGACAGACACTTGCAAGTGTTGTTGGCTAGTCTTTGGGCTATGCATTCAGCCTTTTAGTGTCATTTTACTGCATATATTGAGCAATACACACCATGTATGCTTCTATGGATACCGCTTATGTACGTCCATGTGGTCATTGATATAGCAGTTACCTTCTTTGCATAAAGCCTTTTACGTTTGATAAAGAGGATCGTGGTGAGGTTTTCTTAGCTAGGAGACTATTAGCTGTATAAATTATTGGTTTTGGTGCACTAATATGCTTCCATTTTGTAGATTATATGTTGATTGCAGGTGTCTTGCAAGGAGAGGTGTTGGTCAACAACAATAAATTTTGATCAAATGTGGTGATGCAAAGTAGGTGATGCAAAGAAGGGTGAAGATTGTGGGGTTTCTTTTTCCTTTTGTCTCTAGTTTTTTCGTGTGTGCAGGTGATAAAGAAGGGCATAGAAGGAGAGAGGGAAGAGCACTCGACTTTCCTAAAGAGAGGCAAACCCGTAGATACATGTTAATGGGGGAGAGTATGAGTAAATGGTTAGCAAAAAAGTTCGGGAGATGTGTAATGCATTGAAATGTATGTGTATATGCCCTTAAGTGTATGGGATCATTAGCACACCATCACATTGGGGAACACAAATTTGTAAGTATGGACATGCATGTAGGTGCAAACTTCATGTTTCCCTTAATCTCTGCATCTCATTTTAAAGTTGATATGTTCTAAAATTGGAAAAAAAAGGAAGAAGAAAAGAAAACAAATGAGAAAGAAAAAAAAAGGAGAGAAAACAAATAAAAACACAAAAGAAAAATTACAAAATTTAAAAAAATAAACAAATGAAGAAAAGGAAAGATGTGCACTCGTGTGAGAGTGGCAGAACATGGGAGGGTCAGAATGTCAGGGGAGTGGAGTGTCAGGGGGTCAGAATGTTAGGGGAGTGGGTGAGAGGAGGAAAAAGAAAAAAAAACAAGAAAGATAAGCTTAATTCCCCTCCCCTCTCGTACGCTGCCTCTGCTTGTCCCATTTTGTGTGCTCTCTTTCCGTTGGCAGAGAGAGCACACACAAAATGCCTCTGCCCTCTCGTACGCTGCCTTTGCTTGTCCCATTTTGTGTGCGCTCTCTGCCTCTCTCTCCGTTGGCGGAGGTTTTTTTTGGATTTTTTTTTTTCCTTTGTTGTTTGTTCTATGCAGGTGTCAGAAGGGGGGATAATAAAGAAATTTCTTTTTGCGGGGCTCTCTTCTTGGATGGGGCAGCCTGATTCGAGTGTCTCTGTGTGGTCGAGGGAAGAAGTGAAGGGGCTACAGGAAGGTTGTCTAAGGAGCATCAGGGGAGAGGTCGAAAGGAAAAGGGAGGAGTCTGTTGGACAGAAAAAAATCCTACACCGGGTCGATGACTGAAGGGGGGAAGAAGTTTGTTTCAAAAATAATGGAGGTCCAGAGTTTAGAGGGGGGTTCGTCTCTTCATTTTTTTGTGACTCTTGCTCTTGTTCTGGTGTGATAGTGCAAGGGAGGAACTCATTCCGGGTAGCTTCAAAGTTTTTTGGGGGTAGGCATCTGCTCGAGGTGGTGGAAAGATGCTTCTGGATAGAAGGCAAGAGGTTGTATGAGGGCGACTGGGAGCATCATCTTCTGAAGTTCTTCTCTTCTTGTTTTTGTGCAAGTGGCTGAAGGGAAGGAGAACAGAGGGAGTAACGCTTGAGATGTCTGTGAGTAGGAGGAATAGGAGGACATATGCGACTGCAGAGGAGGGAATCTACACGGCTCTGCATGAAGGCACATCTGAAAAGGTGGAGAATAGTAGCTCAGAAAGGAAAAGTGGAAACCACTGAGTATACTCTACGAGCATCAGACGAAAGATTTAGGATGATTTGTTGCTAAAGGGGAGTGGGTGTTAGAGTATGATCAATGTCTACCCCTCATGATTGTATGCACATTTTGTAAGGCCCCCTTTATGAGGAGAAGCCAAGCGTGCATTACCCAATTGATGGGAATCCCAACTTGAATGTTGGATGAAGGTCATATTGGACCATGTAAGATATTATAAGGAAAGGGAGTTACCAGGGTCCCCAATTGTGGGGTCCGGGGCAGCGGTGAGCAGCCCCGGCTGGGGGGTCCAAGGGGGCCAGCGGGCCCCCTGGCTGGGGGGTCCCAGGGGGCCAGCGGGCCCCCTGGTGGGGGTCCGGGGGCAGCGCCCCCGGCGCGACGGTAAAGGGAATATTCCATGGAATATTCCCTGTCGGAGTCAGAAATCATTTATATTTGTTAGGTCGGTTCAACCAGTCTAAGCCGTGTATGGCAATTACGCGGGCGGTGGCCGCCCATGCCCTACCGCCCATGTATAGCCGTCCATGGCAGGCCACCCATGATCCTATATATACATGACTTCTGCACTACCTAAGACATTGAGTTGAGCCAGCATACCTCTACCTTGTATCTCCCTATCTAGAGTTGTCTAGATCACCATTTAAGCTCTACCTTGAGAGCGCACGGGTGGACAACGCCATCATCTTTGTACTTGCTGCTAGTAGAAAATTGTTGAGATTCTCCTATATCTGTTATCTTCTCTGCTATTGCTCCTGTGTTATATTGCGTAACTATTGTCTTACATGGTATCAGAGCTGTAAGGTTCGAATAGCTTGAGAAGTATCATTATTTTAGCCTACTAGCAGACTAGAATATCAGTAGATTATTCGAGTGATTACATGATGGCTTCATCGTCGAACACTAGTCTTGGTGCTTCACCTAATGTTAATGCTGCACCTATTCGAATTCGTCCACCTGCATTCACTGAAGGGAAGCTGGATGGAACCAACTATACACTCTGGAAGTTCAAAATTTCTGCAATTTTGGACTCCTATGAATTACTTGACACTGTCATGGGACCGATGGGATTGGATCCAGAGCCTATACCAGTTGAAGATCCAGCAAATTCAAGATTGATGATTCAGCCAGATCCAGATCTTCTACGAGCTTGGAAGAGGCGGAATGCTGATGCATTATGTGCGATTGTCACTAGTGTAAGTGATTCTGTGCTTACTTTAGTTCAACATACTACTAAAGCACATGAGGCTTGGGGCATATTGGCTCGACAATATGAGACCAAGAACCACACTAGGATACAGAATTTAGAAAATCAATTGGCAAATGAAAAGCATTCTGATTCTGAAAAGGCTGAAGATTTTATCAAACGGATAAAGCATCTTCAAGATCAATTGGCTGCAGTTGGTGTTGTTATAACACCAGAAGAGCTAGCTCGAAGATCTGTACGTGTTCTTCCAGCAAAGTATGATGGATTAGTAACAGCCCTTAACACTCAGGTAAGGCCAACTCCTCTTACATTTGAAGAGTTTTGTGCCATGCTTTTAGAAGAAGAGATGCGGCTGAAGAATCGGCAAAGTACAACTGATGCTGCATTCTCAGCAAATGCAAAAGGTAAAGGCTCTTCAGAGGGATCAAAGAAGAAGCCAAAGAAGAAAAAGTTCACAGGAAGTTGCTTCTATTGTGAAAAGAAAGGCCATGCCATCAAGGATTGCAGAAAGAAGCAAGCTGATGAACGGAATGGGACTGTAAAATCATCATGGAAGAACAAAGAGTCTGCAAACAACACAGAGCTGGAACTTTGGGTAGCTATTGAAGAGGTATGTTCATCTGCTCAAGCTCGTGTTGATGAGCCATGGATTTTAGATAGTGGAGCTTCTCGCCATATGACTAGTAAAAAGGATTGGTATAGTTCCCTAGTGCCTCTGCGGGAATCCATCAATGTAGTGGTGGGAAACGACTCCAAGTGTCCAGCTGAAGGAACTGGAACCATCTCTTTTATCACTTCTCCAGGTGTTGAGAAAAAGTTATCCGATGTTCTCTATGTACCTACACTCAAAAGAAATTTGTTGTCAGTTTCTGCAATAACAGATCGTGGACTCGAAGTTCACTTCAATAAGAGTGGTGCGGAAATCATGGATTCATCAGGTAATGTTGTAGGTAAAGGCACACGACGGGATAACTTGTATGAGTTAAGTGCTTTAACTGCTACAGAAGATAAAGATGTAAGCAGGTTATGGCACCAACGATTTGGGCATCTCGGATTTGCAGTTTTGAAGGAGATGCTATGAACAGGGATGGTTGCTCATTTGCCTGCATTTTCAGAGTTGCAGGAACCTTGTGAAGCTTGTATGATGGGCAAGCAACAACGAAAGGCATTTCCAAGAGAGACCAGCAATCGATCTCAAGCTCCTCTAGAGTTGGTACATGCTGATCTCTGCGGTAAAATGTCTACACCTGCTTTAGGAGGATCTTTCTACTTCTTGCTGTTAGTCGACGATTATAGTAGAAAGATGTGGGTTTATTTCATTCGAGAGAAGGCTGATGCTTTTGAAAAATTTAAAGCGTGGCATAAGTATGTAGAAAGTGAATCAGGAAGGAAACTGAAGAAATTTAGAACAGATAGAGGAGGTGAATTCTTGTCAACAGAATTCAACAATTACTGTAAGGAGCATGGTGTGAAAAGGCAACTTACCACAGCTCATACACCTCAACAAAATGGCGTTGTTGAGCGCAGGAACAGGACAGTAGTTGAAATGGCTCGTTGTATGTTAAAGGCTCAAGACATGCCTGATTCATTCTGGGCAGAAGCAGTCAATACAGCAGTCTACATCCTCAATCGAAGCTACACAAAAGCTCTGAAGGGGATGACTCCTCAAGAAGCATATTCTGGTAAAAAGCCTTCAGTTTTGCATTTCAGAATTTTTGGTTGTTTCTGTTATGCACATATTCCTGATTCAACAAGATCAAAGTTGGATTCAAAAAGCAAAAAGTGTGTCTTCCTAGGATATAGTGAAGAGTCTAAAGCATACAGGTTATGGGATCCTGAGGCAAGGAAGATTTTTGTCAGCCGAGATGTGGTGTTTGATGAACGACCACACTTAGTAGAAGATAAAGGTAAATCTACTATCTCATCAAACGGAGAAATATCTCACCTTGTGCCTATCAAAAGACAGGTTAAAGTTGAGGAGGAGGAAACATCTGATGGAGAAATTTCCTCAATAAAAAGCCAACCAATTGTAGCTGCACAGCGTAAGCCACTACCGAAGTGGGCACAACAGCTCTTTGATGATCACAATCCACATGTAGATGCACCAGAATCATCATCGGATGGATTACGAAGATCAAAGAGAATAGAGGAGCAAAGAAGAGCCTCAGAACACATTGTTAACATGGCTCTAATGGCAGATATCATGGGTTCGATAAAGGAACCTACCACCATTGAAGAAGCCATTGATGATCCAGATTGGAGAGCGGCAATGCAGTCTGAGTATGATAGTATACTCAAAAATGATACATGGGATCTAGTCGACTTGCCGCCAAAGAAGAAGGTAATAGGTACTAAATGGATTTGGAAAGCTAAGTATAAAGCTGATGGAACATTAGAAAAGTATAAGGCACGATTAGTTGCACAGGGTTTTTCACAGATTGAAGGATTTGATGTTCAAGAAACTTTTGCACCAACAGCACGCATGACAACTATTCGGACGGTACTTGCAGTAGCTGCACAAAAGTCTTGGCCTATTTTCCAGATGGATGTCAAATCTGCATTTTTGAATGGTCACCTCAAGGAGGAGGTATATGTATCTCAACCACCAGGTTTTGAGGTGCCCAATTCAGAAAATAAAGTTTGCAGGTTGAAGAAAGCTTTGTATGGACTTAAGCAAGCTCCACGGGCTTGGTACCAACGAATTGATCATTTTTTCAAAAATATGGGTTTTGAAAGAAGTACTTCTGATGCTAACTTGTATGTAACGAAAAGGGATAGCAAGCTAGTTGTTGTCATTGTATATGTAGATGATTTGATCATTACAGGAGATCATCAGGAACTCATCAATCAAACTCGGATCAGCTTGGGAACTGAGTTTGAAATGACAGACTTAGGTCTACTCCATTTTTGTCTGGGAATTGAAGTATGGCAAAGGAAGGATGGCATTTTCATCTCACAACAAAAATATTCCAAAGAAATTCTCAAGGCATTTGGAATGATGGACTGCAAACCAACTAGCACACCTATGGAGGTAAATCATAAGCTATCTATGGATGATAACATGCCTGATGTAGATGCTAAGAAGTATAGGAAGCTCGTTGGAAGTCTTATTTTTCTGTGCAACACTAGACCAGACATTTGCTATGCTGTTGGAGTGTTAAGCAGGTTTTCCAACAAACCTAAGGAGAGTCACTGGAATACTGGAATGCGAATTCTAAGGTACATTGCAGGAACCTTGGATTTTGGTATTTTGTATACCACAGGTGATACACTCCAAGGATATTGTGATTCAGATTGGGCTGGAGATTGTGATTCTAGAAAATCAGTTTCTGGATATTGTTTCTCACTTGGTTCAGGAATATTTTCTTGGGTAAGTAGGAAGCAACCAACTCTCGCACTCTCCTCCACTGAAGCAGAGTACAAAGCAGCTTGTTTTGCTTCTTGTGAGGCAGTCTGGTTAAGGAGAATTCTTGCAGATATAGGCTTTCCATCAAATATGCCAATTGTACTCAAGTGTGATAATCAAAGTTGTATGGCTATTGCAAAGAACCCAGTATTTCATGCTCGCACCAAGCACATAGAAGTACAGTACCATTACATTCGTGAGCTAATTGAAGATGAAATTGTGGAGCTAGAATATTGCCCAACAGAGGCAAATTGTGCTGACATATTCACTAAAGCACTTGGAAGAGAGCAGCTCAACAAGCATCTTCAACAGATGGGCATAGGACCGAGACCTACTTGATTTATCATCGGTAAACATTGAGGGGGGGTGTTAGAGTATGATCAATGTCTACCCCTCATGATTGTATGCACATTTTGTAAGGCCCCCTTTATGAGGAGAAGCCAAGCGTGCATTACCCAATTGATGGGAATCCCAACTTGAATGTTGGATGAAGGTCATATTGGACCATGTAAGATATTATAAGGAAAGGGAGTTACCAGGGTCCCCAATTGTGGGGTCCGGGGCAGCGGTGAGCAGCCCCGGCTGGGGGGTCCAAGGGGGCCAGCGGGCCCCCTGGCTGGGGGGTCCCAGGGGGCCAGCGGGCCCCCTGGTGGGGGTCCGGGGGCAGCGCCCCCGGCGCGACGGTAAAGGGAATATTCCATGGAATATTCCCTGTCGGAGTCAGAAATCATTTATATTTGTTAGGTCGGTTCAACCAGTCTAAGCCGTGTATGGCAATTACGCGGGCGGTGGCCGCCCACGCCCTACCGCCCATGTATAGCCGTCCATGGCAGGCCACCCATGATCCTATATATACATGACTTCTGCACTACCTAAGACATTGAGTTGAGCCAGCATACCTCTACCTTGTATCTCCCTATCTAGAGTTGTCTAGATCACCATTTAAGCTCTACCTTGAGAGCGCACGGGTGGACAACGCCATCATCTTTGTACTTGCTGCTAGTAGAAAATTGTTGAGATTCTCCTATATCTGTTATCTTCTCTGCTATTGCTCCTGTGTTATATTGCGTAACTATTGTCTTACAGTGGGAGCATGTGAGGTCTCAGAAACAAAAGAGGAATAGAAGATCCGTAGTGGTTAAAGAAAAAGGCACTTACCCATCAACAAAGGAGGAGAGCTTTGAAAGCAAGGAAGTATTGTTTTCCTTTTTTGTGTACGAAGCCATATTGGGAAATCTTGCTCTCTTTGATCATGCCAAAGATAGGGTACAGTTGAATGAGGATTTCGTGTTATGATGAGTCCATAAGCGAATACTTGATCGAAAAGAAGCAATCAGGATGGATGAAAGTTGTTGCACCTGAGGAGGATTAGAGTTTTAGAAATATGTGCTTTGTAAAATAGAAGAATTTTCTCGAGGAAAGACACCATATGGCAAACTTGGAATTTTGTTCCCCTTTGGAAGTTAAGGGAAAGCTCTGTCAGCAAGAAATTAAGGAAAGGGAAATGATTTTTGCAAAGGCTTGTTGTTAGAGCTTACGTTTGGACATCAAAACTGGATGCGAGCTTTGAAACAGGAAAGTGTTAGCATGTTATTTGGGTTGATTTCTGTAAGCTTGCAGTTATAAAGCTGTTGCATGCATTGATTTAGAATTTGTCCTGCATGTGTTTTTAACCTCACTTTCGCATGAAGAAAAAGCAGTCCTTAGCTTCAACGCCAATTGAATTAATGGTTGCATTTCATTTACAAATTAAACGCTGGAAGAAAAGAGAGAAAACTCTACATCTGCTATTTCGCATGCATCTAAAAAATCTCTTGGGAACTCTCATTTGTCAGGTGAAATGTCGCATTAATGTTAACTATTCTAGTTGAAGTTGCTCTTTATATGAGAATTGTACTTATTTGTATCTTTAACTCTACATAACCTCTTTGAAGTTGTATCTCAACGCATCCATGTTGTTTTACTGTCTTTGCCCATTTGAAGGACACGAAAAAAATGTGTTCGTGGTCTACATTACGTGAAGTACCTATGTACCTTTACATTTCAAAACTTTTCATTGCAACATTTCAAAACTTTTCATTGCAATGTAGCACTGCTTAAGCTATCGGGCATCAAGTTATTATCAGATTTGGAGGTTAGAACTTAGCAATGAGAAGAGAAACTTAGAACTTGTAATTGAGTAAATATTTGAAACAAATTTTAGCGCAAATTTTTGTGAATATTCAATGTAAACATTTTCTAAGATCAAGATGCATACAATACTATATGAAAAAACAAATTGGTGGCTGCTATTGTGAATGTCATACAAGAACGCAATGCATGGTCCCTCTTATGGATATCAACAGTGGACAAAAACTGCCTTGAAAGTATTCCTCATGGTAGGCATGCTGATGTAATTACGACTTTATGAAACCTGAAGAGTGATTACCCTTGAGGATGAAAGCATCAGAGAATGAATTTGGTTCTTCATATGACTCCATAATTTATGTTGACCTTCAACTCCCAGCGTGACCCAATACATTAACCCCTTGTGATCCCATTATAAATTCAGAATTCATCCATGACATATAACCAATTCCTATGAAATAAATAGGGTGACCAAAATATAGGACATCCATTGAATTTTAATTGCATGTAAGCGTCTCTTCTCTGGCTTCGTACACTAATCCATTTGGCGATCCTACTGGGGATCGAAAAACGAGTGTATCTACGCGTGTTCATGAGCTGAGGGCAAGTAAAGATCTTCCAAAAATAGTGATCTAAGCAATTTAGTGGAAGAAAAACACCTTCTTTGTGGCTTCATAGGGAGCTAACATTTTGGCATGCCCGGTGGGACTTGGCTTAGCATATCTCATAGAGAGTGCTACGAGTTCGCTTGATGCCCCAATGGTGTGGCACAGCCATTCGGCCCCAAAATTGCCTTGGTTCTTGATTAAAGAGATGGCTGAGAGACATGCAACTCCTCTTGGCGACTTGCCACACTTTCTAGGCTCCCCCGATGAAGATCCTGATGACCACATTCAATTATTTGAGCTAATATGTGGTGCCCATGAAATAGTGGAAGACGGTAGAAAATTGCGTATTTTCCTTGCGACTTTGAGAAGGGATGCGAGTGAATGGTATGCAAACTTGGGCGTGCAAGACAAAACAACTTATGATGATCTAAAAACCAATTTCTTGAGAAACTTTAGAGGTTTGGGATTTGAAGAGAAATTAGCGAAGCAATTGGACCACTTACGACAAGGGGCAAGCGAGAGCATTGATAAGTATATTGATCGAATGGATACCATTGTGAGGAAGTGGGGAAATGGTGCACCTGATAAAGAGACCTTGAAGAGACGGTTCCTTGTGGGTTTACATAATGAGAAAGTTGAACAATATATTAGATTGAAGAGACCGGCTAGTCTAGAAGAGGCAAAGCATGAAGCGAGGATCTGGGAAGAGGTCCAAAGTGTGCTTCGATTGTATAGAGATGGATTGAGTTCACATTCAAAAGGCATAGAATAAAACCAAGAGAGCACTATGTTTGTTGATATCAATGAGAAGAAGGAAGTTGAGCTCTTAGACAAGCTAAAAGATGATACGTTTGCAAGAGTCAAACCCACTTGCTTGCCTATGTATGTGCGAGCATTAGAGTGTCCTCAAGAGTCCGAGACACGACAACAAGGTGATGAGTCGAGAAGAGAGAAAATGTGTGGTGCACATGATTGGAATGGTGGTGCACTCCAAACTCGTCAAGGATGGTGGATACTAAAAAGAACAATGAATTGGAATCCACGAGTGCATGCAAAACGATTGCAATTTGACTCAAGGGGATTAGTTTGTTGGAATTGTAATCAAAGAGGACATATGGCTAGAGAATGCCCAAGTTTACGAGGATCGAGGAGTGATGCTCCCATGAATGGATATGATGAGATAAGGGAACATGTAAAGGATGAGTATTTTGCAAAGGTGGTAGAACCTTCTAGGAAAGGTGTATCCATGAGCCCTATTACTAGTCCAATCTTTAGGAAAGTTGAAGGTTTTGATGATTGTAGACCTAAAATGCAACCGAAGCTACGAAGAAAGATTGTTGTTAACCAAGGTGTTCCAAAGGTAGGAGTGGTACCTCTAGTTCAAACAATGAGATCCGAAGGTAGAACAAGTGAAGATGAGAGGCTCAAGAGGTCCGAACTCATACTCACAACGGAGAGAGATTTGCACAAGAGTGATGAGGAAGTAATTTCCAAAATTGTTGACATGGTAGAATGTAAATCCCTCAAAGATATTGGGTTACAATGCAAAGTCCAACAATTAGAACATGACGTGGAGAAGTTAAGAGATGTGGTTTCCCACCTAGAAAGCGATTTGGCACAGGAAAAGAAGAGTAGTATACAACAAGAAGAGAAAGTGAAGGAGATAGGGAGAGCGACATATGAGTGGTTCAAAGAAGCAGAAGACATAAAGGATAGAGAAAATAAAAGGATAGATCAATTAGTGAAGGAGACTGAAGGATTTCAAGATCTGATCAAGAGGTGGGAAATTGATCGAAAAATCCAAAGAGTTAAAATAGTGAGTGAAATGGAGAAACATGAAGAATTAGAAAGAAAAATTGAAGCGTCGACGGTAAAGATACAAACTTTGGAGAAGACAAAAATAGGCAAAATAGCATCGAAAGGAAAAGAAGAGAGATTGGGTTCTCCACATGTTGAGATTGAAGAATGTAGGACTAAGAAGGAACTAAAGACTAGAGAAAAAGTTAATGGAGATCGAGTGTGTGGGAATCGAAGAGAAATGGGGGATGGAATCGAGACAGGAAAGAAAACCACCACAAAAATAGAGAGTAGCAAGACAAGCATGACAACACCAATAGTGAAGAGGATCCTCAAGAAAAGTGAAACTAGAGACTTCGGAAACAGATGCAAGCGCACATTAATTGATGGCAAGGAGAAAAGGAAAGGAAGAGAAAAGGAAAGGAAGTTTGAGGATTCTTGCTGAAGAAATAGATCATAATGAGAGAAAATGTGCAAAGCAAAGTGATAAAGAAATTGGTGAGGGAGATGCTCTCACAATGGATCAAGGGGTCGCAAGGAAAGGTAAATTTTCAAAACAGGTGAATGTTTTGTATGAGAAGATAGAGAGAGAACGTAAGGATGTAACAAAGTGCGAGAAAAAATTTCATGATGTACATGATGTGGCTAGCAAATTAGAAAAGAAGACATCGAGAACTATATGGTTGTGTCGTATGAACCCATGCTTTGAAGAAGACAATTATTTTGAAGAAGATGAGAATTTGTAGGGAGTTATGAGCTTGCAAAGGTTAAGTGATACAAATGTTAGAATGTCGAGTGCAAATAAAGAGAGGATGAAGGATATTGATAATAAATTGATGAGTGTGCTTTTTCCTTAGTGGCATGTTGGCATTGCAACACTAGAGGAGGATGAATTAAGTTTGTAAGGCACGGATATGAGCATCTTGCGAGATGAGGATTCTTTGCTTCGAGATGGTTTTGGAGAGGTTTGGAATGGGGTGGATTTGAGGAGAAGTTAGGGCTCAAAAAGGGGTGGGATCCTATCTAGTGTTTGCAAGCCAATGGTTTGTCAAGAGGGATGAATGAAGAAGTTGATGGAGACAATGAAGAGAGTAGAAGAAGATGATGTGATGATTGAGGAGGTCAAATGTGAGTCAAAGAGATGAGAGTAGGTGAAAAAAGTAGAAGAAGAGAGAGAAATAGAAAAATCAAGAACGAATACAAGTGGAGGGGAGAGTTCATTCAGAGAGTGAAAAGCTTAAGAATTGGAAAAGATTGAGTGAAAAACTTGAGAGAAAAAGAAAAGTGGATTCTTGGTAGTATGTGTTTGACTAGGTATGCCATTGGCAAGGATAACTTAGGTCTGACCACGGTTGGCTTCATTAGAATTGCGAGTCTGAGGTGTGAGGGTAGACAGATCGAGTTGTGTTGCAAACCTAGAGATCAAATGACACTCTCTGAGGTTGCAAATTGATGAGATGGTTAGTATGTGCAGTTCTTAAGGGAAAGAGTTGACTATAGTGTGTAATGGCTGAATTTTAGCTCGAGTATCGATAGAGAGATGGTATGTTTCATTAGAATGTCTACGGGGGGTTATATGTATGTATGTGATGTGTTGGGACAGTTGGGAAACAAAGCCCTTTCTTCTGTCTCCTAATTCTCGAGACTTTGGAATTGAAAAATAAAAATTAAAATTTGTGTATATGTGTGTGTTGTCGGTGCGCTACAATGGGCTAGTAGGTAGGTAGAACAACCTTGATTGGGTGATCGAGGCCATGAGCTGACACTAGTTTCACTGTAGGCCTGACCTGTATGTGGCTATGCACCTATGTGGGCCAATAGGTGGGTGGATTCACTTTGGTTGGGTGGTCAAAGCCACGAGCTGACGTCGATTTCACATAGGGCTAGCATTGTGCACCATGTGTAAATAAATAAATAAATAATTAAAAAAAGATAAAGAAAAAAAGAAGAAAAAGAAGATTCCTCTCTCGAGGGAGGACAAAAGAGAGGAGAGGGCATGATGCCTGGATGGGAATATGTGTTAAGGTGTTGTGGGGATATGGGATGATGTGGACTCCTGATGAAGCATGTCAAATCAAAGCTTAAGCTTGGCTGAAATTTAGTTCGCTATGCGTTTATAGAAGACCTCGACTTGAGAGATCTAATCGTGCTAGTTATCTTGTTTGTTTGCAAGCCTTTTGGGAGTTGTGCACTTGGGCTCTTAGTTTGTGCATTAGCTCGTGAAGTCTGAATCACATTGAGGACGAGTAGTTTTGATGAGGTGAACCAAGGTTAGACTTGAGAGCGCCTTGCGGATGTGTATACATGGTCAACCATCTTTAGAAAAGGTGACTTGACTATCGAAGGTTAAAATAATAATAATAATGATAATAATAATAATAATAATAATAATAATAATAATAATAATAATAATAATAATAATAAAGCGACTTCATTGACAAAAAAGAGAGTGCGGAGAGAGGAAAAGAGAAGTGAGAGAAGTACATTTGGGTGGAAGGGAATGGGAAACATGAGAGAGATACAAAAGTAGGAAAGAAAAGATATGAATCATGGGAAAGTCGAGTACAAAAAAATTGGATGAGTCGATGGTAGGATAAAATGGAAAAACGTAGTAGAACCATGTGTGCATTGACCCATCATTTTGATTTTCATGACATTGTTGTGTTGTGATGACATACTTTTTGGTTGATGTTTTTTGGTAATACTAATACTTTTTGTTGAGAAGTAGATTTCTTGCGATAACCAATTTCCTCCGGCGACTCAAAAGAGAGAAGTAGAAGCTAGGGAAGGTAAGGATGGATGGATCATAATTTCTTATGCATATGATATGTATGGTTCTTGCACGAATATGAAGGCGGCACACATCACTCGTTGGAGACGACTTCGCAGATAAGTGGAGGGGAGTATGTTAGCTATATAAAGTATTGGTTTTGGTGCACTAATATGCTTCCATTTTGTAGATTATATGTTGATTGCAGGTGTCTTCCAAGGAGAGATGTTGGTCAACAACAATAATTTTTTATCAAATGTGGTGATGCAGAGTAGGTGATGCAAAGAAGGGTGAAGATTGTGGGGTTTCTTTTTCCTTTTGTCTCTAGTTTTTTTGTGTGTGCAGATGATAAAGAAGAGGATAGAAGGAGAGAGGGAAGAGCACTCGACTTTCCTGAATAGAGGCAAACCGTAGATACATGTTAATAGGAGAGAGTATGAGTAAATGGTTAGTAAAAGTTCGGGAGATGTGTAATGCATTGAAATGTATGTGTATATGCCCTTAAGTGTATGGGATCATTAGCACACCATCACATTGGGGAACACATATTTGTAAGTATGGACATGCATGTAGGTGCAAACTTCATGTTTCCCTTAATCTCTGCATCTCATTTTAAGGTTGATATGTTCTAAAATTGGAAAAAAAAGGAAGAAGAAAAGAAAACAAATGAGAAAGAAAAAAAATGGAGAGAAAACAAATAAAAACACAAAAGAAAGATTACGAAATTAAAAAAAAAAAAAAAATGAAGAAAAGGAAAGATGTGCACTCGTGTGAGAGTGACAGAATGTGGGAGGGTCAGAATGTCAGGGGAGTGGAGTGTCAGGGGGTCAGAATGTCAGAGGAGTGGGTGAGAGGAGGAAAAAGAAAAAAAACAAGAAAGATAAGCGTAATTCCCCTCCCCTCTCGTATGCTGCCTTTGCTTGTCCCAATGTGTGCGCTCTCTCTCTCTCTCTCTCCGTTGGCGGAGGTTTTTTTTGGATTTTTCTTTTTGTTTTTTTCCCTTTGTTTTTTGTTCTATGCAGGTGTCAGAAGGCGAGATAATAAAGAAATTTCTTTTTGCGAGGCTCTCTTCTTGGATGGGGCAGCCTGATTCGAGTGTCTCTGTGTGGTTGAGGGAAGAAGTGAAGGGGCTGCAGGAAGGTTGTCTAAGGAGCATCAGGGGAGAGGTCAAAAGGAAAAGGGAGGAGTCTGTTGGACATAAAAAAATTCTGCATGGGGTCGACGGCTGAAGGGGGAAGAAGTCTGTTTAGAAAATAATGGAGGTTCAGAGTTCAAAGGGGGGTTCGTCTCTTCATTTTTTTGTGACTCTTGCTATTGTTTTGGTGTGATACTGCAAGGGAGGAACTCAGTCTGGGTAGCTTCAAAGTTTTTTGGGGGTAGGAATCCGCTCGAGGTGGTGGAAAGATGCTTCTGGATAGAAGGCAAGAGGTTGTATGAGGGCGATTGGGAGTGTCATCTTCTGAAGTTATTCTCTTCTTGTTTTTGTGCAAGTGGCTAAAGGGAAGGAGAACAGTGGGAGGAACGCTTGAGCTGTCTGTGAGCAGGAGGAATAGGAGGACATATGCAGCTGCAGAGGAGGGAATCTACACGGCTCTGCATGAAGGCACATCTGAAAAGGTGGAGAATAGTAGCTGAGAAAGGAAAAGTGGAAACCATGGAGTATACTCTACGAGCATCAGACAAAAGATTTAGGATGATTTGTTGTTGAAGGGGAGTGGGAGCATGTGTGGTCTTAGAAACAAAAAGGGAATAGAAGATCTCCAGTGGTTGAAGAAAAAGGCACTTACCCATCAACAAAGGAGGAGAGCTTTGAAAGCAAGGAAGTACTGTTTTCCTTTTTTGTGCATGAAGCCATATTGGGAAATCTTGCTCTCTTTGATCATGCCAAAGGTAGGGTACATTTGAATGAGGATTTCATGTTATGATGAGTCCATAAACGAATACTTGATTGAAAAGAAGCAATCAGGATGGGAGAAAGTTGCTTGTTTCCTTGGTTTCCTAGTCCCACTTGAGGGTCAACTTCAAAATACTATATCTATAACTACATGAATTAGTTTTACCATCTTTCCAATGATCTCAAAATCACTCCAAACAGAGTTCGTATGAGAAAATTATGTCCAATCAGGCTTCTGGGGGTCAAAATGGGCAAACATGACCTCGTAGGGAATCACAATTTTTTGCAAATCAGGTAGCCAAAAAGTTGTGTTTTTCTATCACAGAATCGTGATTCTCTCAAAATTCACTCCAAAGAATCGTGACTTTCTCAAAATCTTCCAAGCAGAGAATCGCGAATTTCTTATAGGAAATCATGGCTTTCTCAAACTCACTAAGTCTAGGGAATCGCAAATTTCTAGCAGAGAATCACGAATTTCTTCCAGGAAATCGTAACTTTCTTCCAAGAAATCGCGACTCTCTTCCACGAAATTGCAAATTTCTTCCAGGAAATCATGACTTTCATCCACGAAATCGTGAATTTTTCACAACTTTCTCAAAAGCACTAAGTCCAAAAAATCACGAATTTCTTTCAAAGAATCGTAAATTTTTCCAAAAGCCCAATTCCAAAGAATCGTAAATTTTTTCCAGAGAATCGAGAATTTCTCAAAATGCCCATGTCCAAAGAATCGTGAATTTCTTGCAAAGAATCGCGATTTTCTCAAAAATGCTAAATTCCAAAGAATGGCGACTTTCTTGCAGAGATTCACAATTTTCTCAAAAATGCTAAATTCCAAAGAATCGCGACTTTTTTGTAGAGAATCGCAAATTTCTCAATATGCATAGTTTCAGAGAATCACGATTTTCTCACTTTCAGAGAATCGCAATTTTCTCAAATTTTCTAAGTCCAAAGAATCACGATTTTCTTGAAATTCTCAAATCCAAAGAATCGTGATTTTTTCAATTTTCTAAGTGCAGAGAATCACGATTTTTTCAAAATTCTCAAATTCAAAGAATCGTAATTTTCTCAATTTTCCCAAGTCTAGAGAATTGCAATTTTCTCAAAATGCACAATTTTAGAGAATCGGCATTTTATCAAAAAATTTTAGGCAGGAAAAATTTTTGAATTTTCTAGAGAATCGTGATTTTTTGAGAAAGTCGTAATTTTCTGAGTTTTTAAGTGGGAATTTTGAATTTTTGTGCTGAGCTTTAAATATGCAGAAAATTGTGAAAAACACAAGTGCACGCACTCCCAAGCACTTCTTAGCTCTTTCTTGCACTCCCACACATGAGAAATGATGTGAAAATGGTGAAATGCACTGAAGAACGAAAAAATTCTATGAAGATGATGATGGATGAAGATGGTGATGATGAAGAAGGAGAAGAAAGAATGAGAAAAATAAAAGAAAATGACGATTTCTTACCTTCCAACATCACAAATCGATGATCTTATCGTCACAATGCTCGTCCTTGAAGCTCTGATCTCCCTAGCAACGACGCCAAAATTTGGTGTAGCTCAAGTGTAAGCACCACCGCCTTTACTTGTCAATCTACGGAGATGTGAGGACTGGTATGAAGACCATGAGCAAGTGAAGGCACAAGTGTGTGAGTGAAAGCACACAAGCATGCACACACATGCGCACATGGTAAGAGCAAAGAGAGGAACAATGGAAAGCTTCTATTACAAAACAACTCTCTTACAAAGCTTCAAACTCTAACAAGCCAACTCTCTAACAAGTTAACCAAAAAAATGATCTCTCTAGCTCTTTTTATAGTTTTTTGACTAGTTTTGTCCCTGTCTAAACCTAGTGTCCAACCTAGTTAAAAATTACGTTCTAGGACTTATTTGAGGGCTCAAACAGAGTCTAAAAATTATGAAAATTGGTAGGTAGCTACTTCTAATACTCCTCAAGCTTGAGGACTCATGAGCTTGAAAAAAATGGAGTTGCAAAAATGAGAAATGATATTTACAATGGTTTTTAGTGAAAAAAATCACTATTTTTATAGGGATTTCTTTTGAAAAATTGATGTGTGCTTCTTGGAGTTCCCTACTTGCTCCTCTTCTTGTGTGTCCACTTCTTTGAAGCACTCCTTTGCCTTATGCTTGACCTTGAGTGCCAACATATATACAAGTTTTGGTTTGCCAGTACAAGCAGCTCAAAGTCTGCTACAAGTTGAGTAGAACTTGATAGGGTAGGTTTGTTCAACTTTTTGAGATATAGTCATTTTTTTGCATTAGGGTCTTTTAGTATGTGGCAATGATTGACCGCAATGATGTATTTCGTATGTTGTTTGTTGAGGATAGATTGGATGGTACCAATTACCCATTATGGGCATATATGATGCATCATGTATTGGTCACAAAAGGACTATGGAATATTGTGCAGGGTCTTGAAAAATGACCTACTACACTTGTAAATACGATTATTGAAGCTGATGTAGATGGTGTTGAAGATGATGATCTTCAGGTTCCTATTCGTGTTGCAGTTCCTACTGCACCTATTGCAGAGCAACTTTGATGGGATGGTAGAGATGCTCACACACATGCATTGATAACCTAGTCTCTCAAATGTGCCATTATCCCTCATATTTGCTCTTGCAAAACAACAAAGGATGCTTGGGATACACTTACCACTTTGTACAAGGCAAGAAATAAGGCTCATGTTGCTTACCTAAAAAAATATTTTGAGATTTAGCATACGAATGAAGGAGATTCTATGGATAGTTTTTTGACAAAGATCAAAGATTTGAAGTAGAAGTCGATTTCTGTTGACGAAGTGTTCCTAGACAGTTCACTTGTGCATACTGTTTTGAATGCTCCTCCTCATTCATATCAAAGTTTTGCTTCTACTCTTTGGTTGATGATGAAAGGCAATCTGAAATGCCTAAACATTTTAGGATTTATTCTTTGTTTTGTTGCAGGAAGATGAGTCCAAGTAGAACAGGTCCATCATGCATATAACAAATAAAGCTTGCTTAGCTATTTAGAAGGGCAAAGGTAAATGGAGCTTATCTATTAGTAAGCAAAAAATTGATAATTCTACATAATCAAAAAAGGAAGTCAAAGACGAGAAGAAAATAGAAAAGCAAAAATTGAATGATCATGTCATAAAGAGTTGTCCAAAACTGGCTGCAAAAGAGACTAAGAAAAAAGAGGCTGGAACGGTTTTTGCAGAGGCCTCTACACCTAAAACAAAGTCTGCTAATCTTGTGACTCAGATGTTTGGTACTTTGACTGTGGGGCAACCAAACATATTACCTCCTAGCACAATTTCTTGAGTTCACTTGAGCTTGCCCCTACAAGGAATACTATCACATGCTCTGACAACTCCTCTTATCTTGTAAGGGAGTTGGTAAGATCATTCTGACTACTACTGATGGTAGTTCTTTCACATTGTCAGATGTTTTGTTTGTGCTAGCCATCAAGAAAAATCTACTGTCAATTTTAGCATTAGCCAAGATTGTCTTGGTTGTCAAAATTGGTGATGACAGATGTACAATTCATGATTTGTCAAATGGCAATGTTATTAATGCCTTTGGCATTTTATCTCATGGGTTGTATAAGCTCATAGACTCATAGACTATGCAAAATGTCTGAATTTTGCTAGTTTGCTACACCTATAGAAATTTGAAATGGTGTCCTCTCTTCCCAAACTTGAAGCACCTAGTAAACATGACAATGAACACTATATTTTGGGCAAAATGTAGCATTCATCCTTCCCAAAAGATGGTTCAGTACGAGCTATGTAGAAATTGCTCCTTGTTCACAATGATGTGTGTGGCCGTATACAAACACCTTCTTTTACGAACTACCTTTACTTCATGACTTTTATTGATGATTTTTCCAGGCATGCATGGGTGTATCCATAGAAAGCAAAGTCCGAAGTGTTTTGTGCTTTTGGCTAAAACTCCATCAGCATGTAAAATGGGCACCCTCCATTTTTATTGAGGGGGGGAATACATGTCTTGTGATTTTAAAGCATTTCTAGCTAAATGTGGGATAAAACATCAGTGTACAGTATCATATACACCTCAATAGAATGGATTTGCTGAAAGAAAGAACATGTCTCTCATGCAAATGGTGAGGTGTCTGGGACCTCTAGTCTTTGTGATCAGAATGAGCATGTTTCTTTTGATGAAGCACAAAACTCAAATTAATTTGATGGCTGCTATGCAATCAGAATATGATTCTATTATGAAGAATAGTACTTGGTCTTTATATGATTTGCCTCCTGGAAAAAAAGCCATTGGCACTAAATGGGTATACAAGCTAAAGTGTAAGCTTGATGGAACAATTGATAGGTGTAAGGCTAGGCTTGTTGCAAAAGGTTATTCCTCTGTCTTTGATGAGGTCTTTGCATCCACATGCCAAATGACCATTGTTTGTAGCATCTGTGCACTTAGAGCCCATCATGGTTGGAATTTACATCAGTTGGACATTAAAAATGCATTTTTGAATGGTGAATTACATGAAAAAGTGTGTGTTTTTCAGCATCGTGGTTTCGTACAAAAAGAGCATGAAAACAAAGTGTGTAGGTTGAAAAATGCATTATATGGTTTGAAGCAAGCACCATGTGCTTGGTTTGAAAACATACACACCTACTTGATTGCACATGGTTTTGAGAATAGTCCAACTTAGAGCACCTTACATGTTAAGCATGCAAATGATGTGCTTCTTATCTTTGTTGTCTATGTTGATGACATGCTACTCATTGGTCCTAGTGAGAAGCATACTACTGATTTTAAGGTTGATTTGCATGCATCTTTTGAGATGTCGGATTTGGGGCATTTGCATCATTATTTGGGCATTCAATTTATGCAAGTTGATGGTGTTCAAGGAAGAAGAAGGAGCAAATATGGAGCCTGTCAATGAAATTAATTTAGGAGAAGAAGATAATCCACAAAATCTTTTAATCACAAGTTGGTTGTGGGACCACCCTCTACTCCTCACATAGGTAACAATATTCATGAACAATTTTAAAGATGTAAACTCACGGAGCTATAAAGATTTGATAGGAACACCAAAAGAGTTTGGCATACACACTATCCACCTTGTGGTAGAGGCTCAACCAATTAGAGGTAAAATCTATAGATTAAATTCAAATATGTAGATGCAGTCAAAAAGTAAATCCAGAAAATGGAAGAAGCAGATATCATAATTCCCATAGAACATTCAAAATGGTTGTCTTCCATAGTCATTTCTCCTAAGAAGCAACCCAATAAAATCAGGTTTTGTGTGGACTTTTGAGCATTAAATATGGTAACTATCCCTGATGGATTCTCCACACCCTTTTCTAAACAAGTGATTGAAGATGTGGCGAGACATGCACTATACAACTTCATGGATGGTTTCAGTGGATACAACCAACTCGAAATCCATCTTGAAGATCAACAAAAAACAATATTTGTTACTCCTTGGGGAACGTATATTTACAAAAAAATGGCTTTCGGTCTTTGAAATGCAACAACCTCTTTCAACAGAATAGTATATCTTATTTTCAACAAATTGCTTCTAAAATTCTTGAGAATTTTTATGGATGACTTTTGAGCATTTTCGGGGGCAGCATGCATTACCACAATAGAAAATGTACCAGAACATTTAAAGCAACTAGAGTAAGTATTCTAGCATTGTAAAGAAACATGTTTGAAACTTAACCCTAAAAAATGTCACTTGTTGGTGACTCAAGGCACTCTGTTAGGAAATGTGGTTTCTGCCCAAGGAATGACTCCTAATTGGGATAAGGTGGTTTCAATTCTCAAGCTCCTAAGACCAATAAATGCTAAAGAAGTTGAGAGCTTCTTGGGGCACATAGGGTATCATCAACAGTTTATATGCATGTATGTAGAGGCAGCACAACCACTCTCATGACTCACTAGCAAGAGTTTTCCTTTTCAATGGTTTGAAGAAGAAGAGGCTGCATTCATGTATTTGAAACAAAGGTTGGCATCTGCACCTATATGCATCTTACCAAACTAGTCTAAGACATTTCATGTGCATGCAGTTGCAAGTTTATACGCAGTAGGCACCGTACTCACTCAATCAAGTGAAACACACAAACTAAAACAACCAATTCATTATGTGAGTAGGCTCCTCTCAAAGGGAGAGAAAAACTACAACACCACACAAAGGGAAGCATTAGCTATTATCTTCACCCTCAAGAGATTTAGACACTACATTTACTGGGCACTACATTTACAGTGATCAGTAATCATCTAGCCTTAAAATATTTGTTAAACAAACCATAAGTAGCTGGAAGAGTGTCGAGATGGTTGCTTCTCTTCCAAGAATTTGATTTTTAAACTATACAAAGAAGCGGCAGACAACATGTCATTGCGGACCACCTCTCTCACATCAGACACCCTCCCTAGGCAACTAAAGGAGTAAAAGATGACTTCCCACATAGTCAAATATACAAGGTAAATTTAGTGGCTGCATGATATGATGATTTGACTAACTTCCTATCTAAGGGTGAATTTCGTGTCGGGTCTACTCCATTGGAAAGGCATAGATTACTCTTACATAGTAAAAACTTCATAATGGTAAAGGACACACTCTATAGGATTAGACCTCATGGAATGTACAGGAAGTGTCTTCAACCACATGAAATGGAAACTGTTCTTCAATTGGCACATGAAGGTAAGTCTAGTGGATATTTTCCTAGAGATATCACTGCACTTAGAGTTCTTCAAAGTGGCCTCTAGCGGCCATATCCATTATGAGATGCCACCAAATTTTCAAAGGCATGTCACATTTGTCAAATATGTGCACCTAAGCCAACCCGACAAAATAGCCAACCACTCAACATCTACATAGCATATCAACCCTTTAAGCATTGGGGGTTAGACTTTATCGGCCCAATTTATCCGGTTGCACGTGATTCCAATGCTAAATATCTCCTAGTAGCAACAGATCATGCCACTAAGTGGGTTGAAGTGATAGCAAGTAAAGAGTGTACTACGAAAACTGTAGCTTCATTTCTGTGTAACCACATAATCTGCAAATTTTGATGTCCCATTGAGGTGACTACAGACCAAGGGTCCCATTTCATTAATCAGGTATTGACCTTAATTTTTGAGAAGTATCAAATATTCCATAGGAAATCCTGCACATACTACCCTAGGGTGAATGGTTAGGCAAAGAGTACAAATAATGTTCTCATGCTACTATTGAGGAAAACATGCTTACAATTTCCAAATACATGGGGACAAGCCTATCTAGGAACATTATGGGCCTACAAAACTTCATTCAAGGCCACAAATGGACATACTCCATTCAAGTTGTTTTATGACATGCAAGGAGTTGCTCCATTTGAGTTCTTGCATGGCTCCAATCGATTTGGAATGGATCAGATACATGATTTTTCTACAACGCTTACATCAAACTTCATATGATTACAAATCTTGGAGGAAAAAAGAAAAATAAAAAATGAGCACCTTGTCATAGTACAAGTAAAGAGGAAGAAAGATCATGATGCCAATCTCTTGAAATCTCAGATCAAAGAAGGGAGCTTAGTCTTATTGTACCATCCATGTCTCTTTGAAATGAAGTCCAAGAAAAAAATGATCCCTAGGTGGAATGGACCTTTTCGGGTCATACATACACTTCCCAAGGGTGCAATGCAAGTTTCCACGCTAAATGGAAGGACATTACCCTTGGTCAACAAATCGAAGTTGAAACTCTATGTGAAGCAGTAGCCCAACAAAGCACATGACCTTGTATATAATGTACATATTGAAATCTATGTCCTTCTATTAGCTGTAAGATATCAAGATATCAATAATTAGGTTTTTTTGAGTTATTCAATTGTTATCTCCTCTCTCCCCCTTAGGTACCTCACTCCCTCTACCAAATTCCTCTAACAATTATCACTTGTACATTTTCCCTTCTCTCTCGCACTATATGTAACTACCATTTCCTCCACCCTCACCAATAACTACCATCTCATCAACCCCTTATCTCACGCATTGGCCTCAATCACCTCCTCATTTCAATGGGTGATTACCAATTCAACTCCTTACTTATTGAGGTGAGGCCCCTACATACTGCATCACACACCCCTCATGCACCTAGGCGACCACCACTCCACCTTCTCCTAACTTGGGCAACCACCCCTCACTCATTCCCTCTACATCTAGGCGACCACCACTCCATTTTTCTCCCTAAGATCCCTCATGCACCTAGGCGACCACCAATCCATCTTTCCCCCCAACTAGGCGACTATCTTCATTACTCCATCTTCCTAGACTCCATCTTCACTCATCCCTTATTCATCCCTTATGAACCTGGGTGACCTCCACCTTCATCATCCCTCATACACCTAGGTGACCACCACTCCAACTTCCCTCATGCACCTAGGGGGCCACCACTCCACCTTCCCCTAACTTGGGCAACCAACCCTCACTTATTCGCTCATGAATCTAGGTGACCACCACTCCACTTTTCTCCTTAACTTCCCTCATGCACCTAGGGAACCACCACTCCATCTTTCCCCCCAACTTGGTGACTACCTTCATTACTCCATCTGCCCGAACTCCACCTTCACTCATCCCTTATTCATCCCTTATGAACCTGGGCGACCTCCACCTTCATTATCACTCATGCACCTAGGAGACCTCCACTCCACCTAGGCGACCACTACTCCACCTTCCCTCATGCACCTAGGCGACCACCACTCCAACTTCCCTCATGCACCTAGGCAACCACCACTCCATATTTCCCCCTACTTGGTGACTACCTTCATTACTCCATCTTCTCGGAATCCACCTTCACTCATCCCTTATGAACCTGGGTGACCTCCACCTTCATCATCCCTAACGCACCTAGGTGACCACCACTCCACCTACGCAACCACCACTCCACCTTCCATCATGCACCTAGGTGACCACCACTTCAACTACCCCCATGCACCTATATGATCACCACTCCACTTTTGTCCCTAATTTCCCACAAGCACCTAGGTGACCACAACTCCATCTCTCCCCCCCACTTGATGGCTACCTTCATTACTCCATCTTCCCAAACCCCACCTTCACTCATCCCTTATGAACCTGGGTGACCTCCACCTTCATCATCCCTCATGCACCTAGGTGACCACCACTCCATCTAGGTGACCACCACTCCACCTAGGCGATCACCACTCCACCTAGGCGACCACCACTCCACCTTCCCTCATGCACCTAGGCAACCACCACTCCAACTTCCCGCATTCACCTAGGTGACCACCACTCCACGTTTCTCCCTAAGTTCCCTCATTCACCTAGGCAACCACCACTCCATCTTTCCCCTCAACTTGGCGACTACCTTCATTACTCCATCTTCCCAAACTCCACCTTCACTAATCCCTTATTCATTCCTTATGAACCTGGGTGACCTCCACCTTCATCATCCCTCATGCACCTAGGCGGCCACCACTCCACCTTTCCCTAATTTGGGCAACCACCCCTCACTCATTCCCTCATGCATCTAGGTGACCACCACTCCATTTTTCTCCTTAACATCCCTCATGCGTCTAGGCCACTACCATCTTTACTCATTCTCTCATGCACCTAGGCGACCACCACTCTAGCTTTCACCCGAACTTGGGCAACCACCCTCACTCACTCCTGCACCTAAGCTACTTCCACCTTCACTCACCTCTTATGCAATTGGGTAACCCCCACCCTCACTCACCCTCATGCACCTAGGCAACCACCAACCTCGCTCACCCCTCATGCAAAGACCCACCTTTCCCCCTAAACATGGGCAACTACCCTCCCTTGAAACTTTGGCGAGTGCCATTCTTTCCTCCCTTGGCTTCTTGGAAACTACCAATATCCCCTCTCAATTTCCATAGGCAACCACCACCCGTTCATCCTCACCTCCATCTCTAGGTGAAAGACTCTCAACCACTCTATCTTCTAAATCTACTCGAATTGCAACAAAAACATCCCTTGGATATCTACCTTCATTGAATCCTCCCTCACTTAAGTTTCCACTATCCTAGTTCCTCCCTACATAAGGATATCAGCTCCTCTGACTACTCCCCCCCCCAAAATCAATCCCTTCCAAATGACATTTCACTTGGCTATCTAAGTCTCTATACTTATTCAACACTATACCCTACTTGTCCAATAGAGAATACTTCCACAAGCATAAACTTACCTCTTTTTCTTATTTCTCCAAGGGCAACTACCTTCAATTTCCAATAATAACATCTCATGACTAATTTCCAAAATATTTTCCCCTCACTTCAATGTTCCCTCATCTCCTCTAGACTTGGCCATCAAACTTTCCACTACGTTACATGATTCCCTCCACTCCAATGTCTCCCTCATCCCCTTTCTACTTCGGTATCAATCATCCATATCTAACTCAATTTCTCTTGCTAGAGTGGTCTGATAATTCTAGGCGACATCGTGTATGTTTGGCCTCTTTAGGAGTCGAACAGGCAATGCCCAATTGGCTTAATCACTATCATTGGTGATGTCGGATGTACACTCAATTAAACACTCAATAGAACCTATGTTTGGTGGGGTGAAACCTCAACCAATCACCAAATTGCTTAATCTAACACTCAATCGTACCTATGACAAATGTTAGGTGGGATGACACCTCAGCAAACCACCAAATTTCTTTTATCCTCTATTGTCCACCAATTGCCAACTAATCTACCTATATATTGTTCTTATCCCAAAACCCCTACTTATACACATGTTAACATCAATTCATCATGCTAGCCTACAACTTGGAGTTAT
Source organism: Ceratopteris richardii (assembly GCA_020310875.1). Taxonomy (NCBI): domain Eukaryota; kingdom Viridiplantae; phylum Streptophyta; class Polypodiopsida; order Polypodiales; family Pteridaceae; genus Ceratopteris; species Ceratopteris richardii. Next base: position 130,609,362 of record CM035416.1, on the reverse strand, counting down.
GCAATAACAACGATCGATAGTCCTTTGCACACTTTGAGAGATCGGCTCACAAGGCCCAGTGCTCACAGAATGTACATTTGATGTTGTGGTATGAGCCAAGCAGCATCGACGCAAATCACACACTATCACACAAGGTGGGAAGATATCAATAATACTAATCAATGCCCATCAAGATTGTGATAGGTTCAGCTGCTACCCTACCATGACACGAAGATAGAGAGGAGAGAGACAAGAGGCGGTGGTAGTTATTTACATTGATCGAAGCGGCTCCATTGATAAAGAAGTTATGGTACTTACCTACATCAATGAGAAGCTGTGATACTTTACTACGTCAACAAATATATTCAACAACAACAATAGCATTGACTGCTCAACTCAACTTCGACTTATCATTACTAGTGGCATCTTCTATAAAAGACAAAACATCAAAATTTAGGATAGATATAGAATCAGGATCTCAACAATCATCTTCAGGTGGAGACTCAAGTGATTCCTTGTACATGGCATCTTAGGCATTAGGGCAAAAAACGGTCGAAAAGGGGCCGTTTGCTAATGACGGATTAAGGAAATTGATGTTGGAAGAGATGGATGGATATCTCAAGAAGTGACGTGGTACTACCAAAACCTGCTTTGTACATGCCCTAGTACACTTTAGAGTTATGTATTTTGGTGTTTTAGCTTGCAAATGACACTATGGAGTTGATGCTTGAAACAATTGAATCAAAACAAACTACTTCATGAATAGCTAGTTTTACAAAACTTGCTATTTTGGTCTATACACCTATTGGTTCTTTTGCTCACTGCTCACTGTATAGTAACAATTGATGAAATTCCTTTTTAGGGAATTCAATTAGCTTAGATAGATAATTATTACAAGTGGAATCATCTAAAAAGATAAGATATGCTATGAGAAATCAATTTAGCAATCCAAGGCTTACCCCTAATTTTTTATGGACTAAATAGTAGATGACGAGTGAGCAGCTCGATGGCGATTTCTCCCGGATGGCTGAACCAAATGCTTTGAGATTTTGGTAGAATAAAATAGACTTTAAGCTGGTTACAACAAGCTATAGATCATGCCAAATGGTTGAGAACTCATTGAGATATGAGTAGACAGAGTTCACTATTCTGAGTAGTCATAGCAGAGAAGTAGACAGAGATGATCAATGAAGTATATGTATTATAGCACATGATTATACAAGATCATTGGCATCATAATGATGCTCAATGATAGTGGAATGTGTAAGCTATGGTTTAAGCTACTCAAACCCTACAAAATCATCAATGGAAGAGCTCTCAACGAGGCCACACAGCCACAAGTTTTTACAAAGATTTTATAAGAGTTTCTTCCAAGTTTGAATTTGAATTCAAACTTGGCTCTATCTAAAAAGGTGACTTCCAATAATTTAGGAGTTATCCCATCTAATTTGATTCATAGCTCATACTTCTCCTAACTCCACGAGATATATGGATTTACAAGATTCTCAAGGTTAAAAAACCTTTTACAATGGTAAATGATTAAAAGGTTACAAGCTAGGATTCACATGATCAGTCAAATGTTTCCACATAATGTTTTTCATGCTATGCCAAATGTGAAGGCTTGTATACTTGCACTAATAGCTCCGCCTCAAGCCAAACATCTTGGCTTGCATTGCTTCTTCAATCTTCTTGAATGTCCTGTAATCCAATCATGGTTTTAAACCTGCAAAGCTTAGTACCATCAAGTGCTTTGTTTAACAAATCTACACATTGCATATTTGTAGATACATATGCTAATTGAATTTCTTTGCTCAAGAGTTTCTCTCTAACATAGTGATAGTGCACCTCTATATGCTTTGTTCATGCATGATAAATGGGATTGGCTGCAAGATGCATGGAACTAGTGTTATCACCAAAGATCATAGGTGAATGAGTATGAAGTCCCAAATCTGAGTAGAGCAACCTAATCCAAATAGCTTCTTGTGTAGCATTTGCTAATCCCGTGTATTCCACCTCTGTTGAAGATAGAGTAACAGTTGGTTGCTTCTTAGAAGACCATGAGATGGGCTTATCACTTGAAAAAGATAAATATCCAGAAGTACTTCTTTTGTCATCCTTACATCCTACCTAATCTGCATCTAAGTACAACTTAATGTCCAAATCTGATGTGTATGGGAAGTAAAGGCCTTGGTTTTGGGAAGTAAAGACCTTGGTTTTCAGAATTCTTTTAGTTGCTTCCAAGTGAGGTGCTCAGGTTTATGCATGAATTGGATCAGAACACTTACTCCATAACATATGTCAATCTAGGTTAATGTTGCATAGTTTAGACTTCCAACTATGCTTTGATAGCCTGCAATGTCTTCAAGAATGTCACCTTCATGAGCACTCAATTTATGATTTACCTCCATAGGGATGCTAGCTACTTTTGCATTCTCCAATTGGAACTTCTTCAACATGTCCTGTACATATTTACCTTGAGTGATGTAGATTCTAGAGTTAGTGTAGACTAACTCAAGTCCAAGAAAATACTTCAGAAACCCTAGGTCACTGATTTAAAACTCCTGCATCATCTGGTTTTTTATTTGTTTGATGCCATTAGCATCACTATGTGTAAGAATGATGTCATCAACATATACAGATAACTATATCAATTTTGAGTTACTTGTCTTGACAAACAGAGAAGAATTTGCTCTGCTCATCATAAATCCTTGGTCTTGAAGATAGGTTGTTAACCTGTGGTTCCATGCCCTAGGTGCCTACTTCAAACCACAAAGAGCTTTCTTCAATTTGCACACATGATTAACCTTGCTTGGATCTTCATAGCCAGGAGGTTGAGCCATGTAAACCTCATCTGGAATCCAACCATTGAGAAAGGCATTTTTCACATCTAGTTGATACATATTCCAATTTCTAGATGTAGCTACACTTACCAATACCTTGATGGTTGGCAATGGGCATCTTAGCCACAGGTGAGAAAGTGTCTTCATAATCTACTCCTTGGGTTTGTGAAAAACCCTTAGCCACAAGTCTAGCTTTATACTTGTTTATATATCCTTTGAGTTCCTTTTGATTTTGTAAATCCATCTAGAACCAATTACCTTCATTGATGCTTTCTTGGGTACTAGCTCCCACGTGTCATTCTCTTGGAGTGCTTCTATTTCTTCATCCATAGCTTCTTTCCATTATGCTTTGGTACTTGCTTCTTCATATGAAGAAGGTTCTTCAAGTGACGAATCCTTAGCAATATGAATAGAATGCTTAGTGACTAATGAAATATCATACTCATATCTGATTGGCTTCTTACTCTCTCTTTGTGACCTCCTTAAGGCTTGGTTGGATGATTCAGGTATGTCCTCCAACCTCTTCATCTTGGCCTTGCCTTTTGATTTCCATGCTTTGAATTCTTCCAAGTTGATGGTGTCCTCATCATCTGATTTGATGTCTTCAATTGTGCTTGGCTACTCCATGGTGAGGCTTGGAAATTCTTCTTCCAAGTCATATGGCAATTCGACCTTCCTGCATTCACTTTCAAACCAAGAATCATTCTCATCAAACACAACATCTCTATTCACCATAAATCCTTTGTTGGATGGATTATAAAACTTGTATCCTTTTTTATTTATATCATACCCTATGAAGATGCATTTCTCTACCTTAGGGTCTAACTTACCTCTGATTTGAGATGGAACATGCATATAAGCAACACAACCAAATACTCTACAATTTTCAAGTGATGGTCTCCTACCATGCCATGCCTCATATGGGGTCATCCCATTAAGTGACTTAGAGGGTAATCTGTTAATAAGATAAGTGGCAATAGAAACACTTGCTACCCACAAGTAATTAGGCAATTTCTTTTCATTAAGCATTGATCTAGCTGCTTCCATAAATATGTTCCTCCTCTCTGCTGGTCCATTTTGCTCAGGAGTATATCTAGTGGTGATCTCCCTTTTGATACCTCTATCCTGCAAAAATGCATCAAATTCATTGGAGAAGTACTCACCTCCTCCATATGACCTTATCCTCTTTAGAATCTTTCCTATTTGATTTTCCACAAGTGCAAGATATTTTTTGAAACAAGTGAACACTTCATCCTTATCTTTCATGAAATACAAGATAGTCCACCTACTGAAATCATCAATAAATGACACATAGTACCTTGAGCCTAAAATTGAAGGGTTCTTGCTTGGTCCCCACACATCTGTGTGGACAAGTTCCAAATAATCCTCATGCATATAGCCTTTCTTTGTAAAGGGTAACCTGTGTGATTTACCAAACTGACATGCATCACATTTATAGATCATGTGTTGCTTGGATACATTAGGTATCCCAAGTACACATTGATCTCTACATATGTGATTCAAGGTTCTCTCACCAATATGCCCTAATCTTTTGTGCCATATCTCTAACTCAGACAAAGTTTGATCCTTATAATGTAAAGTGCAATGTTTCTAGTGTCCTCAAGTTCAAATGTAAACAATCTACCTATTTTCTCACCCTTTGCTATTCTTTTGAATCCATGTTGGGGGTCCTCCACAAAAGCTCCAAATTTATTGAACCTAACCTACAAACCCTTTTCCACTATCTGGCCAACACTCATCAAATTCTTTGGGATAGTAGGTACATAAAGAACTCTGATCAACAAATTCCCATTCCCATCAGAAGTTTTGACATTTCCTACCTTGACAACTGAGTGCTTGGTGTTATCACCTGTCTGCACTTGGAGTTTTCCCTTGGGTTCCTCAAGATCAGAAAGGACCTGCTACATTGTTTGAAGAACCTGAGTCAATATAGAAGAGGTGCTCATCATTCATACCTTGTTTTGAAGTGGTGTTCATAATGAGAAGAGAATCCTCTTGATCCTCTGTATAATTGTTGAAGTCTTTTCTTGATTTGTGTCCTCCTTGATAATTTTTGTTGTAATTGTTGTTGTAGCCATGGTTGTAGCCTTGATTATGGTTGAATCTTCCTCTTGATTGTGAGTAGCCACCTCTTTGAAATCCTCTTCCTCTCTGGTTCTTGAAGTTCCTATAGCACTTATCTATTGTGTGATTAGACAATCCACATATATTGCATGGGGAAGAGTTGAAAGGTCTCACCCTACCTTGCTTACCTCCTCTGCCCCTTCCTCTTGAGTTCCTACCTCTCTTTGCATAGTTAGCTTGAGAAGTAGCACCTTTGTCTTCAACTTTCTTGCTCTTTCCTTTATCCTTAGGCTTTCCTTTATCTGTATAGAGGGCAGAAGAATTGTTGCCTCTTGATGATTCACCATTTTTCTTGAGCTTGGCTCATGGGTAAAGAGTTGTCCCATGAGTGTGGTAAGATATGGGATTTGCATGTCCATGTAAAGGTCCATAGCAGTTGTGAAAGCTTCCCACTTATCATCTGCCTTAATGCCATTGATTATCTATCTCATTATTTGCTCTTCTTCAATCTCGTCCCCTATGCTTGCCAATTGATCAGCCATGTCCTTTACTTTGGTCACATACTCTAAAACATTCTGCTTAGGTTGCTTCCTTTGAGTAGTAAACTCAATCCACAATTGATTTTTTCTAGCTCTTGTATTGGAAGAAAAATATGAAGATAATGTATCCCAAGTCTCTTGGGAAGTTTTACAATTCCTAATGCGAGGAAGAAGGAAGTCAGAAATAGAGTTAAGTAGATATGACCTTGCTAAAGCATCTTTGGCACACCATGAGTTGAGTCTTACTAGGTCCTCTCTTGTAGGTTGACCTTTACATCTGAATATGGGCATCTCCTCATCTCCTGATATATATATCCATAGAGACTCCTTCCTTGTAAATAGGTCTTCATCCTCAAGGACCATGCTGGGTAATTATTCCTGTCCAATTTATCAATGAAAGAAGGAAAACCATCTCCCATTTTACCTCAACTTGCTCTGATAGCACTGTTGGAAGAGATGGATGGATATCTCAAGGAAGTGAGGTGGTACTACCAAAACTTGCTTTGTACTTGCCCTAATACACTTCAGAGTTATGTAAAAGGCCCTTTTAGCTTGCAAATGACACCAAGAAAGTACCTATTTACTTTGGAGTTGATGCTTGAAACAATTGAATCAAAACAGACTACTTCATGAATAGCTAGTTTTGCAAAACTTGTTATTTTGGTCTATACACCTGTTGGTTCTTTTACTCACTGCTCATAGTACAGTAACAATTGATGAAATTCCTTTGGAGGGAATTCAATTAATATAGATAGCTAATGATTACAAGTGGAATCATCTAAAATGATAAACTATTCTATGAGAATCAATTTAGCAATCCAAGCTTGGCTTACCCCCGATTTTTTAGGGACTGAACAATAGATGACAAGTGAGCAGTTCGATGGTGATTTCTCCTAGATGGATGAACCAAATGCTTTGATATTTTGGTAGCATAAAATAGACTTTAAGATGGTTACAACAAGCTATAGATCATGCAAATGATTGAGAACTCAGTAAGATATAACTAGACAAAGTTCACTGTTCTGAGTAGTCATAGTAGAGAAGTAGACAGAGATGATCAATGAAGTATATGTATTATAGCACATGATTATAAAAGATCATTGGCATTGTAATGATGCTCAATGATAGTGGAATGAGTAAGCTATGGTATAAGCTACTCAAACCCTACAAAGCATCAATGGAAGCGCTCTCAATGAGGCCACACAACCGTGAGTTTTTACAAAGGCTTTTTTAAGAGTTTCTTCCAAGTTTGAATTTGAATTCAAACTTGGCTCCATCTAAAAAAGTGAATTCCAATAATTTAGGAGTTATTCCATCTAATTTGATTTGTAGCTCATACTTCTCCTAACTCCATGAGATATATGGATTTACAAGATTCTCCCAAGGTTGAAAAACCTTTTACAATGGTAAATGATTAAAAGGTTACAAGCTAGGATTGACATGATTCATCAAATGTTTCCACATAATGTTTTTCATGCTAAGCCAAATGTGAAGGCTTGTATACTTGCACCAACAATTGACAAATAGGTTCTTTCCACATGTACGAGAATAAAACATTCCTGTCTCTTTTGAGCCCACAAAGAAAGACTTATTTTTAGTAGATATGCTCTAAAAGCGCAGCTAAGGCGATGGAATTTCTTGTATTCCATGTAGAATTTTTTGTTTTCATACAAAAATGGATATTTTTGCACACTGTACAATGCGAATCTTTACATTTCCAAGAGAGAAAAGATTTTTGAAAATAGAAAATATCTTTGGGTTTACAAAATTCAATGATTTTTCAGACACACTTGATACATCAAATCAAGAGTTTGTGAGTCTCAGTTTTCCACGTGTACATCAAATTTTTCTATCTATAAATATTCACAAAGTTTATGAGCCTCAGTTTCTCATTTTGAGCTTTTTGTATTATTTTTGTGGGTGTTCAAATGGCTTCTACTTGTTGTCCTTCCAATCATGTAACCTCATGTCAAGTTTACAACAGAAAAGAGGATTCCTTATGGAAACCTCTTTTTGTGCAGATAAATGATTGCATGACTATGCTTCCTAGTTGCAGAGGTGCCCACAAAGTGAAGCGAGCTGAAAGAGATGATACAAAAAATGATTGAAAAGGTCATATTCTCATTTTCAAATTAAGAAGGCATGGCTGGTTTGCAAGAGTTCAGAATCTGTACAATGCTAAGGATATGGTGCTAAACAATCATATGCATTTCGTGTCACTATAAGAAAAGTTCAGCAATGCTCTTTAATTATTTTCAGTTGTTTTTGTTTTATAAGATATCTGTTTTCGTATTGCATGTATTTTTCCTTCCAATGTTTAGGAGTGGCAACATGTTGAATGTTTAACATGAACATTCAAAGCTCTTCATGAGGACTATGTAGACAAATTTGTTACGTTTTTCAATAGCATTCAATTATTTGTCTATTTTGTAGAATATCAGGTTCCCTCAAGAAGGAATGCATATGGAAATCTTGTACACTTACCTGCCACGCATCTCTTCACTAGATTGGGAGTCTCTTGATCAATCAAGAGGTACAAGTTTTTTGTGCAAGGTCAAAGATGACATTCAAAGGGCAATGTCAACAAGTTGTATTTCTTGAAGGATTAGGATTTAATGGGTTTTGACTCTTCACATTTTTGTAGCATGTTCTAATTACTTGTGATTACAAAAAACAAAAACAATATGATTGAATAGGAGAGTTCCAATTTCAGAGATTGATGATGTTTTCGGTAGGGAGTGGGATAACAAAGAAGTTCAAAAAATAGGTGACATCATTTTATGTAAAATTATTACAAATTCTCTTTCGATTTCATATCAAATATCTCAACAATCTCTAGTGTTAGGGAATGACTAAAGAAGGTGGAAGAAAAGCTTGGAGCCTGAATTCTCCACAATTTGAGTTAGAATTATTGATGCATCTAGATTTTCAACCGAGGAAAATAATTGTCACTACAAATTGGATATTAAAAATGTTAGAGAGCTTCTAGAGTACCCTGATAGGGTCTCACCACAATTGACATTCTCAATTGATGGTGCATCTGTAAACATTACATTAGAGAAAACACTATCTTGCATTACTTGCTTGCCACCCAAAGTGATCAACTTCCAACCTTTAAGAATGTAACCACTCTTCCCCCGTTTCTTTCCACCAAAAATAATAATATTTTATCTTGGTTGAAAACAAAGACATTGAGTGCTAAATATTTTTGTTACTTTTTTGTTTTATGTATGCACTCTTCATATTCATATTGGCTTTGTTATGCTTTATATCATTGGTCTTGGAAAGTTTCTATTGTTGAAAGACTTCCTCCTAGACAACAACAAGTAAAAACTAATGTATAAAGATTGATAATGAAGGATAAATGTAAAGATGTGGGAATTCTTCATTTTAGTGATTAACAAGCTACACATAGAATTTAAGGGAGGGAATATTACAAAATGGAAAAAAATGGAGGAGATACAAGACACGAGGAACTCAAGCGATAAGGGTCATCATAGGTTCTTTGATTGCCCTATCGCTTGAATTGTTCATGTCTTTTTTTTAATCTTTATGCAACACATGTGAAAAGGTACGATCAATTCAAGTGAATAGGGCCATCCAAAGACCTCCGAGGTCCCTTATTGCTTGAATTGGTCGTGTGGTTTTTCTTTACAAAATTATTACTTATAGAGGATATGTATTGGAGACATCATAATAATAAATGGTACCTGCAATCCAAGACATGAACAAATCAAGAGATTAGGGCCATCACAAGTTCTCTGATTGCTCTCTTTGCTTGAACCGGTCATGCCTTTTTTCTTTTTTGAGTATTGGTTATACAAGCTAAGGACTAGATTGCAGAGATAAAAAAAACAAGATATAGCATTAATGGGAAATAAAGATCACCAACATTTAGAAGTTGAAATATTGAGCTGTATGTACAAAGATGAGTTACAAACATACTATTTTTTATCTAGAATGGTATCATTCCTCAATACATTGTTCTCTAAATAGAATGCTTGAAAGGGTTTCTTCTATACATATTTAGTATTTACAACAAAATGGAACAAATAAATATGTTCCAACATATGTTGAAAATAAATGGGATTTGTATCCAGAGCTAATTAAAGGTATTAGAAATTGTACATCTTCTGTTTCTTTTTATGCTTTTCCTTTTTGGAGCCCTCACCTTTGTCCTTTTTCTTTGGGACATGCTTACGTGGAGAATCAATAGGAGGTCCTTTCTTCTTATCTTGTGTCTTCTTATCTACAGGTGGTGGAGCAGATTTTGGATCATATGTGCACCTTCAAAAGCTTGTGAACACTGCAAAACTAAAACAATATCAAAATGCATTGCGATGTGGTGATACAAAAGTGCACTAGAGCTTATAGTTTACAATTGCCATGTTGCAATTGGAGGGAGTTCATAAATAAAGCTTGGTATTTATTGAGGTGTTGATATATTTAGGTCGTGATGTGTGTGAACACACTAGGACCATTGGGGTAGTTTTTTCCCTCTTTAGGAGGTTTTCTCCCCCGGTTTGTATATACGCCTGTAGCCCTATCGGGTTGCTTATCTTTGTAAATTCTAGTGGTAATAAATTTAGTATTGTGTGTTGTGTGCCAAGCTTCTTCTTCTTCCTTGTGCTGTTTGCGTGCTTTTACAGACATCTAACTCCAACAATTGGTATTGGAGCAGGTTATTGTTAGACATGGTCAATGATCCACCCTCATGGAAGACTTGGCATCATGCGAAGAAAGTAGTTCACCTTCGGGTGGACATTGAGGGGGGGTGTTAGATATGCTCAATGTCTCACCCTTATGTAGCACCACCATTGTTCCATGACATTCTATTTTGTAAGGCCCCCATTATGAGGAGAAGCCATGTGAGAGTGTTGGACATTGGTAGATTCCTAGCTTTGAGGTGAGATGAGGTCTATTTTAGACCATAGATGGATAGTTAGGAAGGTTACTTCTAACCCATTGGATTTGGGATTGATCCAATGTGAGGATCAACCTAGATCAACGGCTAGAAACAAAAGTAGCTTTCTTAACTTGGGGAAGGGTCTATTTGATGTGGTCCATTGGATCTAGACTTGATCCTAAGTGTGGATTAAGCAAGATCAAGGGCTACAAACAAATGGTTGTTGATCCTACCTTTCTACCATCGGATTCACCTCATAGATCAATGGTGGAGATTATTCTGGGCATGGATTAAGCCACCACGATTGTAGAACATGGTTAGGCCGACTTAGGCTTGGAGGACCTTATAAGGATGGTCCCCTTCCGATGTAGGATCATCGTTTGTGGTGTTTGGAACCATTGTGTTGGCCTATAGCCCTTCACTTAGCTTCTATCTAGATCTCCATGTAAGCTCCATATAGGGAGTGCATGGGTGGATAGAACCATCTATATATTTTTTAGTGTTTGAATTCCATTGTATTAGAGTTATGAGTTTTGAGTTGAATTGAGTTGATTTCATCTTCTACTCATCTTGAGTCCACTTTCCATTATAACCAAATCTCTTGTGTTATTCCCATAAGTAGCAATATCTCTCTTTCTCTCTAACCTTGATCTTATATGTGTGTTGTGGTAACCTCTACATGGCATTAGAGTTACACCACTAGCCCACCACTCACTCATTATCTATCATTTTGTTTTTCTTACATGATATCAGAGCACAAGAAGGTATAGAAGATTGTGGAGATCGTGGAGGCCAAGGAATCAACTCTAGCATTTGTGGAAGGAATGCTTCAACATTCAAGCTTGTGAGAGGTAAATGCTTCAACTCCAAAGTTTTTTGTAGGTAAAGGCTTCAACATTGGAGTTCTTGGGAGGCAAAGGCTTCAACACTATAGCTTGTGGGAGGCAAAGGCTTCAACGAAAGAGTTCTTGGGAGGCAAAGGCTTCAAAGATTCAAATTCATGGGACACAAAGGCTTCAACACTATGGAGGTGTTAACATCTAGAAGTGGAAGTGGAGTTGGTGCAATGGCTTTGGAGATGCAAACACTTTGGGTTCATCCACCAACCTTCAGTGAAGACAAGTTAGATGGTACAAATTATTTTCTTTGGAAGTTCAAGATTACTATTATCCTTGATTCTTCTGATCTTTTGGAGATGGTGATGGGAAGTGAGTAAGAGCCACAACCTACCTTTGACCCATTGGACCCAAGTATGGTGATTCTCCCATATGCAAAGCTTCTACAAGCTTGGAAGATAAGGAATGCAAATGCACTATATTATATAGTGAACAATTGTGTGGACTCTATTCTACCTCTTATTCAACATACGTCCAAGGCAAGTGAGACATGGAGTATATTGAGCAGTCATTTAGAGGTAAGAAACCAAACATGCATTCAAAATTGAGAAGTTTGCAGAAGGAGAGAAGGTTAAGGCATCCAGTACTTAGATCAAGAAGGCATGTGATGGAAAGGCTTTTGAAGGGATAGAGAAGACTAGCAAGGGGCTAGCTCAAAGTCGTCTCCAAAATTCTCCACCAAAGTATGATGGAAGGTAACTACTCTCAAAACTGAAGTGAGACCTCAAGCTTTGATATTTGAAGAGTTTTTTTCACTGCCAATGGAAGAGGATATAGAGAATAAATCTCAAGAAAGAATTAGCAACAAAGATGTAATGTTCTCAAGCAATGCATCAAGTAAAAGTGGTTCCTCAACCAAAGGTGAGAGTGCAAAGAGGAGGAGTAGTAAGAAGAAGATTCAAGGACAATGCTTCCATTGCAAAAGGAAGGGACATGGAATTGCAGATTGTCATGTCAAGAGGATAGATGAAGTGAATGAGGAGCCAATACATGGAGCCAAAGCAAAGGTGGTATGCTCCTCAACACAAGAAGAATCAATTGTGGATTCATGGGTACTAGAAAATGGTGCATCTCGTCAAGTGACCAATGATATAGGTCAATCTAGTTCTATGCAGCCTCAACAAGAACCCATCATGTTGATAGGGACAATATGGAAGGTGAAAGAACTTGGAGAAGCTTGTAGAAGGTAGAAAAGTGTGTTTCGAAGTGACGAAGTTTGGTCAAGCCAACCGGCACAAGACCAGCCCTTGAGCTTATGGAGACTCAAATAGACCTTATAGGCATGCAATAAGTGCAAAGAGACACACTATGTACTTTGGAGCATCAAGGAGAATGAGTCGATACAAAACAGATAGGTTCGCGAGTCGAGTAGCTCAAAAAAGTTACTATCTATGGAAGAGACAATGAACTTCAAATGCCCAAAGCGACCAGCATGATTAAAATTAGAAAAAATCCTTTTATGGGAGTGATACACATAGGGTTGAGTGTATGGAATGCACAAAATTATAAGGAATAAGAAAAATATGCTATAGGAATGAATGCGACATTCACCGGTGGTACTTCCTATTTTTCAAGAATACACAGAGATTGACCCCGAGATAGAAAAACTCAGATTTATCCCAATCTGCTGAATCAAATGCTTTGAAACTTTATAGGCATAAACTAGACACTAATACCTTTCCAGTGAGCCATCTTTCACTCAATTTAGATCTCTTGAGAGAGAGCAGTAGCCTCTGCAAGATTACTATTGGCGAAGAAGATGATGCAGAGAATTGAAGGAGCAAGACAATGATGGTCACAAGTGTATGTATATTGCTTCCATGTAATTCACAAGTGATTTTAGTCTTTATATAGACTCTAGGAGTGTTCCAAGACTTCTACAAGTAAGTTGGAGGGAATCAATTCACTTTCCTACAATCTAGGAAAAGTGAAGATCTAGAGCTTGTATGATGGGCAAGCATCAAAGAGAGACATTCCCACAAGAAAGCAAGAGTAGCTCAAAGGCTCCTCTAATGTTGGTATATGCTAACTTGTGTGGTAAGATGTCTATACATGCCTTGGGAGGATCTTCCTACATTGTGATTGTCAATGACTATAATAGGAAGATGTGGATGTATTTTCTTCAAGATAAGGCTCAAGCTTTTGGTAAGATTAAAAAACAACCAGAACTTGTTGAAAATGAACCAAGGAAAAGTGTGAAGAAGCTTGGAATAGGAGATGGTGGTGAGGTCAACTCAGAGGAGTTGGAAGGCTTTTGCAAGTGCAAAGGGATAAAGTGTCAATCAGTGACACCTCACAAATCACAACATGATGGCATTATGGAATGCAAGAGTCACAACATTGTTGAGATACCAATGTGTATGAGGGAAGGCATGAGCTTTCCTTATCAAATCAGAAAGAGTTATCATGAAGTCTACATTGGTAAGAATCCATCAGTTTTACACTTTAGAATTTTCGAGAGTGTGTGCTATGCTCTTGTCCTAGGTCAAACAAATAACAAGTTGGAACCAAAAAGTAAGAGACGCATCTTCTTAGGTCATTGTGAAAAGCAAAGGGCTTTCATAGTGTATGACCATGAGGCAAAGAAGATCAAAGGGAGTCACGATGTGGTGTCTATGGAGCATCCACATGCAATGGAGGAAAAGAAAGGAGCTTCCAGTTTATCATCAAGCGAAGGAGTAATTCACTATGTACCTAGCCCAAGAGTCATCCCTACCTATGAGCAGGATGAAGCATCATCATCAGATGGTGAGAAGAGAGTCTACCAACCTAAAATCACCCAAACAGATTGGTTGTCACTGCAATGGGTGAAGAAGCTCTATGGTCACAGTAATCCTATGCCAATAACTATTGAAGAGAAGGTAGAAGGACCAAGGAGATCACAGAGAATAGAGGAGCACAAGTGGGTTCTACTCACATAATCAGTATAGCCGTGATGGTTGTGATTATGAAGCAAGTAATGAAGCCAATAATTGAAGATGAAGCACATGTAGATTCAACATGTGTTGGCATACAAAGCAACAAAGGAGTCATGCACAATACGGCAACAAGGCCAGATCATTTTTTCCCATAGATTATGTACAACCCAAGTGATTTTAATCACTACACAAACATTGTAAATCCCGTTTTTGGTAGATTAGACTCCATTTTGTGCAAGCCGAGGAGTCCTCGAGCTTGAGGAGTATTAGAAGTACCATCGTACCAAATTTCATAATTTTTAGACTTCGTTTGAGCCCTCAAATAAGCCCTGGAACCTAATTTTTAACTAGGCCGGACACTAGGTCTGGACAGGGCCAAAAGCTAGTCAAAAACTATAAAAAGAGCTAGAGAGCTCATTTTAGAGGTTAGATTGTAATTGAAACGAACTTGTAAGAGCTTTTGGAAGTAATCTAAAGAACTCCATTGATCCTCTCTCTTTGTCTTGCCGTGTGTGCGCGTGTGTGTGTATGTGTGTGCATGCTTGTGTGCTTCTCACTCACGCACTTGTGCCGTCACTTGTTCGAGGTCTTCATACCATCCTCACGTCTTCCCGGATTGACATTAAAGGAGGTGCTACTCATCACTGAGCTACACCAAATTTTGGCGCCGTTGCCGGGGATCGAGCTTTGAGGACGAGCGTGTGATGGTAAGACGTAGAGTTGACGCGTTGGAGTTGTAGGTATTTTCTTCACTCTCATCGATTTTCTTTTACTTTCTTCACCATCATCATCATCACCATCTCCCACGTCCATCTCCATCATCGCGAAAATTTCAGTTTTTTGACTATATCCCCACCTCCACCTCATTTCCCTCATTTCACTTGTGAGAGAGAGCGAGAGAGCGAACTTGCATGTGCTGTTTTTGCATGTTTTCTGAGCTATTTTGCAGGTTTTTTGCTGTACCATCATCCCCAGCAGTGTGCGTAGGTACGACAGGCTCTGCACAGGTCCCGGGACGACAGCCTCTGTCTATCGCGACAGACAGAAAATCTTAACATTTTGTGAATGCATGTTTATCACTGTAACCTACACCTTGAGGGCACTCTAGATCACTAGAAGTTTTTCAAAAATTTGCATTTTTTCAGTCTATCGCGACAGACACCGTCTATCGCGACAGACACTGTCTATCGCGACAGACACCGTCTATCGCGACAGACAGAGACCCACGACAGATAGCGTCTATCGCGACAGACACCGTCTATCGCGACAGACCGAAAATCCGCGACAGATACCGTCTATCGCGACAGACACCGTCTATCGCGACAGACACCGTCTATCGCGACAGACAGAAATCCGCGACAGATACCGTCTATCGCGACAGACACCGTCTATCGCGACAGACAGGAATCCGCGACAGATACCGTCTATCGCGACAGACACCGTCTATCGTGACAGACAGAAATCCGCGACAGATACCGTCTATCGCGACAGACACCGTCTATCGCGACAGACAGAAATCCACGATAGACACTGTCTATCGCGACAGACACCGTCTATCGCGACAGACAGAAATCCACGATAGACACTGTCTATCGCGACAGACACCGTCTATCGCGACAGACAGCCCCCACGATAGATTGTGTCTATCGCGACAGACACCGTCTATCGCGATAGACAGACATTTTCGGCAAAAAATTAAGGAGTGAATTTTTGGAAATTTAGGCTAAATTTTGGGCATATTTGCACTTTCATGTACTCATCTACTTACGAAGGCCTTAGAAAATGCATTAAAACCCCCGAAAGGTTCTGTTTGTCTAGTTAACCCCCTAAACCCTGAACGGTCATAACTTTTTCATACGAAATCCATTTTCTGAGCTCTAGGGCTTGTCGGAAAGCTCGTGACATATACTACACGCCCTCAACTGTTTTTTATGAGAATAACGCGTTGATTTTCAGATAGGATCTTTGGAAGTTGACCCACAGAGGGGTAGAAACACCAAGGGAGCTCTAGAGGAAATTTCTAGCAATACATAAGGGGGAACAAAGTGTCTGAAATAATTTGTCTGTCAATTGAAAGGTCTACTTGGAGCTAATCTTGGGATTTATGCAGGCCTATTGAGAAGCAACTGAGAGTATCCAAGCAACGGTGTGGCACACACTTGAGAATCAACTTCTCGAGCACTAAAGAGCAAGGTTCGGCAAGAAAGGTCGGAATATTCTCAACTCCTCTTCGTCAATTCCTAGCTTAGGCTAAGAGCGATTAGAAGTAGGAGCAAGTCAGGGCGACGATAGGCCACTATCAAGTTGAAGACTACCTAAAAACTCAAGTTCAAGCTAAAAACTTAATCTCTGTACTGTCGACAACATAAAGGAAAGAACCTAACGTGGAACGATCAACCTGAAAGTACGAAGAACATTCAAGTATTCCGGGCGACGTAATAGCAGACAAGACTTTAAACACGAGAAATAACTAAAAAGAATCAAGTGACTGGTACCAATTGATCGACAACGAGGTTGTACTCTGGGCAAATAATTGGGCTACTTAGATAGGCATATGAACCTTAGATCAGGACGACACCTAGTAAGAGAGAGACAAAGCCTTAGATCTTCAGAGGCTAGTGTCAACCACACTGCTAGGTCCTGGACCCAGCAGTTGAGCCACCAATCGAACTACCCTAGCTCTGAGACCAGTGAATCAGGGATGTCTCAAGGCATGGACAGACCTACGGGAAGTTCAGGTGTGCCTTACCTGTACAGGGTAGAAGGCCCTTACAAAACGCAGCTAGAGTACCTTAGGACCAACCGATTAGGTGCTAGCATCTATGAGGACGGCCTAGGAAGATCCGTGGTCCAGATTAAAAACCCTGACCAATCCATTGGACTAGAACACCCAGCTGTCAAGTTTGAAAATGGTGCATACCTGGACAAAGAAGGAACTATATATGTAGTCACTAGTCATCCTGATAGGACAGATGACTTTGGGAATGTAATCTCAGAAGCAGACTTAGGTGACCTGGAACAAGGGAACATGGGTGCGGAACCTAGAACCCCTCGAGGTAAATCAGTTCTCACTAGAATTATCACGCCTGAGTGGGTCCCCCAAGATAACAAGTGCATAGATTTGCTTCTCAATCGAGAAACGGACGAAGCCTTTTGGAGATATAAACCGGATCACCCAACTGATATAGGAACAATCATGATCTATGAGTTTAAGGATCCAGATAGCCCAGGTAGAGTGACCTACTTAGACCCCACTTCGGAGAGGATCTTTGTGGTGACAGAAAATGATAGGCATGCTTACACTTGGAAGGGCGAATTCATTTTCCCCCAACCAAGATCAAATGTATCCTATGGTCACCCAGGGGCTGGAACTTCCCAAGCTCATGGTACGCAAAGAGACAGAAGTAGAGAGAGACCAGAAGTAAGTTTTGCCAACCCAGTGGGCAGAGAAAGAACGAGAACGGAGGCGAATAGGGTAGAACCTGAGATGCATAGAGCCCACAGGAACCAAAGAAATGTAGATGGATTCCCTCTGCCGAGGCCTAGAGAGCACACAAGAACTTTGAGACCCACCCAGCTAGTTAAGTCCATGAAGAATTACTTTGACGGCACAGGAGATCCCTATGATCATGTGGCGGAGTTCAAGCAAGTCTTGAGAGCTGAACAAGTGGAAGATCTGTTCACCCAGTACAATGCCTTTGGTCTAACCCTTAGGAACACAGCACTTATGTGGTTTCAGCCATTAGATGAACGCCAGTTCAGGAGCATAGACCAACTCCTAGAGGCTTTCATCGTAGAGTTCTCTAAGAGTGGCATAAGACACAATACATCCTCATTGATCCACAGCTTCAAGCAAACTCCTCAAGAGACTGTGAGACTTGCAGGAAGAAGATTTAGACAATATCTTGAAAGATGTCCTGTTTCGGAGCTACCCACATCTGCTAAACAAGTAGCCTTATTCCTTGACGGATTGCTGAGTCCAAAATTGAGATCCTACGTGTATTTGAAAGACCCTAGGACTATAGAAGAGTGTGTACGTATGTGCATTGACATTGAAGATAACCTAGGAGAAGAGCTAGAGCTGTCCAAAATTTACAAAGATTCAGATAGTGCATCTAGTCAATCTTCCACACAAGCCACATCAATTGAGGAGCTTGCCGAAAAAGTGGCTCAGAAATTAGGTGTAACTAGCAAACAAATCCCAAGGTTTGCCCCTGTGAAAAGGTGCTACACTTGCGGTGGTGACCACATGGCGAATGTCTGCCCCATTATGGCTCAGCCCCAAGTAAATCCTAGTAGCCAGTACTGCACCATAGAACGAAGATACACCAATCACACCGCACAAGATTGCCCATACAACAAGCAGGCGGTTAGGCAGCCCTACCCTCAGCCCTACCAACAAGGCAGATACCAGAACCAGTACCCTCCACAACCATACGGCAGGCCACAACAAAATTTCCAACCTCAATATCAAAACCAACAAAGGCCTCAGCCTGTGCTAGCACAACAACCCCCAGCCCCAGCTAATGTGATTCCGGTGAAGTATACTGCTGCAGAAGAGAACCTGAATAGAGCTATAGTCCCTGTAACACCCTTGATCTCTGAAAATGACCCAAGTGATCATAGCTTTGATTCTACCCATGCGGATAGCCCCCAGGCTTACTACATGCAGTCTCCAGAACATGGTGAGTCTTACTATAGTGAAGAACCAAGTGAACCTAGTTGGGAGTCGGATTACACGAACGTCATGTATGCAAACCCTAACCCCAGGCCTCAACCTAGGCAGGTACGACCACCAATTCCTAGAGGACCATGCTACCGATGTCAGGGGGATCACTTCATTCGTGATTGTCCCTTGCCTCCGCCCACACAACCTCAGTCCGTGACTATCCAAGGCTTTTGCCAAGACTGCGGAAAAGAGCATCTCTTACGAGATTGCCCAAAGAACCCCAATAGCATGCCAAAAATCACCCCTATCAACGTTGTTGGGTTAGTGGTAGACTCCTCAGGAAGTGTCACTTCCACTGCACTAGTACAGGTAGTCACTCGAGCTCAAGCTTTGCAGCAAAACCAAGGGGTAGGCCAGGAAAAGAGCCCAGATGCTAGCGATACTGAGAGCCAAAATAAAAAGAGAACAAGAGCTTGGAAAGATAGCCGCGAACGTATGAAAAGGCAATGGGCAAAGAAGATGAGTGAACTTGAGGAAAGTCTACGAGAAACCAAGGCTAAAATCATAGAGAACACATCTCAACCGCACTCTCACACATTCCCACCGCTACCATCCCCATCACCCTCCATCCCTTCACCCTCTAAGACAGCCCACGTAACCCACCCACCACCCCAAACAGGATCGGTATTAGCTGATCCCACTCCCGAAGACATAGACACGATGCTTAAAGCATATCAGGCCAGAATCCAAGAAGGGCCAAACGTCACGGATCATGACAAGTGCTATCCTAGAGCTGACCTAGAGATAGAAAGAACCAAACTATGCGCGAAAATGGTCGCCTTGGCTCAGACTATGTTTGAAGCCAGCCGCCTTTTCAATTACTCAGGCTCAGCCAAAACGCAATTACATTTGGATGGATTCCTAGAGAAGTTAGAGAGGATAATTGCAAGATCTGACAAGGAAGAAAAAAATCAAGACCAAGAAAAAGCAAGCAAAAACAGGAATCATTCCCAATCAGAAGTGTATGTGGCCAATGCCCCTAAACCGGACAACGTCCCCTCCTTAGAAAGAATAGAGAGGCCAATAGCACAGCCAGAAAAGGAACCTACCCCTCAAAGAAAGGAAAGGGCAAGAGAACGGGTAAGCCAGCCTCTTCAGGAAGCCCGTGGGCCTCCTCAAGAAGCTTATCTTCCCCCCCAAAAGGCAGATGAGCCTCCCTCGAAAGCTCAAGTACCTCCACAGGTTGCCTACATTCCTTCTCAGGGAGTGTATGAGCCTGTTCGGAAAAGTAATAGAATAAGTAATCCTCCCCAAGAAGCTTGTGCTCCAGTCATTTGCGAGAACGAGGAGAGAGTCAACAATAGAATCAGCCCTCCTTCACAGGTTGCTTATGCGCCCAATTCTACGGAGCCAGACACTTCTTCTTCTATGAATCGGTTTGCACCAGACTTCCTACGAGAGATTCAAGAAGACAAATGGGATAACGAAAGCGAGGTCGCCCCTCCTTTTGAACTTGTGGACGATGCACACGACCAATTCCCACAAGACATCCCATCTATTTACGGGGAGCATGAGAGTGTTCAGTCTCACGAGAGATTAGACTTTGAGTCTAATTCCATACAAGAGCTACCCCACTTCACAGGCCCATGGGAAGCAAAGTCCACATGTATGAGAGCACCCACAGTCATGGTAAGGAACGACGACTCAGTCATACCTAGGAACACAGAGGTAGTGAAGAACACTAACGTGCAGTGTAATCTCAAGTTAGAAGAGCTACTCAAGGTTAGACCTGAATTATGGAAACATGTAGCCAAACAAGTACCAGAGATAGCAAAACCTCGTTCCCAGGTAGGATCCCATAGGACAGTGCCAGAAATTCCCTTGGATAAGATAGGAGATATGTGTGAAGGTGAAGAAGGGAACACCTATCTTCCCATCACCTACCAGGAGTACACCACCAAAGCAATTTTGGACTCAGGTGCAGGAGTTGCAATTGCCACCACCTCCCTATGGAAGCGTTGGGGCAAGCCAGCACTCAGGCCAACGAGAATGAAATTGCAAATGGCCGATGGTCACATAGAGAGACCCCTAGGATTGCTAGAAGGAATAACTCTCACCACTTGCGGTGTCGAGTTTGAACATACCTTTGCCATATGTGACTTCAGCAAAAATCATGCCTATGAGATGATTTTAGGAAGACCATTCATGCGACAGTTGCAAGTGGTACAGGATTGGGGAACCAATTCTTTGTACCTGCAGCACTTGGGTGTTACAACAAAAGTCAATCTCAAGGATTTTTCTCACAGAGATGTCCCTCCTATCCAATGGAATCCCATCCATAGAGCCAAAGATGACACAGAATCGGTGCATTCCATAGGGTCTGGATCCTCATGGATGCATGAAGACACCCACTTATGGATGTGCAAGGTAGCAGTAGAAGAAGAGAAGAGAGAGAAAGCCAGAGAGGTAGGTGCGAAAGAAACCCATAGATCAATCCAAGACCCAGCCTATGCACCTGTAGTTTTTCCAGACGAAGAATTTGAACCCCACGGTTGGGCAGAAATCTTAGCAACAATGGACGTAGCCATCAACGAAGAACAATGGACACCTCACTGTGATGAGGATGGCTATGATATTTCAGTCTTCTCCATAGAGCCAATCATGGGAGAGGCAGTTCTAGAAGAATGCGAACCTAGTCCTGATGCAATTGAGGATGCAAGTGACTCCGATCTAGAGTCAATCATTATGGACCCACCATTTGCATCAGATGAAGAATACTTCCATGAAGTAGAATTTCAAACCCAGAGGCATGGAGAGCTGACAAATGACGTAAGATTAGCAACGCATATGACCCCTAAGGAAGAAGGAAAGAAACGAAAGAAGAAAGAAGTCTCACCAGAGGAGGAAGAATCTTTGTTTGAGGTCCCGGAAAATTTTAAGAAATATGAGATTGACGACAGGAGAGTCATGATAAGAATGCCTAAACGAGAGGCACAATCAGGAGAGGCCTATGATAACAAAGAAACCACAAAGAAAATAGTAGTGGCCATAGAAGAAGGAGAGGAGAGATGCACGTATATAGGCCATGACCTGACAGAAGAAGAAGAGCATGAATTGACTGCCTTGCTAAGAGAATACAGAGATGTATTCGCTTGGAGTTACAAGGATTTGAAAGGGGTTGACCCAGACATATGCTCACACACTATTCCCATGACCTCAGATGCTAAACCCTCGAAGCAAAAGCCTTATACATATAACGATAATTATGCTGCTAAGATCAAAGAAGAGATAGATAGACTGGTTGAAGCTGGATTTATCTACGAAATTGAGCACACTGAATGGGTGTCCCCCATCGTAGTGGTGCCCAAGAAGAATGGCAAGCTGCGTGTGTGCATTAACTTGAAAAAGGTTAATGCCGCCACGATTCGAGATAACTATCCGCTTCCCATCACAGAACATCTCTTAGAAAGGGTGGCAGGCAAGGAAGTGTACAGCTTCCTTGATGGATTTTCGGGCTACAATCAAGTAGCCATAGCTCCAGAGGATCAGCATAAGATAGCCTTTGCCACAGAGTGGGGCATTTTCGCTTTTAGAGTAATGCCATTTGGGCTTACCAATGCACCAGCCACCTTCCAGAGGCTGATGTGCCATGTGTTTAAGGAGTTCTTGAGGAAGAGTTTAGAAGTCTACGTTGATGATCTTTGTGCTCATTCCAATGTTAGACAAACCCATATTCCTGAACTCAGACAAATCTTTGACAAATGTAGAGAATATCAAGTCTGCCTGAACCCAGAAAAGTGCGTTTTTATGGTTAGGCAAGGCAAGATTCTAGGACACATAGTGTCAAAGAATGGCATATCTACCGACGAAGAAAAAGTGAGAGCCATAGCAGAGGCCAAAGAATGTCAAGGAAGTACAAGCTTTCATGGGGCATTGTGGGTATTACCGACGTTTCATCCACATGTATGCTGTCATCGCAAAGCCCATGTACGGACTCTTGACTAACTTTGAGTGGACTGATGAATGTGAGAATTCCTTCCAGGAGCTTAAACGAAGATTGTGTTCAGCACCAATCTTGACCACACCAGATTGGAATAAGCCATTCCATGTTCATGTTGATGCATCCAATTATGCTATTGGATGTGTGCTCGCACAACCTACTGGTGAAGGTAATATGGATCTTCCAATTGCCTATGCCAGTAGACAATTGAATGCGGCTGAACGGAATTACACCACCACAGAGCGAGAAGGATTAGGCATGGTGTATGCAGTTAAGAAATTTAGACACTATTTGCTTGCAAATAAGTTTAAATTTTTTACTGATCATCAGGCATTGTTGTACCTAGTAAACAAGCCATGCAATACAGGTAGATTAGTAAGATGGTTTCTCTTACTAATGGAATACGACTTCGAGGTTGTGGTAAGGAAAGGTAGGACTCACTTACGAGCAGACCATCTCTCTAGACTCACATCGGGAGAAGCCCCACAAGGAGTATCAGATGACCTTCCTCATGCTTACTTGTTTAATTTGGAAGTTGTACCGCAGTGGGCTAAGCCATTGGTACCAGTGTTGACATACGGGCCTAACCATCCTGTGGTAAACACACGGAACAGAGAGGTTGTAAAAGCCCAAAAATACCACATCATGGTAGGAAGCATGTACAAGCACACAGATCAAGGGATCTTGGCTTGTTGCGTAGAAGAGGATGAGTACGCTAAATGGTTGCAATTAGCACATGTAGGTGCGTTAGAGCAACACCATTCAAAGCAACGAACTTTACAGACTCTAAAGAGATTCGGAGTGCATTGGCCAACTATGGAAGCGGATGTCCAAAAGTTGTGCAAGGAATGCCCAATCTGTTGCACTAAACCACCGGTGGAACATGCCACTCTCTATCAAGTATCCATTGCGCCAGATTGGAGCGAACCACTAGTATCATTCCTGAGGACAAACACATTCCCTCCAGACATGACTCCGGCTAGGAAAAGGAGTTTAGAACAAGAAGCTTTGGATTACTCACTCATTGGTGATAATCTATATAAGCGTGGTAAAGATGGTTACCTGAGACTATGTGTCCACGAAAGTGAATATCTGAAGATCTTGGAAACTGCTCACCAAGGTGTAGCAGGAGGACACTTTGGACCAGATCGGGTGATCAAGGCGATATTATTTGCGGGCTTCTGGTGGCCTACCCTTCACATGGATGCACATACCTATGTGAAACGGTGTGATGTATGTCAGAGGACTCAGTATCCTATACGCAAAGATGAGATGCCACTGAAACCTATGATGGGTGGACGTGCATTCTCTAAGTGGGGAATAGACTTCGTAGGTCCTATTAATCCCCCAGCCAAAGGTTCTCATGCGGAATACATCATTGTTGCAACAGATTATCTCACCAAGTGGGTAGAGGTAAAGGCTACAACAAAGAACGATGCTCAAACAACTGCTAAATTCTTGTTTGAGAATGTATTCACAAGATACGGGCTACCTATAGAGCTTGTAAGTGATAGAGGCACTCATTTCTTAAATGAAGTGATTGAAAATTTACTCCAAGAATTCTTGGTAATACACAAGAAGTCTGCCCCCTATCACCCTCAAGCTAATGGACAAGCTGAGAGCACTAATAAGATCTTATGCAATGTACTGACAAAATTAGTGAACACTAAACGCTCTGATTGGGACAAACAGCTACACCATGCTGTTTGGGCATACCGAGTGGCCTACAAAACGGTACTCCAAGCCACTCCCTTTCAGATGGTATTTGGCCAAAATGCTGTGCTACCCTTAGACTTCCTGATCCCTACATTGAGAGTAGCACAAGAGCACGAATGGACAGGTCATGAGCTCTCCTCTAGGATCTTTGACCTTGAACGATTAGGAGAAACAAGACTGAGAGCCGCTGCAGGGATATATGCAGCCAAGAAGAGACAGAAGGCATACTTTGATGCCCACGTGAAGGATAAAGGCTTGAAAGCAGGAGATCTAGTCTTAGTCTATACACTAAAACAACACGCGAGGAAGCTAGAAAAGAGAGGCTACGGACCTATGATCATCAATAGGATCTCCACGAGCGGAGCAGTACAATTGGCCACATTAGAGGGTGATGTTCTCCCAAATTATATTAGCGGTTGCAGAGTCAAGTTGTATCAGGAACCCCTCACGGAGGAAATGCTTAGTCGACTCAACACTGCTAAGAAACGCAAAGAGGAAGAAAAGCGAGTTCGAGAAGAAGCTCAAGCTGAAGCTTTAGAACGCATCAGAAGGATGAAATTACGAAGGCAAGGTAGAGATCAGCCTGGAGCGAATGACTATGCAGACCAAGGATTTCCTATGGCCATGTGTGAAGTTGCAGGAACAAGCTCGCATAGGATAATTGATAGACGTCCTTTCGTAACCTTAGATATAGGACAAGGAAAGAGTGCAAGGACCTTAAGAGCCTTGATTGACTCAGGTGCAGCCACTAGTGCTGTTAAATTGTCTTACTGTCAAGAGTTACAGTTAACTGTCCATCCTGTGGAGGCATATCTCATAGGATTGGGAGGCGTGGAAACCCCTTGCATGGGCGAGGTGGAACTTCCCCTCTACATTCACGATGAGGCAATGACCGTTAAAGTACTAGTGTGTCAAGATGAGGATCTCACTGAACCCCTCGTCTTGGGTCAGGATTGGATCTATGACCAAGCAGTCAATCTAAACCTAAGAAGTGGACTTCTCCAGGTTTGGCTCAATCATAGTCGAGTTACAGTAGAATTAGACAATGGAGCACTCAAGGAACTAGGAAAGGCACAGACTCCTGGTCCTTCCAGGGGTACACATGAAGATGACCATACTGTTCTTGTTCAAAACCCTGTGTTGCAGAGGAATGACATTTGCAAAAAAGGAGTCAGGGATGCAACGGATCTCCCTTCTTTTCCAAAGGCCAGAAGGAGGCAGCAACCAAAGGCGGATCACAAGCAGAAGAAGCAGAGTACTACTTATGTCCGAGATCAAAAATATCTGCGCAGCGGAATGTCCCAGCAAATAAACCAGGTATGGGTGCGGAAAGGCGAACGACCGGGTGCACCACCGTCAACTACGCGGGCAAAAGCTCTTATTAGTAACCAACAACACGACACTAATAAGGAGTCTTTCAGAAATTCTTCTGCTAAAGTAAAATCTATTTGGGTGCCCAAGAAGTCGATGAAGGCAAGCCCACAATCTAGACAAATTTGGGTGCCTAAGGCTTGCTTGAGGGCACAAGTAGTTAAGCCAAGGCCGCAACCTATGCAGCATAACCCATCTACGAGTACCACCAGAATTCCCTCGTGCTCAACACTTAGGAACACACAAAGACCCATGAGTATGCAGGTAATCACTTATAAGTGGGTCCCTAAAAGGCCCCATTCCCAAACAGCGACACCGACACAGCTCTCTGGAGTCTCTACGAAACCGAAAGCAAAGCCCATCCACTGCATTTGGCAGTCTAAGATCTGTAATAAACCCCCCGACCCCGATTTGTAAATTCACCCCACTTACTAACGGCATTAGTCTCCTAGGAATACACAAACGTTAACTACACTCACTGTCTTCGTGCACTTACTAACCACTAACTCACCATCTACCTCATGTTAATGTTGTAACGGGGACAACAATGGATTTATTCTGTCCATTACGATGTTAACACATGATTCTATATTCTCACAGAATCAGAAGGCAAGAAGAAAAATGGCAGAAGCGACAGGTTCGGGCTCACAAGTAGGGATACTTACTGCAGGAATTGATGTGGATAGCCTACCCGTGGATGTGCCCCCGACTGAACGACCAGTGGAAATGCAACACCTTCAGCAACTCCCGGTGCCAGATCCACCTACAGGAATCACGGAAAGAGTTCATGCCAATTCTCATTGGTTCAATGGCATGCCCGGTCCATTAGGTGAGGCCAAGTATATCTGGGAGTCTAAATGCGAGTATGACAGATCATGGGTGCGCTTCCAATTTTTCTCCAAGGAGTTCGAGACTTTACAGAACACCGAAGATCTCCAGACCATATGGCAACGAGCAGGATTGGCGGAATATTTTGAAGCCCCACTACCTAAACCCGATCTCCTCCGATGTTATTATTTGGTCTCCACCTTACAAGCTCATGAAGATAAGGACCAACCCGGATCATTTGTTCTCCCCTCACTGCTGGGCAACAACGAGTTGAAGAGGTTTGAACTTACTGTGGAGCTGGTGAGTGATGCTTTAAATATGCATGGCACGCATGTACCCTCAGAAAAGGATGCTCTCGTTCCCACCAACATGAAGGACAGGAAACTAGTGAAGCTGAAAGACATGGCAGCACTCACCCCAAATGTGTCCATCCCTCTCCGAATGTGCATGCAACACTTCGCCTTCCCCGGTCAAGACCGATTCACGCAACCACACAAGAAGATCTGGTTTGCTCTCTACTTGGCGGAAGCAGGTGCGTTACCTATTAAGCTACCAGTGTGGATTATAGATCAGTTGTATGAAGCAAACAGACGGGCTTCTAGGAAATTAGTGGTGAACGGATGCTGTGCAATCACACGCATCATTTACCGATGCTTGGCATATGATGTCCCCATTGAGCGTGCCTTAACTTGGGCACAATTACAAATGTTTAAAAGGCTCAAGACATCCACACATCAGTCCAAGCGCATGAGGGGCGCGATCCCTTGTGTCCAGACAAGGGAAGTCCTGACTACTCCTGAGGCATCACCATTAAGAGAGGGCACGGTACCTCCCTTTACCATTAGGATACCCAGGTCGGAATCCGACACTACGACACAACCTACCCCATCGGCTCCTCCTGTCACACCTGAATTCGAATTTGCTGCCACAGGAGAGGCTGAAGGACTGGACCCCCAGGATTTCGAAGCATTCCTACAAAGCACACAATTCTCTGATGTGGAGTTTTATTCAGAGGCAGAGGAGCAGGGCACATCCTCACGAAGAAGAAGAAAGCCTACAGACGGTAGACATGTCCATTGGAGTGACACTCAGGAAAGTCAACAACACGGACACCCGGAAGAAGAAGAAGCGTATGAAGAAGAGACCACTGAAGCCCCAGCATATACAACAGAACTCCGAAGGCTGTATCAGATTATGGAAAGAGTATGATCGCAGCAATTACTCACTGAACAGAGCAGCAGAGTACTTATGACTCAGTTGTTGGAAGAAGCGGGAGTTGACTTAGAGTACAGGGAAGGTCTCTTATTGATGGCAGAAACATATGGAGTTGTAGAAGCTGTGCGCACTGCCATTCAGAGGCCTTCAGTTCAATATGACCCACGAAGGTTCCAGACACGACCTCGCTCATGTAAAAATATACAAATTCCCGTTACAGTTGCAGAAGAGCTGACTACTACACCTGAAACTATCAGAACAACCTCCCAGACAGCTAGCCAACAGCACCCAGCCACCCATGAGGAGTCCACCGAACCACTACCACCTACTCCCCCACCATCACCTCCTAGAAGAGAAACAGTAGAAATCACATTGACTACTCAACCCACCGACCCCACCTTCATCTTCCGTACTCCGATCTCAAGTGCCACCCTATTCTCTACCACTGATAATCCTATCTTCGAAGACAACCCCAACACTACACAATCCGCCGAACCCCTCCTAGACCCTGCCCTAGGGCAACCATCCCCAACGCCCTCAGCCACGGGTCATCCTGACCCTAGATCCACATTCATGGGCTTCCCTGCTACCACGCAACCCTTTCAGCCCTCCTCAAATTTACGACCCCAACCCCCAATATCCCTCTCTCCATTTCTACAATCCCTCCAGGACATCTTTGCTAGGGCTTTTCAACCAGGCCCTCAACCATCCCCTGTCTTTTCAGCTCCCCACCCCACTTCACATCTATTCACCACTTCCACACACACACCACCTACCATACCAGTGTATATGGCAGGCCCCACACTAACACCCACTCCTGAAGGGATGGACATTTCACCACCCACGGCACCTCCACCCACGGTTTCACCTCCTCCCATTCCCCCTCCACCAATTTCACCCACACACACAACTTTCGTAGACACATCATTCACTTTCTCCCTTCCCCAATTCCCTTCCCATGCATCTTCCACGGTAAACACCCCCCACTCATCTATAGGTAATGCATTGGACACCATGTTGGCTTGTATATCAAATTTAAGAACAGATTACATTCAGCTCCAGCAACAAAACGCACGCCTGCAAGAGCACTCAGCGACACTAGAGCTCCGCCTTGCGGTACTAGAAGAGGAGAACGCTCGCCTCCACACACAGTTCCAAACCCTCCAAGACGCCCATAATATATTGGAGGTACAGCTACAGAACGTAGATCAGGAAGCAGTGTAGGTGGTAGAAGGTCACCTACGAACACAGCTGGAACGCAACTCAAAACTTCAGCGAAATATGGCGCTACTTAAACGCCATCTTGCGGCTGCTCAGGAAGAGAACAGACGTCTGCAAATACAAAATCAAGAGAACCTGGAGGCAGCTATTGAGAGCACACCGGGGGCACCCATCAGCCCATCCAAGTTTCAAGCAGTGACCCCCGATAATATCAAGATTATATTGGAAGATTATGCCATGCTGCTCGAAGCACATGATAAGCTATCGGAGGAGCTAGGACAACTGAAGCAGGAACACCAACAAGGCCCAACAGCTGCCCCTCCAACCACCCCCTCTGCGGCTTCGCTTCTCTCCGACGCAGAGGCCATAAAAGATCTCCAGCAACAGGTAACTGAATTGCAAACACGCCTACTACAATATGAGAGGCCATCTTCCCCTCCGGAGGCTCCCACGGACGAAGAAGTTGTGCAAATTCCTGTGGAACAAACGTTTGATGAAGAATATGATCCGCAACCATTCCCAGGAGGCCAACAAACAGAAGAAGCGCAGGACACGTTCGAGGCACCACGGCCGCCATGGTTACGACAAGTGGAGGAAATAGGGACCTCGCATGAAGAGCGCACCGTAGTGCAAAATCAGGCTATGAGGGTCATAGAGGAGACTGTTTTACAATCAGATTACTTCAAGAACTTGTCATCGAGACGCCTGTTTCTCTCATCGGAACTCCAGTACAGGCCATATTATATTATCTTGGCTGATTATAATGCAGAAATACAAAGAGTCACGGGTCAGATTCCTACTTTTGCGACCCAATTTCAACCCGAAGACCTTCCTCCAGAGGTGCGAAAAGGCAAGATTCGTCAACCAACATGGCGGCAGAAACTTTTAGAGACTTATCCAGAAATGCTACGCACATGGAACAACGCGCCGTTGCACCTCCTGTACAACCCATGCTACGGTCCAGTCCCCCGCCGCAGGTCGTGGAAGGCATTTAATATCAAGGTACAGAACAATGCGCAATGCAAGGAATGGCTGAACTACCCGTACATCGCGCCACCACAAGGACCACCATCGGTAGCATATATGATGGGGACCATTCGCCACTGGATGCCGCGCTTGAAGCCCATGCAAGATGTAGCAGCGCAAATGATGCTTAAAATCTTAGATATGATGCAAGTAGTGCTGAAGACCTTTAGAAATGCAGCCGCACCACAGGTACGTCTTCCGAGGTTTAGCAATGGAAATTACGACTTGGTGTATGACATGAGCACCACCCCCAGTATCCGTGTGGCTTACGCTTGGCATGCACGCATCAAGTACCTCCCCGCCTGCTACAAACAGACCTTCGAAGAAATGTTCAGATCAGGTTTCTGGGAGTACCACTCGGAGATTTTCGCACCAAAGCCGACACATCTGCTTCAACTGTTTGCTTGTGAACAAGCAATGTATTCAGAGTACTACACCACCCCGCAACCAGAAACCCCCGGTGCAATAAATTGGGAGGCATTGGAAGCCGATCTAGCAAGAGGCTTAAGGATAGGAGAACATGAACTGGCCACCAATGTCATCCAATATTACATCGACCACCCGCGTGAACAAAGGTCTGTCAGGGGCGACAGACGCTAGGAAGGGGGGAGTGTTGGCATACAAAGCAACAAAGGAGTCATGCACAATACGGCAACAAGGCCAGATCATTTTTTCCCATAGATTATGTACAACCCAAGTGATTTTAATCACTACACAAACATTGTAAATCCCATTTTTGGTAGATTAGACTCCATTTTGTGCAAGCCGAGGAGTCCTCGAGCTTGAGGAGTATTAGAAGTACCATCGTACCAAATTTCATAATTTTTAGACTTCGTTTGAGCCCTCAAATAAGCCCTGGAACCTAATTTTTAACTAGGCCGGACACTAGGTCTGGACAGGGCCAAAAGCTAGTCAAAAACTATAAAAAGAGCTAGAGAGCTCATTTTAGAGGTTAGATTGTAATTGAAACGAACTTGTAAGAGCTTTTGGAAGTAATCTAAAGAACTCCATTGATCCTCTCTCTTTGTCTTGCCGTGTGTGCGCGTGTGTGTGTATGTGTGTGCATGCTTGTGTGCTTCTCACTCACGCACTTGTGCCGTCACTTGTTCGAGGTCTTCATACCATCCTCACGTCTTCCCGGATTGACATTAAAGGAGGTGCTACTCATCACTGAGCTACAACATGGAAGGAGGTTATGCAAGCCAATTGTGATAAGTTAATGAAGAATGAAGCATGGGAGTTCACTAGCACCAAGTGGGTAAGGCAGGTGAAGCACATGATACAAGGGATCTTGGAATGCTATCAAGACCCATTGATATCAGAAGGACTTTCACTCATGAAGGGTTTTGGTTTTCTATACTCTTTTTCTTTAATGACCAATATTTGCATCATACTGATGTTAGCAGCTCAGATGAAGCGGCAAGTTTCTATGTTAGATGTCAAATCAAAAATTTTGAATGTTGACCTCAAGGAGGAGGTACATGTGTCTCAACCATTGGGGTTTGAGGATCCACATTCAAAGATCACATTATATAAATTGAAGAAGGCATTCTATGTGATGAAACAAGCCCTAAGATCATTATACCAGCAGATAGACATTGGGACCTATAGGAAGGTCTTTTGTAATCTTATCTACTTATGGAGTACCATACAAGATATCAAGTTTGTAGTCAGAATTTTGAGAGGGCTTGGGAATAGATGTTGGTGTAAATCACAAGCCTACACATTTGGCTTGGAAGTCATCATAAAGACCCTACATACATGAAGAACCATAGGAACATATGCTAGTGGTTAATTACCACTTTATCTCATTTGTAAAAGTCAAAATGACTTGGAAACTTTTGTAATCACCTACCAAACTGAGTCGTGGAAAAAATAGCATATTTGATTGAGAGAATATCTCCAAGCTTTTAGGACCTTGATCATAGGAAGCCAAAATTTGAATTTGAACTCAAATTTTTGCACATATCCTATAAAAATGTACTTGGAAAAGTCACGGGTAGATCACTTCACTCCCGAGCTTCATTCTTCTGTAATTGAGTGTGTGTGAGGACTATACCATAGCCTACACCTCTCTACACCATTAGGCAATGCTATCCATGCCAATGGGATTGTACACAAGTGTTAACTAATAGATACATTTACATCATTCGTCTCTGTGTTCTCTACTAGTCTACTCAAAAGTCTGTCAACTTGTCAAGGGCATATCTTGGTCAATACTACTCCAAATTAAGTGATTCAAAGCTTGTTGGATTCAGCTTAAAGTCTACTAATGCTATAAAAAATTTAAGACATTCCATTCAGCAGATTCAGAGAAATCGTTGTCGAGGTGCTCACTGGTCTATTTCTGCTACAGTCCTAAAAAGTCGGGGGTATAGCTAAGTTTGCTAAATTAATTTCTCTGAGTATAGTTTGTCATTTTACATCATTCCACTTGCAAATGGTAGCTTAATAAGTTAATTGAATACCCCTAGAAGGAATTTTATCAATTGCTACTGTGCTAGTCACACTGAGCAAAACATTCAGCAGGTGTCAAGACCAAAATAGAAGGTTTTCTTGAGTTTGTGACTTCCAAAGTTATCTGTTTTGATTCAATCATTGCACACATCATTTCCAAAGGACATAGGCCATTTCTTGGTGTCATTGGAAAGCTAAGGAAGTCTACTAATCAAGTTTAAAGCAAGAGAGGGCTGGTACAAAGCAAGTTTAGCAGTACCTACTCAGTTTCCTGGATCTTCCGTCCATCTTTCCCAACAGTGGTATCAGAGCAAATAAGGTAAAATGGGAGATGGTTTTCCTTCATTTATTGACAAATTAGACATGAACAAATATCAAGCTTGGTCTCTAAGGATGAAGACCTACTTACAAGGAAGGAGTCTCTATGGATACATCTCAAAAGATGAGGAATTGCCCTCATTCAAAGCAAGAGGTTTGCCAACCAAGGAGGAACAAGAAAAACTCAACACATGGTGTGCAAGGGATGCATTGGAACAAGGGATGCATTGGAAAGGTCTTATTTACTTAACTCTATATCTGACTTTCTTTTACCTCATATCAGAAATTGTAAGACTTCCCAAGAGACTTGGGAAACCTTGTCATCATATTTTTCCTCCAATACAAGGGCTAGGAAAAATCAGTTGTGGATTGAATTCACAACACTAAGGAAGCAACCTAAGCAAGTTGTTTCAGAATTTGTGACCAAGATCAAAGATGTTGCAGATCAGTTAGCAAGCATAGGAGAAGAGATTGAAGAAGAACAAATTGTAAGGCAAGTAATCAATGGAATCAAGGCTGATGACAAGTGGGAAAGCTTCACCACTGCAATGGATCTCTACATGGACATGCACACTCTAGATCTTACAACTCTCATGGGACAACTATTTAGACATGAAGCAAAGCTTACCAAGAGTGGAGATACATCCAAAGGTAACAACTCTTCTGCCCTATACACTGATAAGAAATCCAAGGATAAAGGCAAGAGTAAGAAGGTGGAAGATGAAGGCTCTACCTCCCAAGCCAACTATGCAGGGAGAGGTAGATCTTCAAGAGGAAGGGGCAGAGGAGGTAAGCAAGGTAGGGGGAGACCCTATAACTCATCACCATGTAACATTTGTGGCTTATCAAATCACACCACAGATGAGTGTTACAGGAATTACAAAAATCAGAGAGGAAGAGGCTACCAAAGAGGTGGATACTCAGAGTCTAGAGGAAGGTTCAACCATCACCAAGGCCACAACAACAATTACAACAACAACTACAACAACAATTACAATGGCAACTACCAAGGAGGATTCAGAAACAGAAAGGACTACAACAACTACACAAAGGAGCAGGATGACTCTCTCTTGATCATGAACATGACTTCAAAGTCAGGTACAAATGATGATCACTTATTTTATATTGATTCAGGGTGTTCAAATCATGTGGCTGGTAATGTTGCACTACTCTCTGATCTTGAGGAACCAAAAGGTAAACACCAAGTCCAAACAGGTGATGATACAAAGCATTCTGTAGTTAAAGTTGGAAATGTGAAGACTTGTGATGGTAATCAGAATTTGTTAAGCAGGGTACTCTATGTACCAACCATTACAAAGAACTTACTGAGTGTTGGTCAGATTGTAGAAAAAGGGTTGCAAGTGAGATTCAATCAATATGGAGCATTTGTGGAGGACCCAAGACATGGATTCAAAAGGATAGCTAAAGGAGAAAAATCAGGCAGACTTTTCACTTTTGAGTTGGAAGATACAAAGAACATTGCATTACACAGTTATAAAGATCAAACACTTTCAGAACTTGAGATTTGGCACAAGAGACTAGGGCACATAGGAGAAAGGACCTTGAAGCAAATGTGCAGGGACCAATGTGTGCTTGGGATACCTAATGTATCCAAGCAACATATGATTTACAAGTGTGGTGCTTGTCAATTTGGTAAGTCTCACATGTTACCCTTCTCCAAGAAAGCATATATGCATGAAGACTATCTAGAGCTTGTACACACAGATGTATGGGGACCTAGCAAAAACCCCTCAGTTTCAGGTTCAAGGTACTATGTGTCTTTTATTGATGATTATAGCAGATGGATTGTATTATACTTTATGAAGCACAAGGATGAGGTATTTAATTGTTTTAAGAAATATCTTGCACTAGTTGAAAATCAGACAGAAAGGAATTTGAAGAGGCTAAGGTCAGATGGAGGAGGTGAGTACTTCTCCAATGAATTTGAGGACTTCTTGCAGGACAGAGGCATCAAAAGGGAAATAACCACAAGGTACTCTCCTGAATAGAATGGGGTAGCTGAAAGAAGAAATAGGTTAATTGTTGAGATAACTAGATCTATGTTTAATGAGAAGAAATTACCTAACTATCTATGGGCAGAGAGTGTTTCTACTGCCACCTATCTCATAAACAGGTTACCATCAAAGTCACTTGATGGTATGACACCATATGAAGCATGGCATGGTAAGAGACCATCATTGGATCACTGCAAAATTTTTGGATGTGTAGCATATGTACACATTCCTTCACAGGTAAGAGGAAAGCTAGATCCAAAGGCTGAAAAATGTATTTTCATTGGATATGATTTAAATAAAAAAGATTACATGTTTTATAACCCTACCAATAAGGGATTTATGGTAAGCAGAGATGTGATCTTTGATGAGAATGATTCTTGGTATGAGAATGAATGCAGGAAGGTCAAACTACCCTATGATTTGGAAGAAGAATTTCCAAAACTTACAAAGGAGGAACCTACTCAGGATGGAGAGTCAAGTTCAGATGATGAAGATACAATCAACCTTGAAGAGTTCAAGGCATGGAAGTCTAAAGGCAAAATGAAGATGAAGAAGCTTGAGGACATACCAGAATCTTCAACTCAATCAATCAGAAGATCTCAAAGAGAAAGCAAAAAACCTATCAGATATGGGTATGATACATCTCTTGTTACTAAACATTCAATTTATCTTGCAAAGGATTTGTCAAATGAAGAACCAGGTTCATATGAAGAAGCAGTCACCAAATCAGAATGGAAAGAAGCTATGGATGAGGAGATTGAAGCACTCAAGGAGAGTGATACATGGGAGTTAGAACCCAAGAAGGTAATAGGATCCAGATGGATTTATAAATTGAAAAGAAATCCTGATGGCACAATTAATAGGTACAAGGCCAGATTGGTAGCCAAGGGTTTTGCACAAACCCAAGGCATTGACTATGAAGAGACATTTTCTCCTGTGGCCAAGATGCCAACAATCAGAGTGTTGGTTAGTGTGGCTGCATCAAAGAATTGGAACATGTACCAATTGGATGTCAAGAATGCTTTCTTGAATGGATGGATTTCAGAAGAGGTTTATATGTCACAACCTCTTGGCTATGAAGACCCTAAGAAGGTAACTTATGTTTGCAAATTAAAGAAGGCTTTATATGGATTGAAGTAGGCACCTAGGGCATGGAATTACAGGCTAACTACATACCTCCAAGACCAAGGTTTTGCCATGAGTAAGGCTGATACTTCTCTGTTCATTAAGAGAAGTAATTCAGAGGTAATCTATCTTTGTGTTTATGTTGATGACATCATCATTACAGGCAATGATGTCAATGGAATCAGAAGCATCAAAAGCTAGATGATGAAGGAATTCAAGATCAATGATCTTGGATTATTGAAGTATTTTTTGGGACTTGAATTAGTTTACACTAATTCAGGAATATACATTACTCAGAAGAAGTATGTACAAGATATGTTGAAGAAATTTCAATTGCAGGATGCTAAAGCAGCAAGCACTCCAATGGAGGTGAACTTAAAGCTAAGTGCCCATGAAGGTGATGAAGTCCAAGACATTACAGGTTATCAAAGTATGGTGGGTAGCTTGAACTATGCTACTCTAACCAGAATTGACATTGCATATGGAGTTAGTGTGCTAAGTCAATTTATGCACAAGCCAAGGATACCTCACTTAGAGGCTGCCAAAAGAATCTTGAAGTATCTCAAGGGTACACAGAACCATGGTTTGTATTTTCCTTACACTTCAGATATTGATATAAAAGTTTATTCAGATGCAGATTGGGCAGGATGCAAGGATGATAGGAGAAGCACTTCAGGATACATTCCTTTTGTAGGTGACAAACCAATTTCATGATCTGCAAAGAAGCAACCAACTGTTGCATTATCTTCTACAGAAGCAGAGTATAGAGGGCTAGCCAATGCCACTCAAGAACCAATTTGGATTAAGCTTTTGTACACAGAATTGGGCTTATATACTAGGCCTCCAATTATCTTTGCAGATAATACAAGTTCTCTTCACCTTGCAGCTAATCATATCTATCATGCCAGAACAAAACACATAGAAGTTCATTATCATTATGTGAGAGAGAAGTTGCTAAGCAAAGATATTCAGTTGACCTATGTGTCAACCAACATGCAATGTGCAGATTCGCTGACTAAAGCTTTGGATGGGATCAAACTTTGCAGGTTGAAATCTATGATTGGATTGCAGGATATACTTGAAGAATGAGGATGAAGACTTAAGCCAAAATGTTTGGCTTGAGGGGGAGCTGTTGGTGTAAATCACAAGCCTACAGATTTGGCTTGGAAGTTATCATAAAGACCCTACATACATGAAGAACCATAGGAACATATGCTAGTGGTTAATTACCACTTTATCTCATTTGTAAAAGTCAAAATGACTTGGAATCTTTTGTAATAACCTACCAAACTGAGTTGTGGAAAAAGTAGCCTATTTGATTGAGAGAATATCTCCAAGCTTTTAGGACCTTGATCATAGGAAGCCAAAATTTGAATTTGAATTCAAATTTTTGCACATATCCTATAAAAATGTACTTGGAAAAGTCGCGGGTAGATCACTTCACTCCCGAGCTTCATTCTTCTGTAATTGAGTGTGTGTGAGGACTATACCATAGCCTACACCTCTCTACACCATTAGGCAATGCTATCCATGCCAATGGGATTGTACACAAGTGTTAACTAATAGATACATTTACATCATTCATCTCTGTGTTCTCTACTAGTCTACTAAAAGTCTGTCAACTTGTCAAGGGCATATCTCGGTCAATACTACTCCAAATTCAGTGATTCAAAGCTTGTTGGATTCAGCTTGAAGTATACTACATGATATCCAAAATTGAAGACATTCCATTCAGCAGATTCAGAGAAATCGTCGTCGAGGTGCTCACTCATCTATTTTTGCTACAATCCTAAAAAGTCGAGGGTATAGCTAAGTTTGCTAAATTAATTTCTCTGAGTATAGTTTGTCATTTTACATCATTCCACTTGAAAATGGTAGCTTACTAAGTTACTTGAATACCCCTAGAAGTAATTTTATCAATTGCTACTGTGCTGGTCACACGGAGCAAAACATTCAGCAGGTGTCAAGACCAAAATAGAAGGTTTTCTTGAGTTTGTGACTTCCAAAGTTATCTGTTTTGATTCAATCATTGCACACATCATTTCCAAAGGACATAGGCCATTTCTTGGTGTCATTGGAAAGCTAAGGAAGTCTACTAATCAAGTTTAAAGCAAGAGAGGGCTGGTACAAAGCAGGTTTAGCAGTACCTACTCAGTTTCCTGGATCATCCATCCATCTTTCCCAACAATAGACCCCATGAAGGACATTCAAGAGTTGGCAAGTAGGTACAATTGAGAAGGATGGTGGAAATAGCACGCTATCGCATCAAGAACAATGTAGCAAGTACCCTCACCAAAATGCTTACAAAGGATCTACTTCAAATACATCTTCAAAGACTTGGCATTGGGCCAATAAGGTCATTCACCTTTGGGTGGACATTGAGGGGTGATGTTAGACAGGGTCAATGCTCCACCCTCATGTAAGACTTCGCATCATGCCAAGAAAGTAGTTCACCTTTGGGTGGACATTGAGGGGGGGTGTTAGATATGCTCAATGCCTCACCCTTATGTAGCACCACCATTGTTCCATGACACTCTATTTTGTAAGGCCCCCATTATGAGGAGAAGCCATGTGAGAGTGTTGGACATTGGTGGGTTCCTAGCTTTGAGGTGAGATGGTCTAGAGTAGAACATAGATGGATAGTTAGGAAGGTTAGTTCTAAGCCATTGTATTTGGGATTGATCCGATGTGAGGATCAACCTAAATCAAGGGCTAGAAATAAAAGTAGCTTTCTTAATTTGGGGAAGGGTCTATTTGATGTGAGCCATTGGATGTAGACTTGATCCTTAATGTGGATTAAGTAAGATCAAGGGCTACAAACAAATGGTTGTTGATCCTACCTTTCTACCATTGGATTCACCTCATAGATCAATGGTGGAGATTATTTTGGGCATGGATCAAGCTACTTATTTTGGGCATGGATCAAGCTACAACGACCCTAGAACATGGGTAGGCTGACTTAGGCTTGGAGGACCTTATAAGGATGGTCCATTTCCCCTGTAGGATCATCGTTTGTAGTGTTTGGAACCATTAGGGTGTCCATCTTAGTACCCATTGTGTTGGCATATAGCCCTTCACTTAGCTTCGATCTATATCTCCATCTAAGCTCCATATAGGGAGTGCATGGGTGGATAGAACCATCTATATATTGTTTAGTGTTTGAATTCCATTGTATTAGAGTTATGAGTTTTGAGTTGAATTGAGTTGATTTCATCTTCTGCTCATCTTGAGTCCACTTTCCATTATAACCAAATCTCTTGTCTTATTCTCATAAGTAGCAATATCTCTCTTTCTCTCTAACCTTGATCTTATATGTGCGTTGTGGTAACCTCTACATGGCATTAGAGTTACGCCACTAGCCCACCACTCACTCATTATCCATCATTTTGTTTTTCTTATAATTGCCACTTCATCTAGGGCGTCATCGACACTCCTCTCGCCACAGTCTCAAAATCGCACGAAATTTGGTGAGCATACTCATGGTGATTAGGAGATCAAAACGTCTTCACTTTCTGGTGCCGAAATCATGATCTGAGCTTGTGTCGGCCTCCAAATGCACTATCACAATGCTTATGTAGGCTATTTCATCTTTTTGTGCCAAAGATATATACAACTTTTAGTTCACCAATTTAAGCATCTCAAAGTTTGCTAGGTTTAGCAAGACTCATCAAGGTAGTTCTACTCAACTTTTTCATATACATTCATTTTTCTGCATCAGGGTATTTTAGTGAGTGGCCATGGCTGAAAGCAGTGATGTATTCTGTATGTTCGCTATCGAGGATACATTGGGTGGTACCAACTACCCATTTTGGGCTTATATGATGCGACATGCATTGATTGCAAAAGGATTGTGGAACATTGTGTAGGGTGTTGAAAAATGTCCTATTACACCTACAAATATAGGTATTGAAGCTGATGCAGATGGCATTGAAGATGTTGATATTCTTTAGATTCCTATTCGTGATGCGGTTTCTCTTGCACCTACTATAGAGCAAATTTGTTGGGATGGCAGAGATGCTCAGGCAAATGCATTAATAGCCTTTTTTGTCAAACATGCCATTATTCGTCACATTTGCTCTTGCAGAAAAGCTAAGGATGTTTGGGATACACTCACCACATTGTACTAGGCTAGGAATGAGGCTCGTGTTGCTTATCTCCAAACAGAGTTGGAGAGTGAGCATATGAATGAAGGTGATTCTATGGAAATTTTTCTAACAAAAATCAAAGACTTGAAGGAATAGATGATTTTTGCGAATGAAGTTATACCAGATAGCTCACTTGTGCAAACCGTTCTGAATGGTGTCCCTGATTCATATTAGACTTTTGCTTCTACTCTTCATTTGATGATGAAAGGCAATCCAAATGCCTTGTCATTTGAGGAGTTAGTCACTGTTCTGTTGTAGGAAGATCAGTCTAGGCAGAATAGGTCCATTATGTGTGTGGTAGATCAAGCTTTCCTGGATAGTTAGAAGAGCAAAGATAAATGGAGCTCATCTACTAGTAGGTAGAAATCTACAAACGCTGCACAATCTAGAAGAAAGACAAAATTGAGAAGAAATCAGAAAAGCAGAAATTCTTTTGTAAGTACTATAAAGGAAACGATCATATCATAAAGAACTATCCAAAACTGGCTGCAAAAGAGGCAAAGAAAAAAGAGGTTGGAATGGTTGTTGCAGAGGCCTCTACAACAAAAATAGAGTCTGCTAATCTTGTGCAAAATGAAGAATGGGCATTCACTACTGTTTGCAGTTTTGACCCATCTTCTCCTAAATAGTGTATGTCTGCAGTAGACTCAAATGTTTGGTACTTTGATAGTGGGGCAACCAAACATATTACCTCGCAACGGAGTTTCTTCACTTCACTCGAGCTTGCCCCTATAAGGAATACTGTCACATGTGCCAACAAATCCTTTTATCCTATCCTCGAGCTTGTTGCAAAGGGTTATTCTGTTAACTAAAATCATTGGCGATTTTTTCTTGCTCTAACATGCCCTTGTTGTGTGGAAGGTATGCTTGGCTGCAGGTACTTGGAGGAGAAAATGTGTGTTACAAGGAAGAGGAGCGCTAGAATGTTTTGTCAAGATCAGGGCTTGAAGGAGCTTTGCTAACTCCCTCTTGAAGATGTGCATGCATGGAATGTTTTAATTTCAGCTGTGGGAAATATGAGTATGCTCAAGATGCAATCACTTGTTTTGAGCAGATGCAGTTTGGGGGAAAACCCATTCAAATTCTTACATTTCTTGTTTATATATTGAATGCCTATTGTCATGCAATCTTGGTAAGTGAAGGCCACAACCATTTTGAGGCCATGAGCATGGATTTCGGTGTATTTCCCGATCTCGAACACCATACTAGCAAGGGCATCCCTTGTGAACATTTTTTGTCACTTGGATGCTATGTCCACTATAAGCAAAAGAATGCCTATCACTTCCTATTTTGTGGTGTAGGGAATAAAGGGATCAGGATACATGCTGAAATAGAAAGAGAGAGATGTTAGCATCAAATGGTGAGACACGGGAACTCCATGCAGCAAACTACACAAATGGTTGCCAATGGGTTGCTTAGGACTTGCAAAGATGGATCTTTGCACAATGTTGTCATTGCTCTTGAGGAGCTTGAATGCAGAAAGGTTCTTGTATCAATGGATGTTTATGTTAAGCTTATCCAAAGATGTGGTATGGAGAACAACTTGTTACTTGCCAGACGTTTACATTCAATTGTGTCTGGAAAAAAGACAAATCCAGTTACATTACTTGAAGATCACCTTATAGGAATGTTCACATCATGTGGCAGCTTGGTGGATGCACACCAAATATTTCTGAGTGTCCCCAAACCTTGAACATATACTTGGAATATTATTATTCTTGCACATGCCAAACTAGGAGATGGCTACATGGCAGTCCTATTGTATTGCAAAATGCATTTGGGTGTTGTAAATCCAAACAAATACCTTTTCTCTATGATCGTAAAAGTGTGTTCAAATATAGGAGAAATAGATAATGGAAGGATGTTCAGACTATGGATGCAGTTCTGTAGCCCTCACACTCTTTGAAGAAATGCAAGAACAATCAATTTTAAGTGATAGAGTGGCCTTTCTTTACACATTTAAGGCATGCAACTCTCTGCAGCATGTAATGATTATGCGTAACTAGGTTTTGAAACATAATATGGAGAATGATCCATTTGTAGTGAGTATAGTTCTTGACATGTATGCCAAGTGTAGAAACCTGGAGGAGGCATACAATACATTTGATAGAGTACATGGCAAAGATGCTGCCATATGCAGTTCAATCATTTCATGTTGCAGTCATGTGCAGCAAGACAATCGTGCACTTGAGCTCTTCCAAAGAATGCTACGAGAAGGAACAAAGCCAAATAATTTTATATTTTCATGTGTTCTTACATCATGTGCCAATGTAAGGGCACTAACACAAGGAAGGATTATACATGACATGAGTTTAAAAAGTAATCTTTTATTAGATGTTGTTGTGGGAAATAGCCTAAT
This sequence comes from Ceratopteris richardii, assembly GCA_020310875.1. Taxonomy (NCBI): domain Eukaryota; kingdom Viridiplantae; phylum Streptophyta; class Polypodiopsida; order Polypodiales; family Pteridaceae; genus Ceratopteris; species Ceratopteris richardii. The sequence goes on along the minus strand of CM035416.1, from coordinate 130,566,734 downwards.
TGATATGTATGCTAAATGTGGATTTTTTTCATGATTCTGAGGGGCAGGGCGGTGGTCACCATCCCTACAATGTCAGAGGAAGGTCAGGGGGAAAATGCCCATAAATACACACGCTTCGAGGATCAACATACCAACAACAGGGGGGGTGGGGGTTGTTGAACTATCATCTATTGTGGGAGGGCAAAAAAGGTATTATGGAGGATAGGAGGTTGAGGGTTGCCTCTGGCGGTGCATTAGAGTATTGGAGGGGAGAGGGTTTTCATTGTTGGCTGCTGTTGCACTCTAAAAAGTGAAGGCAATATCGACTCAAAGGTTCAGAAAAGCTCCACGTACTAGTGCGGAAGGCCACTTTGAAATGGAGCTTGCTTCGTGACGGAGACTTTGTAAAGCAACTACCTTTTAACCATTTGCGCTTCCTGCTTCTGGGGTCAGCTCTCACAGTAGCTGGATATTGCATCGAATGCGTAAGGTTCTTGTCCTCTTTTTGTATTTCTTGGAATTCACAACTGCCCAAGCCACATGCCAAACTCGAAAGCAGAAATGTGCACGATTGAATGATGATGGGTAAGCTGCTTTTTAGACACGTCCTAGCAAAGAATCCATGATTAAGTTGCTAAAATGTCATAGCCCAAAGTACTGAGGGAGCATAAACGATACACGCTGCAATTGAATGTTTTGTACATTGAGCTAAAGCATCAATTCATAGGCGGCATCAAAACAACTCATGGGTTGCTCTTACATACCTGCAGAAGAAATGTAGTAAGGATGATGAAATTTTAGCCTCACTGTATGGATTAAGGTGGTTTTCCTTGCGCATATTGTCTGATATGAAGTTAATCTCTGTTTCGCAATGAAAAAAAGATTAAACTAAAATCTCCAAAGCTAAGAATTCTGTTCGAGTTTAAATTTAGATCTTCTCTCTGTTCTAAATCTGCTAATTTCCTGCGTTCTGCGTATGCGTCAAATGTCTTGTCAAGTAGTTGTGTGTTCTTAATCCTGTTGTGAGTATATGGCATTATTACCTTCTGACTCTATGCGTTTGAGCTGATGAACGGGTCTTAGCACCTGGTTATGATCTCCATAAAATTAATTGCCTGTTCTAATGTAGAAGTTTATATGCATACGGTTCATATGAAAGTTTTGTGTGATTGCTGATCATCGTTCCTCATGTGTAAAAAGAAAAGGGGGGGGGGGGGGGGGTGTTATATTGATATTATGGTGTTACAAGACAGAAGCCATTCTCTATATACTGATGGTGAATTTATTTTAATCCTTTGCATCTAATTTTCTTACTTGGGCATGGTTTTACTATGCCAATCCATAGAGTTCCTTTTTGTACTCTGCATGGTATCGAGTTGTTTTGTTCCTGATGGAAAGTATGATTCTCTAGACATCCTATGTAGCCCTTATTCCTTGTTGATGTCCGGTCATGACGAAGGGATTCCGCACATGTGGATCAAGTTTCGAAGCTGATACGTCTGTTACTTTCTGTTGAACATCTCCTTTAAGTGTGTGCGCAACATAGACCCTGATGCGTTAGAACTGTTATAACTCATTAGTTGTTGTTCACTAAGTTAACCAATCCTATTTATCTATTGCTGAAACTGAGTAGAAGAGATGATGATGGATTGTGGTACAGATCACCTTATTCGTTTTGTATTATGATGATAGTTGTAAAACGAGGTCTTGTGTTTGAACTTATCCTGTGCACTTGTGCTGCCACCCCCTGTATTGTTATGAGTGAGTGCGCATAGTGGTGAGAGTGTGTGTGTGGATATATGCATGGAAGGGGTGTGTGTGTGTGTGAAAGTGTGAATGTGCTGAGGAGGAAAAGAGAGGAAAATAGCGTGATTGGGAAAGAGCAAGTACGTGTGGGAGTGTGAGAGAGAAAGGAACCCATACCATACGAGAACAAAAGTGACTAAGTGTATGCCTATGAAAGTAGGTGTGCTACTATATGGATGTGTGTGAGTTATGGATGTGTGTGAGTTAGTGTTTGAGGGGGTAGGCGTGCAAGGGATTGATCGTCGACTTATCTTCTAGGGAGTACCTGATCATTTGAGTGAGTGCAGAAATAAATTTGTGGATTCTAGGCAATAAAAGTGATCGATGCCTAGGGGTTTCTGACAAAGTAGAAGCACATATACGCATTGGTTCCTTGGGCATAGGACCTAAGCATTTTGGCGATCCTACTGGGGATCCCAAAGGAGAATATATATATGGGTGCAATTGCAGACCTAGAATGAGGGGGATTCCGCACAGAATAAGAAGTTTGTGCAATATACAATTGCATAAAAGTACTTTCTCTTGGGCTTAGGAGCCTAAGCATATGCGCAAAATGTGAAGAGAGATGGTGGATGCAATCCAAAGATGAGTAGGTGCTGCTACAACCAACTTCACACCAGCCAACTGAGACTTCGGAGTTGATTAGTAGACCCTTTGAGCTTCCTAAATCCACCAAAATATCAGCCAAGTACTTTGGAACATGTATCGCAAAAGTTTAAGTCAAGACAGACTAGTTGCGAAATGACTAGCTCCCAAAACTTGCTATTTTTGGACATACACTTGCTGGAAAAAATGAACAGTGCTCTCAACCTGATAGCAATTAGATAAATTCCTTTTGGGCATAGCAAATAGACTTAGCAAGCTTCCCAATCCAAGTTAAAACACTTCAAATGATGGATTGAGCACTAAGAACAAGATTTATCAATTTCTGGAACATGCCCACCATTCTTGGGGCTCTGCAGAGATACACCAGTGAGTAGTAAAATGCAGTTATCTCACAAATTGTAACTTCAATGACCTTGAAAATTTATATGCAGAAATTAGACAGTAAGAGCTATCCAACGCATGTTGAAACACTGAAAAAGGTTTCGTAGAACTCGAGATATGACCTTCTGAAGTTGCTACTCTGAGTGAGTATAACACAGAACAGAACAGAGAAGTAGATAATGATAAATGTATAGATTCACGTATGATTACAACCACATTGGCAATGAATCTTTGCACAATGGGAGTAGAATGATAGAGCTATGGAGTAAGCTCTTCAATCTCTACAAAATAACATGAAGTGGTCACGTACAAGGCTTGCTAATCGCCTCTTCCTTCTTACTCTTTTTATAGCTATTCTTGGAGGGAATTTTGAATTCGAATTCGAATGGCTCCACCTAAAAGTGATCCCCAAAGTTAGGAGATATTCCCTCAGCTCAAAAATTTGTGATTTTGGTAGTTATAGCCACGAATTTGCTTTTACATCATGCATGAGGTAAGCCATCCTTTTCCTTTTTTCTTTTTTCAAATACAAGAGATAAAAATGAACTCTTTTACAAGAGGTGTTCACATGACTACACATGTGACTTACAAATGATCATAATATCAAGCATATCAAGCATGTAGGCTTGGGTAAAATGCACCAACAGCTCCCCCTCAAGCCTAACATGCTTGGCCTCCAAATAAGTCTTCAATTGTCCTTGATTTCCTGCAAGCCAATCATCAACTTGAATCTACTTAACTTTGTACCATCAAGAGCTTTAGTCAACATGTCGGCACATTGCATATCTGTAGAGACATAGGATAGTTGAATATCCTTGCTCATTAGCTTCTCCCTTACGTAATGGTAGTGGACTTCAATATGCTTGGTTCTAGCATGGTATACCGGATTAGCTGCTAGATGTAGTGAGCTTGTGTTGTCACCAAAAATATGAGGTGTTGAAGAATGAAGTCCAAGATCTGTGTACAAAGACTTTAACCACATGATTTCTTGAGTTGCATTAGCCAAACCTCTATATTCCGCTTCAGTAGAAGATAATGCCACGGTTGGTTGCTTCTTCGATGACCAAGAAATGATTTTTGAACCTGCAAATGATATATACCCGGATGTGCTTCTTCTATCATCTCTAGATCCGGCCCAATCTGCATCTGAGTAGACCTTTAGCTCAATATCTGAAGTATATGAATAGAACAAACCTTCATTCATGGTCCCCTTTACGTACTTGAGAACTCTCTAGGCCGCTTCCATATGTGGTCTTCTCGGCTTATGCATAAACTGACTCAATATGCTAACACTATAGCATATGTCCACCCTTGTGAGAGTTGCATAATTCAAACTTGCAACCAAGCTTTGATAGCTTGTGATGTCTTCAATTGGCTCTCCTTCGTAAGCACTAAGCTTATGATTTTGCTCCATAGGTGTACCTGCACACTTGGTATTTTCCATCTTGAATTTGACGAGCATGTCATGCACATACTTCCTTTGTGTGATGTATATACCTGAATCTGTGTAGATTAACTCCAATCCAAGAAAATAAGTGAGTGGTCCGAGGTCACTTATTTTGAACTCCTCCTTTATTTGACTCTTTACCTGTTTGATTCCTTCAAGATCATTGCCTGTGATAATAATATCATCAACATACACACATAAATAGATCACTTCAGATCCATTCCTCTTTATGAACAAAGAGGTGTCCGCCTTGCTAGCTTTGAATCCTTGGTCCTGCAAATAAGTCACCAATCTGAAATTCCAAGCTCTTGGAGCTTGCTTCAATCCATGCAAAGCTTTCTTTAGTTTGCATACATAGTTAGGATGATGTGCATCCTCATATCCAGGAGGTTGTGGCATATACACTTCCTCAGAAATCCATCCATTCAAGAAAGCATTCTTTACATCAAGTTGATAGAGATTCCAATTTCTAGATGCAGCAAGACTAATGAGAACCCTAATTGTAGGCATTTTTGCAACAGGAGAGAAAGTCTCCTCATAATCAATACCATGGGTTTGAGCAAACCCTTTATCAACTAACCTTGCTTTGTGTCTATTTATACTTCCATCTGGATTCCTCTTGATTTTGTATATCCATCGAGATCCGATTACCTTCATAGATGGCTTGTTAGGTACAAGCTCCCAAGTGTCATTCTCCTTCAAGGCTTCCATTTCTTCATCCGTTGCATCTCTCCAAGCTTTCTTGCTTTGTGCTTCTTCAAATGTGGTAGGTTCTTCATTTGTTGAATCCTTTGCGATGTAGATTGAGTGCTTGGTGACCAAAGAAGTATCATAACCAAACCTCTCTGGTTTCTTCTTCTCCCTTGAAGACCTTCTAAGTGGTTGATGTGAGCTCTTGGGTCCATATGTAGAATCTTGCATCTTTGCTCTGCCTTTGTTCTTCCATAGCTTTAGTCTTTCCAAGTCTTCTAGGTCAATCTCTGAATCACTTTCTTCAATCTTCTTTGGCTCCTTTGGTTGAAGTGATGGAAAATCTTCATCCAAGTCATATGGCAGCTTCACTTTCCTGTCATCATCAAACCATGATTTGTTTTCATCAAAAACTGCATCTCTACTCACAGAAAATCCTTCATTGGTTGGATTGTACAATCTATATCCTTTTTGGTTCTGGTCATAACCAATAAATACACACTTCTCTGCCTTGGGATCCAATTTCCCTCTTACTTGAGAAGGAATGTGAGCATAGGCTAAGCATCCAAAGATTTTGCAATGCTCTAGACTAGGTCTTCTTCCATTCCACACTTCATATGGAGTGGTTCCATCTAGTGACTAAGAATGGAAGTCTATTTATGAGATATGTGGCTGTCGACACAGCCTCTGCCCATAGGTAGTTTGGCAATCCCTTTTCGTTGAGCATGGACCTTGCAGCTTCAACAATAGCTCTGTTCCTCCTCTCTGCTACACCATTGAGTTCGGGTGTACACCTTGTAGTGACTTCCCTTTTAATGCCTCTTTCATGCAAGAAGGCATCAAATTCAGAAGAGAAGTATTCTCCTCCACCATCTGATCTGAGTCGTTTCAAAGTCCTACCTGTTTGGCTTTCAACAAGAGCAATATACTTCTTAAAGCAATTAAACACTTCATCCTTATGCTTCATGAAAAACATAATGGTCCACCTGCTACAATCATCTATGAAAGACACATAATATCTTGAGCTTGATATAGATGGCTCCTTACTTGGACCCCACACATCCGTGTGCACTAGATCCAAAGGATTTTGATACATATATCCTTTCTTATTGAAAGGTTGTCTATGAGCCTTGCCGAGTTGACAAGCTTCACACTTATAAATCATGTGTTGCCTTGTGATATTAGGCAAACCAAGTACACTTTGGTCCCTGCAAATTTGTTTGAGTGTCCTCTCACCAATGTGAGCAAGCCTTTTGTGCCATATCTCCAACTCTGTAAGAGTTTGAGATCCATAGCTAAACAAAGCTATGTTCTTTGTATCTTCCACTTCAAAAGTGAAAAGCCTTCTTGTCTTTTCTCCTTTGGCAATCCTTCGAAAGCCTTGCCTTGGGTCTTCAACATATGCTCCAAATCGGTTGAATCTAACCTGCAATCCTTTTTCAATAATCTGTCCAACACTTATTAAATTTTTGGTAATTGTAGGGACATACAAGACTTTGCTTAAGAGGTTCATATTCCCATCTGATGTCTTCACATTACCTATCTTCTCCACTGAGTGCTTTGTGTCATCTCCTATTTGCACTTCATGCTTGTTATGAGGATCTTCCAAATCAGAAAGCAAAGCCACATTTCCTGCTACATGGTTTGAGCATCCCGAATCAATGTAAAATATGTGATCATTATCCTTACCCTTCTTCACTGATAGATTCATAATCAATAATGAATCTTCTTGACTTTGGTCCTCTGCATAGTTATTGTAGTCTCTTCTTCCTCTATGGCCACTTTGATAGTTGTTGTTGTTGTTGTAATTGTTGTTGTAGTAGTTGTTGTTGTAGCCTCCATTGTACCTGCCTCTATTTGATCCATAGCCACCTCTATTGAATCCTCTTCCTCTTGAGTTCCTTGGATTCCTGAAACATTCTTCAGTAGTATGATTAGATAAGCCACATATATTGCAAGGTTGAGATGATTGGAATCTCCCCCTGCCTTGCTTTCCACCTCTGCCTCTTCCTCTAGCTCTTCCTCTACCTGCAAAGTTTGCTTGGAAAGAGCTACCTTCATCTTCATTCTTCCTATTCTTTGACTTGTCCTTGACCTTAGCTTTATCGGAATATAAGGTAGAAGTTTGATTACCTCTTGAGGACTCACCACCTTTGCTAATCTTTGCTTCATGAGTGAAGAGTTGGCCCATGAGTGTGTTGAGGTCGGGTACATGCATGTCCATGTATAAATCCATGGCTGTTGTGAATGACTCCCACTTGTCGTCTGCTTTGATTCCATTTATGATTTGTCTAATGATTTGCTCCTCTTCAATTACCTCTCCAATGCTTCCAAGTTGGTCGGAAATCTCCTTCATCTTTGTGACATAATCAGTCACATTTTGCTTCGGGCTTTTCTTCATCCATCCACAATTGGTTCTTTCTTGCTCGAGTGTTGGAAGAAAAGAAAGAAGCAAGTGCATTCCAGGTCTCTCTTGATGTCTTGCATCCCTTGACATGAGGTAAAAGAAAATCAGAGATTGAGTTTAGAATATAGGACCTTGCAAGTGCATCCTTCAAACACCAATTCGAAAGTCCTTCCACTTCTTCATGTGATGGTTGCCCTTTGTTCCTCATGGTTGGCATTGCTTCATCTCCGGATATGAATCCATATAGATTCCTCCCTTGAAGGTAAGCATCCATCCTTAGAGACCATGCCGGGTAGTTGTTTCGATCCAATTTGTCAATTGTTGATGGAAATCCATCTCCCATGTTGCTTGACTATGCTCTGATACCACTGTGAAGAGAGATGGTGGATGCAATCCAAAGATGAGTAGGTGCTGCTACAACCAGCTTCACACAAACCAACTGAGACTTCAGAGTTGATTATTAGACCCTTTGAGCTTCCTAAATCCACCAAAATATCAGCCAAGTACTTTTGGAACATGTATCCCAAAAGTTTAAGTCAAGACAGACTAGTTGCGAAATGACTAGCTCCCAAAACTTGCTATTTTTGGACATACACCTGCTGGAAAAAATGAACAGTGCTCTCAACCTAGTAGCAATTAGATAAATTCCTTTTGGCCATAGCGAATAGACTTAGCAAGATTCCCAATCCAAGTTAAAACACTTCAAATGATGGACCGAGCACTGAGAACAAGATTTATCAATTTCTGGAACATGCCCACCATTCTCGGGGCTCTGTAGAGATAGACCAGTGAGTAGTAAAATGCAGATATCTCACAAATTGTAACTTCAATGACCTTGAAACTTTATATGCAAAAATTAGACGGTAAGAGCTATCCAACGCACGTTAAAACACTGAAAAAGGTTGCGTAGAACTCGAGATATGACCTTCTGAAGTTACTGCTTTGAGTGAGTATAGCAGAGAACAAAACAGAGAAGTAGATAATGATAAATGTATAGATTCACATATGATTACAACCACATTGGCAATGAATCTTTGCACAATGGGAGTAGAATGATAGAGCTATGGAGTAAGCTCTTCAATCTCTACAAAATAACATGAAGTGGTCACGTACAAGGCTTGCTAATCGCCTCTTCCTTCTTGCTCTTCTTATAGCTATTCTTGGAGGGAGTTTTGAATTCGAATTCGAATGGCTCCACCTAAAAGTGATCCCCAAAGTTAGGAGATATTCCCTCAGCTCAAAAATTTGTGATTTTGGTAGTTATAGCCACGAATTTGCTTTTACATCATGCATGAGGTAAGCCATCCTTTTCCTTTTTTCTTTTTTCAAATACAAGAGATAAAAATGAACTCTTTTACAAGAGGTGTTCACATGACTACACATGTGACTTACAAATGATCATAATATCAAGCATATCAAGCATGTAGGCTTGGGTAAAATGCACCAACACAAAAAAGAGCACAATATTGGTATGGAACTTATGACACAAAGTCTTACTGGTAGAAAGTTCAATGAAAGTGTTTGGATTGGAGCTCTCCATGGAAAATGCATCTAGAATTATGAAAAAGATAAAAGTTGGTTTGCTTTGGAGAGTAGAGCAAAAAGGTGGAGCATGTCCTAAAAACACTATTATATAGGTCGAAGGACAAGGGGGAAAATTACAAATTTTTTGAATGTCCGACGGGCATGAAATCTGAGGCACATCACTTTTCATGACCCTCACATGAACTTTCTCTCTCTTCCAATTTTCAATGAGCCTAAATGGAATTTTCTTTGAGAAGATTAATCTAGATTAAGCACAACTAATTGAAATCCTTACATGCCCCATTTTTTGTCATTTTCCGCCCTAGTGGAGCTAACTTCTAAATCACAATCTTTGGTGGAAGAAGCTCAGACTACTACGAGAGCAGCTAGGACATCGGCCACAAATTACCATACATCAAATATAGCAACTACAAATGAAGTCATTATCTCCATTCCAAGAGAACCATCATTCAAGATTGCTCCAATTATTATAGGAAAGTTGTTGAATGCTTTCACCATGGAGGAACTCAGTTCGATGGGATTTCTTACAATCGCAAAGATGATGTTGCCTTCACTTAGTGATCCCCAAGATTTTGGTAAGGAAATCCTAACTCTCTTCAATTATTTTCCATCCCTTCTAGAGGGTAGGATTACCAAAGACAAGCTAGCCCTAATGCTTGGCACTTAGAATATATCCGAGTCAAAAACCAAGAGGTTATGCCGATATGCCTGTCAAAGACATACTACAAGCATGTGCATTTGATTTTTCCATTACAGATTGCGACCAAGTCATGACCCAAAGATTGATACTCTTTAAGGCATTTTTTTCTTCTCAAGGATAACCTATCCTTCATTAATATCAAGATATGTGACCCACTCTTATGTTTTGTGCATTCTAAACTATATCCATACCATAAAATGCTTCTTCAAAAATTAGCCAAAAGAAAAAAGCATTATGGACAATATGTCGCAAAGAAAGTGCTCATCTTCAAGGTTGTTGGATGGCACATGATGTTGTACATCTGTAAGTATTTCTCCTCATAGTAGATAGATACATCTACATAACTTCAATCGTCTAAATAGCCTCGAGTGACTACTCTAAAGAAGAAGTGGAGAGCGAAGATTCAGAAGGATTCTCGGGAAGTGCTTGATTCTCTACCAATAGATCAACAATGTTATGCTCGATCCTTGAAGAAGGTATGAACCTCCTCTAACACTACATTTTCGTCAATCCGTCTAATACCCACAACCTCATGTAGAAGATGTAAAGCCCAATCATCTCCTCAACCTTCCCACACATCACATCACATATCAACCCCACCCACCACTAAACCAAATACCACTTCAGCTCCTTCACCAACCATCCATATAGATAGTGATCCACCTATTGACCCAATACACTCTCAGTTCATACCTTTACCTACACCTTCCACATCTCCACAAAACCCAACACCACCACCACACTCAAGATCCCCTTAAAACCCAATCCACACATCTATCCCTCCAAGTGAGTCAAGCTCATGAAACTTGCCATTTGATATCCCCAAATTTCCCTTCCTTTGAGACTTTCACCTCAGAGGCACACCCCAGTCTCAAACATGCCTCCAAAAACCATACCCACATCTTCCTTTCAACCTACCTTCTCAGAGGTCTATCAGGGAATAAATGTGAAATATATTTTGGGAGATAATGCCACTAATCATCCGGATCCCCTGCAACTAACCCACTAGGTAGATACATGTTAAATATATGACCTACCATTCTAGCACACTTTCAAGGTAATTCACAATCGGATGTAGCAAATACACTGTTCACAAAAATCACCAAAAACTTAATGAAGATACGTAGACATGCATAGATCTAGAGTATCACCTCCACAATCATATATACATGCTCAATGAAGAACTAGTGAGAGTCTGCTTGGTTACAAAGGAAAAGTATATGCAGATTCATGAGTTGTCTACACACTTCAGAGATGCAAACAAATTTGAGAAATCTCTAGGATGTGCATAGAAAAAGACCAAGGAGCTTGAGACAAAGAATAGCATGTTACAAAGGCAAAGGGATGCATATAAGGCTAAATTTGATCTCTTGAAATCTTTACTCCCTTCAGATCTAGAGGAAGCTCCACCTAGAGCACAAGAGGACACTTAGCCAAATAGGAGGCATGGCACACAACCCAAAGAGGATTGAATATATCTTCGCTAGATGTTAATTTTGTATCAATTTCATAATATTTCAATTTTGTACAATGTCATATACTTTCATCAACAACAAAGTGTTATAGACTTTCCTTACTATAAAGTGTCATAATGGTTTCAAAAACACTCTTTTCACAATGTATCTTTTGTAATATTTCAGTTTTTTAATTTTTAGCTCTCATGAAGTTGTATTTTCCCATATGTCTCTCCGAAACTGAGAGACATCAGTGGCAGGTGACCTGTAGAATTAAAATTTTTTTGGAGTAATGAGGCACAAGATAGAACACCTCAATTGGGTGAACACCTCAATTGGGTTCCAAGGAGCCCAAGTGCTAGAAGTGGGCTCCAAGGAGCCAAGTGGGCACCAAGGATCCCAAGTGCTAGAAGTGGGCACCAGAAGCCAAGTGGGCACCAAGGAGCCAAGTGGGTGTTGTGAAGCCCAATAGTTGGAGAAGGCACCAAGTCACCCCAAATTCACCAAGGATCTGGTGGGCCAAGCTGTGGCAAGGCAAGACGGTTGTAGATCTAACAGAGGCAGCCAAATGGACCCTCGCCACTCAACACTACAAGACAAAGTCTGGTACTGAGCACCACAGGGTCTAGAACTCGCAGTGCTGATAATTAAAACTACCTAGTGCATTAACTGCCCATTACCCTTATGTAAAAAACCTCTCCTCTTGTAACCTATCCCTCAACTATAAAAGGAAGGAGCTTCAAGAGAAGAGCATACAAAAGATGTACTATAGTTGAGATAGGAGATACTTATAGCTGAAGATAGAGATATGAGAGGAGAGATTGCAAGCCTAGAGCTAGTGATAATAACTGAGATGTCTATCATGCTCATTCTTGCACCAACAGACCTACTAGTCAGTGTTAGTGTGAGGATACCTAAGAGGTTGAGAAGATAGATTGTATTGGGTTATCACTACCCTTGTGGTTGTATGATGAGTTGTATGGATAACTCATGGGTTGCTCTCTCTCATGCTATATTTTGTTGTTTTGACTTTCACTCATTATTTCTACTATTTTTATGTCTACCTTCTGTTTTTACTTTTCTCCAACTACAATAGAGTGAATTGGTGACAAATGCATAGTATTTTAGTCTATTAAGTGCATAGTATTTTAGTTTGTTAAGTGCATAGTATTTTGGTCTACTCTAGGAGTAGTGCATTTTGCATTCCCTATACCCGCATACACTGCGTCACCCCTACAATATGTTATCTTGGAACTACCAGTTGGTCTCTCCATGCTAAAAGACATCTCTAAATTACTTGTGTCCAAGCTCAATACATATGAATAATCACTCAATTGATGAGCTTATGATCTAGTAGTTTGCAACACACTAGCTTTAGAACATTTGATGCTTTGTCGATTAGTTTTCCCTAGGTGTGTACTTAATCTAAGGTTCATTAATTTAATCACTTTGCCAATCCTTGGAGTATGAGCACGTTGCAAGTTTCTTTGTATATCAATCACTTGTTCTTTTTAGTTTCCTTTGGTGTAAAATCTTACCTTTACAATCCCATTGTTATGAGTACTTTTCATTTAGCAATACTTATCATTATTTCTCTTGATTATATTAATTTCCTGATGGTTGTCACACTTTGCTCTAATTAGCTCTTGAACTCGAGAGAATTAGGGTTTCCTAAACTTGATCAATTCCTATCATTACCCTATTTATGGATGTCACATATGTGCACTTAGCCCAAGCCAGAATGGACTAAGAGTGTTCAGTAGTCCTCCAAACTCAACTCTTTTTTGAAATAGCTTTGCTGATCTGCTCTGCTCTACACTTGCACTTTGCTTTGTTAAAAACCTAGCTCCAAAAACTTGAAACAATCTTAAAAATTAGGCTCAAATTGATAAATATTTTATTTGCAAATAAAAAATGCCAGAAATCATGTTTGATATGATAGATGGTGTCTATCATGATAGATGGCTCTATCATAGATCCGTGTCTATCATGATAGATGGATCTATCATGATAGACGGGTCTATCGTATATTATCTATCATGGATTTCTATCTATCATCTATCATAAAAGTGGTTTATGGTGATAAATGGTTTTCTATCACAAGCGATGGTCTATCTATCATGATAGACAAGTATATCGTGATAGATGGTGTCTATCATCTATCGTGGGGCATGTCTGTTGTGATAGATGGGTCTATCATGATAGACAATGTCTATCGTCTATCATCTATCATTTTTTTTGCTTGTTGTGATAGAGGTGTCTATGGTGATAGATGATCTCTATTGCAAGGGTCTATCTATCATGATAGATGGGTCTATTGCAATAGTCAGTTTCCGTCATTTATTATCTATCGTATTTTTTGGTCTATTGTGATAGACGTGTCTATTGCACTAGATCTCTATTGCAAGGGTATGTCTATCGTGATGGACAAGTCTATCATGATAAATAGTGTCCCCCATCTATCGTCTATCATATTCTTTGGTCTATCATGATAGATCTGTCTATCACAATAGACTATCTCTGTCGAAGGGGTCTGTCTATCATGATAGATGTGTCTATCGCAATAGATGTGTGTCTATTGTATTTCATGTATATCATGATATATTTCATGTATATCATGATAGACAAAAAAAAGAGAATTTTCCTTATGCATGTAGTGTTTTGGGATTCTCATAATGACATGACTATCATGCCTATGATGTAAACAAGAAATGCTAGCTTTTTCTATCTATTGCGATAGACAGAGACAATCACCTAGAGTCACCCATAGACTTCTATCATACTTGTTGATGCTCTTGGAGCTTCTACTGAAGTCAGAACCTATAAGAAACTCGTAAAAGCACACAAACACAACAAGCACACAATCACTCTCTCTCAGAAGTGAAATGAGGGAATGAAAGGAGAAGATAGGGGTACGGCCAAAAATTGATTTTTTTGTCAATGATGAAGATGGTAAGAGATAGAGAGTGGATATGGTAGATATGGTAATTGTGGTGACATCCATCTAGAGCAACTCTACATCCTCTTTATCTACCACTACAAAAAGCATCCACAATGTGGTCATCTTGACCACTGAAGAAAACACTTCCTCGAAGTCAATCCTTTGCTCTTACTTGAATCCCTTTGCAACTTAATGAGCTTTGTACTTTAATGAAATACCATTTACAACATAATACCTTCTTATCCTCTTGTAAAGTGAACAAATTATCATTCTTGAGAATTGTAGCCATTTTACTTTCCATAGCAAGCTTCCATTTTTCTTAGTCATTATCGCCTATTGCTTGATTGTGTCAAAAATGCTCTTCTACATGCATGAACATGATATAGTGAATTCCCGAAGTAAAGATTATGGAGGACATGAATCTCTACTCAAAAACCTAAGAGTAGTTGTCGTAAATACCTCTTCTGGAGACCAATCTCATACCTTTTCCTATGTAGAACACAATTCCTTGGCCGAAGTGGAAGGAGTGGTTTCCGGTAAATACATTGTTATGGAGGTACCGAACCAGATTCTGGAAACATGAATCACCTTAATTCTAATTCCTTGACTAGTTTCTTTTGAATATTTGCCTTATTGAAGATCACATCATGAATATGAATTCGGAATAATTATCATGGATAATGAATCCCACAAATGATAATAAAATTCCCCATTTATACCATATCTAAGAAAAATACATTTTTGTTACTTGGGATCTAGTTTCTATCAAAGTTGCCTTTGCATATGCACATAGACCTTACAACTAAAGACCTTGAGGTGATCACATTTCATTGACTATCCTATCCATAAATTATCGATTACCTCTAGGCCTTTTGAGGTGTTCAGAGACAAGTTGATCATGTGCATGCAGTCACTTGTGCCCACTACCTACACCCAAAACCCTTTTTACAAACATGCATTTTATGGCATTGAAACCACTTGATCTTGGATGGTTCTGCTCATCCATTTTGATATTGAGATATAAAGCTTAAATGGGACATGCAAATTTGCAGAGGCTGAAGTTGATGCAATCAAAGAAGTTTGTCAACATACTACCAAAATTTAAGGTTGTAGAGATGCAAAAAGGATGTGAAGCATGTCGATTTGGTAAATTGTCAAGAGCATCATTTTTGCATGACAAGCATGTTAGTGAGAATGTACTAGAAATAATACATACATATATTTGGTGACCTGCAAAGACCATATCCATGGGAGGTTGTAAGTTTTATGTCACATTCACTGATGACCATGCATGAAAAGTATGGGTATATTTCATGAAGGAGAAGAGTGAATGTTTTAATCACTTTCAAAATTTCAAGGCTATGGTGGAAAAGCAATTAGGGAAGTATATTCAACCATCAAGATCTGATGGACGAGCTGAATACATATCAAATGAATTCAATAATTTTCTAAAGAATCATGGAATTTGAAGCCAATTTTCATGTAGGTACACACCACAATAGAGTGGCATTGTTGAATGCAAAAATAGACA
Source organism: Ceratopteris richardii (assembly GCA_020310875.1). Classification (NCBI taxonomy): domain Eukaryota; kingdom Viridiplantae; phylum Streptophyta; class Polypodiopsida; order Polypodiales; family Pteridaceae; genus Ceratopteris; species Ceratopteris richardii. The sequence continues at coordinate 130,551,247 of CM035416.1, read as the reverse complement.
TATTACAAAAATAGCAAGAGCCTTTATGGATGAGAAAAATATGCCTCATTGTTATTGGGAAGAAGCTATGCACACTACTATATACATTATGAATAGAACTTCAAACATTGTTGTACATCAAGTAACACTCGAAGAGAAGATTATAGGTAAAAATCCAAACTTATCACACATGAAAATTATTCGATTGCATTGCATATGTATATGTTCCACATTATTTGAGGACAAATCTTGATCCGAGAGTAGAAAAATATCTTCACTCGGTACTCCCTTGAGCAAAAGAGGTACAAATGTTAGAACCCACTCATATGATAGGTGAAGGTAAGAAAAGATATAGTGTTTGATGAAATGTCAAGATTCTATGTTTATGCAAAAGGTCTTAATATGGACTCAAATGAAAAAGGAAATGCTAAGAACTGAAGTGCAAATTCTCAAGTTAATGGACTAAATATGTTAACTATCAATAGTTCTAACTCAAACCTATGGAGTGGAAGATTTCATGGAAATTTTAGTCCAACAAATTCATCAACTGCATCAAATAAAGGTAAAGAAAATATTTTTTTGGTAATAAAACATCTACAAGTCTTGAAGATATTTATGGAGAATCAAGTGGTTCAAAAAAGAGACTTGATGAGGAATTTGGATTTCCCTCTATCAAGACTCGAGGAGTAAGAATGGCACATGTAGATGATATAACAAGAAGAAGCAAACCAGGACCAAGAAGATTTGGGAGGATGCAAAATTCATTGCAGTGATTAACTTATGATAGCTATGTGGCTCATCATTGTGCTTACATGACCAAGGTAATACAAGATGCTAAACGTTCTTGTTTTGAAGATGGAATTGGAAACATAGATTCAGAGAAAGCTATGGATGAGGAGATGTTTGCACTTTATGGAAATGAAACATGGAAGGTGGTTCCATTGTTGCAAGGAAAGAAATCCATAGGTTGCAAGTGGGTTTACAAGGTAAAGCATAATGTTGATGGAAGCATAAGCAAATATAAGGCATGATTGGTAGAAAAAGGATATGCCCATACATATGGCATTGATTATGAGGAAACTTTCATCGATGTAGTTAAAATGGCTATAATCAGAGAATTTGGTGCATTGGCTACAACAAAAGGATGCATTTTGCATCAGATGGATGTGAAGAATGGTTTCTTACATGGTGAGTTGCAGGAATCAATATACATAGACTAACCACAAGGATACGAAGATTCAAAGCATCTTGAATATGTTTGTAGGTTTAGAAAGGCTCTGTATAAACTCATAGACTATGAAAAATATATGAATGATTCAGCATGTGCAGTACATGATTCTCATGCTATGTCAGATGCAAAGCTTTGGCATGCACGCTTTTGTCATCTGAATTTTCTTAGTTTGCTAAGCTTGCAGAAATCTGAAATGGTATCCTCTTTGCCCAAACTTGAGGCACCTAGAAAACATCTCTGTGAAGGCAATATTTTGGGAAAAATGCAACGTTCCTCCTTTCCAAAAGATGGTTAGTTCGAGCTACTCAAAAACTGCATCTTTTTCACAGTCATGTCTGTGGTCGTATGCAGACACCCTCTTTTGGAAATTATCTTTACTTCGTGACTTTCATTGATGATTTTTCTAGGCATGCATGGGTATATCCATTAAAAGCAAAGTCTGAAGTATTCATGTGCTTCAAACAATGTTTGGTTTTGGCTGAAAACCTGTCAGCATGTAAAATGGGCACCCTCTGTTCTGATCGAGGGGGGGAATATATGACTTCTGACTTTAATGCATTTCTGGCTGAACGTGGAATAAAACATCAATGTACAATGCCATATACACCTCAACAGAATGGATTTGTTGAAAGAAGGAATAAGTCACACCTGGAGATGGGGAGGTGTATGGTCAAGAGTCAGGATCTACCACATAGTTTCTAGCTTGAGGCTATCATGTGTGCAGCATATGTACTTAATAGATGTCCACTAAAGCACTACATTATCACTCCATATGGGGCTTGGCATGGTTGCAAGCCATTTGTTGCTCATCTGTGTGTTTTTTGTTGTCTGGCATATGCATTAGTGCTTGAACAACATCGCAGGAAATTAGATGATAAATTAGTAAAATGTATTTTTGTTGGGTACAGTTCTAAAAGCAAAGTCTATCATCTATATCATTCACATACTAAACGCATTTTGGTTAGTTGTGATGTTGTTTTTGTGGAAGATGATGTTCAACCTTTACTTTCATGTACGAAAGAGACATCTGTTAGCTCCAAAGACATGTATGATACTTTGCTGCCTCTTTTTACAGGTGGATAGTCTAGTGCTGGTCCTAATGAGGGAACTTCTCAGCCTTTAACAGTTTTCATGTGATGATGCAGATCATTCTATTTTTGATGTAGATTTACATGATGCACTTGTTGATGAGAGAGCTGATATTGAGGAGGTAAAAACTATGCCAAAATCGCTAGTGCAAACTTTGTGTCACAACAAATTAGATGCACCTCTGTCATACTATACTTGTTCAGGCCCTAATAGTGCCTCTTTTGCATCAGATTTCTATGCTATGGCTGCCTCTAGTCTATGTGATGAGAGTAAGCATGTTTCACTTGATGAAGCACAAAATTCTGAACATTGGATGGCTGCAATGCAATCTGAATATGATGCTATTATGAAAAATGGTACCTAATCTTTATGTGAGTTGCCTCCTGGTAAGAAGGCCATTGGCACTAAGTGGATATACAAGCTGAAGCATAAACATGATGGAACAGTTGACAGATATAAGGCTAGGCTTGATGCAAAGGTTATGCATAGGAAAGAGGCATTGATTTTGATGAAACATTTGCACTTACATGTCAAATAACTACTATTCGTAGCATATGTGCAATTACAGCTCATCATGGTTGGAATGTACATCGGTTGGACATTAAAATAGCATTTCTAAATGATGAATCGCATGAAGAAGTGTATGTTTTTCAGCCTCGTGGCTTTGTGCAAAAAGGGCATGAAATTCAGGTGTGCATGTTAAAGAAGGCATTATATGGTTTAAGGCAAGATTCACATGCTTAGTATGAAAAACTATATGCCTATCTCATGGTTTTGAAAATAGTCCAACTAAAACTGCAAATATAGTTATTGAAGGTGATGCAAATGGCATTGAAGATGATGATCTTCAAATTCCTATTTGTGTTATGGTTCCTAATGCACCTAATATAGAGAAAATTTGTTGGGATGGGAGAGATGCTTAGGCACATGCATTGATATCTTTTTCTTTCAAACTTGCTAGTATCCCTTGCATTCACTCTTGCAAAATAGCAAAGGATGCTTGGGATACACTTACAACTTTATACCAAGCAAGAAATGAGGCTCTTATTGCTTACCTCAAAAAGCAGTTGGAGAGTGAGTATATGAATGAAAGAGATTCAATGGATAATTTTTTGACAAAGATAAAAGATTTGAAGGAGCAATTGATTTTTGTTGATGAAGACTTGATAGATAGTTCACTTGTGTAGATTGTTCTTAATGGTCTTCAATATTCATATCAAAGTCTTGCTTCTACTCTTTAATTGATGATGAAAGGCAATCCAAATTCCATAATCTTTGAGGAGTTAGTCTCTATTTTGTTGCAGGAAGATCATTAGGCAGAACAAATCTGTTATGTGTGTTGCAGATAAGCTTTTGTAGCTAGTCAGAAGGGTAATGGTAAATGGAGCTCATCTATTAGTAAGCAAAAATCTGCTAATGCTACACAGTCAAAGAAGAAATATAAAGATGAGAAGAAAATAGAAAACCAGAAACAGTTTTGCAAATATTGTAAGGGAAATGATCATGTCATAAAGAGTTATCCAAAACTAGCTACAGAAAAGCAAAGAAGAAAGAGGCTAGAATGGTTGTTGCAAGGCCTCTATACTTAAAACAGAGTGTGTGTTAATCTTGTTCAACATGAAGAATGGGCATGTACTATTGTATGAAGCTATTTTTCATCTTGTCGTGAGGAGTGTTTGTATACAATAGACTCAAACGTTTGGTACTTTGATATTGAAGAAACCAAACATTTACCTCGTAGCAGAGTTTCTTCTGTTCATTTGAGCCTACCCCTATAGGGAATACTCTCACATGCACTAAAAAATCCTCTTATCCTATAAAGGGAGTTGGGAAGATCATTTTGACTACTACTGATGGTAGTTCTTTCACATTGTCAAATGCTTTGTATGTACCAAGGATCAAGAAAAATTTGTTGTCCGTTTAAGCATTAGCCAAGTGCCTTGGTTGTCAAGTTTGTTGATGATGTACACTTCATGATCTCTCAAACGGTGATGTGATTATTGTTTGTGGCATTTTATGTCATGGGATATATAAGCTCATAAACTATGAAAAATATGTGAATGATTCAGCATGTGCACTTCAAGATTCTCAGGCTATCTCAAATGCAAAGCTTTAGCATGCACACTTTGGTCATTTGAATTTCGCTAATTTGCTACACCTACAGAAATCTAAAATGGTGTCCTCTTTTCCCAAACTTGAGGCACTTTGTAAAAATTTTATCAAGGCTATATTTTGGCCAAAATGTAGTGTTCTTCCTTCCCAAAATATGGTTCAGTTTGCTACTCATAAATTGGAGCTTGCTCATATTGATGTTTTTGGTCCTATGTAGACACATTCTTTTGGGAATTACCCTTACTTCATGACTTCTATGGATTATTTCTCTAGGCATGCATGGGTGTATCCTTTGAAAGAAAATTTTGAAGTGTTTATGTGTTCCAAACCCAATCAGGTTTTGGTCGAAAATTTGTTAGCATGTAGATAGGGCACCACCCATTCTAAATAGGAGGGGGAGGGGGGGATACATGTCTTCTAATTTTAATTCATTTATGGCTTAGCATGGGATAAAACATCAGTATTAGTGCCATATACACCTCAATAAAATGGAGTTTCTAAATAAAATAACATGTCTCTCATGAAGATGGAAAGATGTATAGTCAAAAGTTAGGTTTTACCACATACCTTCTGACTTGAGGTTGTTATGTGTGCAACATATGTACTTAACAAGTGTTCCACCAAAGCACTACAATCTATCACTCCATATGAGGCTTGGCATGGTCGCAAGCTATTTGTTGCTCATCTAGATGTCTTTGGTTGTCTGGCATATGCATTAGTGTCTAAACAACATGCAAGAAATTGGATGATAAAGGAGTGAATTGTATTCTTGTTGGGTATAATTATCAAAGCAAAGGCAATTGTATATATCATCCATAGAGTAAATGCATTTCGGTTAGTCATGATGTTTTTTTGTGGAAGACTTAATTCATCCATTACTTTCATGTATCGAGGAGACTTTAGTTACTCTAAAGATGTGTATGACACTTTTCTATCTATTTTTACAGGTGGACAGTTAAGCGGTTATCCAAATGAGGCAATTTCTTATCCTTTATAGGTCCCACATGATTATGCAGATCATTCAATTTCAATGTTGATATACATGATGCCCTTGTTGATGAGAGGGTTGATATAGTGGAGGAAAAAGTCATGCCTGAATGGAAAATGTAGAATTTGAGAGATAGCAAATTAGATGCAACTATGTCATATCATACTTGTTCAACCTCGCATAGTGCTTCCTTTGCATCAAATTGCTATGCAATGGTTTCCTCTAGTCTTTGTGATGAGAGTGAGCTATTATGCAATTAGAATATGATGTTATTCTTAAGAATGGTACCTATCCTTTATGTGATTTACCTCCAAGAAAAAAGGTCATTGGCACCAACTAGGTATACAAGTTGAAACGTACGCTTGATGGAGGAGTTGATAGTATAAGTTTATGCTTTTTATGAAAGGTTATGCTCAAGAGAGAGGCATTGGTTTTGATAAGATCTTTGCTCTCACATGTTGAATGTTGGAGTTTGAGGTCTGCAGAAGCATGCAAACAGCACAAGGAAGAAGAAGAAGCTTGGAGCACAACATGCAATATTGAATGTATTACCAAGAGAATTTACAAAGATAAGTGACCCATTAGGGTTATAGGTGTGTATACAAGCTGGGGGTAAAAATGTTAGTATATGATCAATGTCTACCCCTCATGATTGTATGCACATTTTGTAAGGCCCCCTTTATGAGGAGAAGCCAAGCGTGCATTACCCAATTGATGGGAATCCCAACTTGAATGTTGGATGAAGGTCATATTGGACCATGTAAGGTATTATAAGGAAAGGGAGTTACCAGGGTCCCCAATTGTGGGGTCCGGGGCAGTGGTGAGCAGCCCCCGCTGGGGGGTCCAAGGGGGCCAGCGGGCCCCCTGGCTGGGGGGTCCCAGGGGGCCAGCGGGCCCCCTGGTGGGGGTCCGGGGGAAGCACCCCCGGTGCGACGGTAAAGGGAATATTCCATGGAATATTCCCTGTCGGAGTCAGAAATCATTTATATTTGTTAGGTCGGTTCAACCAGTCTAAGCCGTGTATGGCAATTACGCGGGTGGTGGCCGCCCACGCTCTACCGCCCATGTATAGCCGTCCATGGCAAGCCACCCATGATCCTATATATACATGACTTCTGCACTACCTAAGACATTGAGTTGAGCCAGCATACCTCTACCTTGTATCTCCCTATATAGAGTTGTCTAGATCACCATTTAAGCTCTACCTTGAGAGCGCACGGGTGGACAATGCCATCATCTTTGTACTTGTTGCTAGTAGAAAATTGTTGAGATTCTCCTATATCTGTTATCTTCTCTACTATTGCTCCTGTATTATATTGCGTAACTATTGTCTTACATGGTATCAGAGCTGTAAGGTTCGAATAGCTTGAGAAGTATCATTATTTTAGCCTACTAGCAGACTAGAATATCAGTAGATTATTCGAGTGATTACATGATGGCTTCATCGTCGAACACTAGTCTTGGTACTTCAGCTAATGTTAATGCTGCACCTATTCGAATTCGTCCACCTGCATTCACTGAAGGGAAGCTGGATGGAACCAACTATACACTTTGGAAGTTCAAAATTTCTACAATTTTGGACTCCTATGAATTACTTGACACTGTCATGGGACCGATGGGATTGGATCCAGAGCCTATACCAGTTGAAGATCCAGCAAATTCAAGATTGATGATTCAGCCAGATCCAGATCTTCTACGAGCTTGGAAGAGGCGGAATGCTGATGCATTATGTGCGATTGTCACTAGTGTAAGTGATTCTGTGCTTACTTTAGTTCAACATACTACTAAAGCACATGAGGCTTGGGGCATATTGGCTCGACAATATGAGACCAAGAACCACACTAGGATACAGAATTTAGAAAATCAGTTGGCAAATGAAAAGCATTTTGATTCTGAAAAGGCTGAAGATTTTATCAAACGGATAAAGCATCTTCAAGATCAATTGGCTGCAGTTGGTGTTGTTATAACACCAGAAGAGCTAGCTCGAAGATCTGTACGTGTTCTTCCAGCAAAGTATGATGGATTAGTAACAACCCTTAACACTCAGGTAAGGCCAACTCCTCTTACATTTGAAGAGTTTTGTGCCATGCTTTTAGAAGAAGAGATGCAGCTGAAGAATCGGCAAAGTACAACTGATGCTGCATTCTCAGCAAATGCAAAAGGTAAAGGCTCTTCAGAGGGATCAAAGAAGAAGCCAAAGAAGAAAAAGTTCACAGGAAGTTGCTTCTATTGCGAAAAGAAAGGCCATGCCATCAAGGATTGCAGAAAGAAGCAAGCTGATGAACGGAATGGGACTGTAAAATCATCATGGAAGAACAAAGAGTCTGCAAACAACACAGAGCTGGAACTTTGGGTAGCTATTGAAGAGGTATGTTCATCTGCTCAAGCTCGTGTTGATGAGCCATGGATTTTAGATAGTGGAGCTTCTCGCCATATGACTAGTAAAAAGGATTGGTATAGTTCCCTAGTGCCTCTGTGGGAATCCATCAATGTAGTGGTGGGAAATGACTCCAAGTGTCCAGCTGAAGGAACTGGAACCATCTCTTTTATCACTTCTCTAGGTGTTGAGAAAAAGTTATCCGATGTTCTCTATGTACCTACACTCAAAAGAAATTTGTTGTCAGTTTCTGTAATAACAGATCGTGGACTCGAAGTTCACTTCAATAAGAGTGGTGCGGAAATCATGGATTCATCAGGTAATGTTGTAGGTAAAGGCATACGACGGGATAACTTGTATGAGTTAAGTGCTTTAACTGCTACAGAAGATAAAGATGTAAGCAGGTTATGGCACCAACGATTTGGGCATCTCGGATTTGCAGTTTTGAAGGAGATGCAACGAATAGGGATGGTTGCTCATTTGCCTGCATTTTCAGAGTTGCAGGAACCTTGTGAAGCTTGTATGATGGGCAAGCAACAACGAAAGGCGTTTCCAAGAGAGACCAGCAATCGATCTCAAGCTCCTCTAGAGTTGGTACATGCTGATCTCTGCAGTAAAATGTCTACACCTGCTTTAGGAGGATCTTTCTACTTCTTGTTGTTAGTCGACGATTATAGTAGAAAGATGTGGGTTTATTTCATTCGAGACAAGGCTGATGCTTTTGAAAAATTTAAAACGTGGCATAAGTATGTAGAAAATGAATCAAGAAGGAAACTGAAGAAATTTAGAACAGATAGAGGAGGTGAATTCTTGTCAACAGAATTCAACAATTACTGTAAGGAGCATGGTGTGAAAAGGCAACTTACCACAGCTCATACACCCCAACAAAATGGCGTTGTTGAGCACAGGAACAGGACAGTAGTTGAAATGGCTCGTTGTATGTTGAAGGCTCAAGACATGCCTGATTCATTCTGGACAGAGGCAGTCAATACAGCAGTGTACATCCTCAATCGAAGCTACACAAAAGCACTGAAGGGGATGACTCCTCAAGAAGCATATTCTGGTAAAAAGCCTTCAGTTTTGCATTTCAGAATTTTTGGTTGTTTCTGTTATGTACATATTCCTGATTCAACAAGATCAAAGTTGGATTCAAAAAGCAAAAAGTGTGTCTTCCTAGGATATAGTGAAGAGTCTAAAGCATACAGGTTATGGGATCCTGAGGCAAGGAAGATTTTTGTCAGCCGAGATGTGGTGTTTGATGAACGACCACACTTAGTAGAAGATAAAGGTAAATCTACTATCTCATCAAACGGAGAAATATCTCACCTTGTGCCTATCAAAAGACAGGTTAAAGTTGAGGAGGAGGAAACATCTGATGGAGAAATTTCCTCAATAAAAAGCCAACCAGTTGTAGCTGCACAGCGTAAGCCACTACCGAAGTGGGCACAACAGCTCTTTGATGATCACAATCCACATGTAGATGTACCAGAATCATCATTGGATGGATTGCGAAGATCAAAGAGAATAGAGGAGCAAAGAAGAGCCTCAGAACACATTGTTAACATGGCTCTAATGGCAGATATCATGGGTTCGATAAAGGAACCTACCACCATTGAAGAAGCCATTGATGATCTAGGTTGGAGAGCGGCAATGCAATCTGAGTATGATAGTATACTCAAAAATGATACATGGGATCTAGTCGACTTGCCGCCAAAGAAGAAGGTAATAGGTACTAAATGGATTTCGAAAGCTAAGTATAAAGCTGATGGAACATTAGAAAAGTATAAGGCACGATTAGTTGCACAGGGTTTTTCACAGATTGAAGGATTTGATGTTCAAGAAACTTTTGCACCAACAGCACGCATGACAACTATTCGGACGGTACTTGTAGTAGCTGCACAAAAGTCCTGGCCTATTTTCCAGATGGATGTCAAATCTGCATTTTTGAATGGTCACCTCAAGGAGGAGGTATATGTATCTCAACCACCAGGTTTTGAGGTGCCCAATTCAGAAAATAAAGTTTGCAGGTTGAAGAAAGCTTTGTATGGACTTAAGCAAGCTCCACGGGCTTGGTACCAACGAATAGATCATTTTTTCAAAAATATGGGTTTTGAAAGAAGTACTTCTGATGCTAACTTGTATGTAACGAAAAGGGATAGCAAGCTAGTTGTTGTCATTGTATATGTAGATGATTTGATCATTACAGGAGATCATCAGGAACTCATCAATCAAACTCGGATCAGCTTGGGAACTGAGTTTGAAATGACAGACTTAGGTCTACTCCATTTTTTTCTGGGAATTGAAGTATGGCAAAGGAAGGATGGCATTTTCATCTCACAACAAAAATATTCCAAAGAAATTCTCAAGGCATTTGGAATGATGGACAGCAAACCAACTAGCACACCTATGGAGGTAAATTATAAGCTATCTATGGATGATAACATGCCTGATGTAGATGCTAAGAAGTATAGGAAGCTCGTTGGAAGTCTTATTTTTTTGTGCAACACTAGACCAGACATTTGCTATGCTGTTGGAGTGTTAAGCAGGTTTTCCAACAAACCTAAGGAGAGTCATTGGAATGCTGGAATGCGAATTCTAAGGTACATTGCAGGAACCTTGGATTTTGGTATTTTGTATACCACAGGTGATACACTCCAAGGATATTGTGATTCAGATTGGGCTGGAGATTGTGATTCTAGAAAATCAGTTTCTGGATATTGTTTCTCACTTGGTTCAGGAATATTTTCTTGGGTAAGTAGGAAGCAACCAACTCTCGCACTCTCCTCCACTGAAGCAGAGTACAAAGCAGCTTGTTTTGCTTCTTGTGAGGCAGTCTGGTTAAGGAGAATTCTTGCAGATCTAGGCTTTCCATCAAATATGCCAACTGTACTCAAGTGTGATAATCAAAGTTGTATGGCTATTGCAAAGAACCCAGTATTTCATGCTCGCACCAAGCACATAGAAGTACAGTACCATTACATTCGTGAGCTAATTGAAGATGAAATTGTGGAGCTAGAATATTGCCCAACAGAGGCAAATTGTGCTGACATATTCACTAAAGCACTTGGAAGAGAGCAGCTCAACAAGCATCTTCAACAGATGGGCATAGGACCGAGACCTACTTGATTTATCATCGGTAAACATTGAGGGGGGGTGTTAGTATATGATCAATGTCTACCCCTCATGATTGTATGCACATTTTGTAAGGCCCCCTTTATGAGGAGAAGCCAAGCATGCATTACCCAATTGATGGGAATCCCAACTTGAATGTTGGATGAAGGTCATATTGGACCATGTAGGGTATTATAAGGAAAGGGAGTTACCAGGGTCCCCAATTGTGGGGTCCGGGGCAGCGGTGAGCAGCCCCGGCTGGGGGGTCCAAGGGGGCCAGCGGGCCCCCTAGCTGGGGGGTCCCAGGGGGCTAGCGGGCCCCCTGGTGGGGGTCCGGGGCAGCACCCCCGGCGTGACGGTAAAGGGAATATTCCATGGAATACCTTGTATCTCCCTATCTAGAGTTGTCTAGATCACCATTTAAGCTCTACCTTGAGAGCGCACAGGTGGACAACGCCATCATCTTTGTACTTGCTGCTAGTAGAAAATTGTTGAGATTCTTCTATATCTGTTATCTTCTCTGCTATTGCTCCTGTGTTATATTGCGTAACTATTGTCTTACAAAAAAAACCTCCTAGAGAGGGAAAAACATGCCCCAATAGTCCTAATTTGTTCACACACATCAATACCTAAATATATCAACAAATCCCCCCTAGGAGTGATGTGGTGAAGGAGCTGGCACTCATGTATAACGAAGTGCCAAGCTATGTGGAATCAATCCACAAAAGGAAGTAAGCCCAACGTTTTGTGAAAATCTTCAAAAATCTCCCTAGGTAGAGCCTTTGTGAAAAGGACTACAATTTTATCCTATGTGAGTACATATGCCAAACTGATCTTTCCAGTAGAGAAACTCTCCCTGATATAGTGCACCTCAATATGCTTAGTGCGATCATGGAACACCGGGTTTCCTTGCAATTGCCAATGTGATCTGACTATTAGTGAAGATGGTGGTGATAGAAGACTAGAAGTGGCCACAGTAGGCTGCTTCTTGCTCAACCAAGATATGCATGAGCTACCAAGCATGAAGCAAAAACCACTCATGGACACAAGAGTGTCATAGCAACCAGCCTAGTCAAAGTAAAAAAAAAACATGTAAATTTGGAGGTAGTCATCCCCCCTTGGGATATAACAATCCAAGTGGTCGGATATCACTCAAGTAGTGAAAGATTTGCTTAACCACTTTCCAAATGCTTGACACCTGGGTAATTTATAAACCTACTTATCTGTGAGATAGCCAATTGAATATCTAGCTAAGTAATGCATAGGTAAATCAAGCATCCAATAGCTTGTTGATAGAGAACAAGATCAAATGCATCTCCAGCATCATGAAGATTCAACCGTAAACCTATTTCCATAGGAGTGGCAATATGTTTGCAGTCTTCAAGGCCAAAATGCTACAATAATGTGTCAATATATTTTATTTGACACAAAGCTATTCCACCATCAACTTGCATAAACTAAATGCCTAAATAATGATGTGAATGCCCCAAATCTAACATCTCAAATGAGGCATGCAAATCATCCTTAAAACCAACAGTCAACTTCTCGTGAGGACTAGTGAGTAGCATGTCATCAACATAGACAAGAATGATCAAAAGCACATTATTTGCATGCTTAACATATAAGGTGATCTTAGTTGGACTATTCTCAAAACCATGTGCAATCAGGTAGGCATGTATCTTTTCATACCAAGCACATGCTGCTTGCTTCAAACTATATAATGCCTTTTTCAGCTTGCACACTTTGTTTTCATGCCCTTTCTGCACAAAACCATGGGGTTAGAGAACATACACTTCTTCATGCAAGTCACCATTCAAAAATGCAGTTTTAATGTCCAACTGATGTACATTCCAACCATGATGATCTCTTAGCGCACACGTGTTATGAACAATAGTCATTTGGCTTGTATGAGCAAAGGTTTCATCAAAATCAATGCCACTTTCTTGAGCATAACCCTTTGCAACAAGCCTAGCCTTATACATGTCAATTGTTCCATCAAGGTTACACTTCAACTTGTATACCCACTTAGTGCCAATGGCCTTCTTGCCAAGAGGCAAGTCACATAAAGGCCAGGTACCATTTTTCATAATAGCATCATATTCTCATTTCATAGCTACCATCCAATTTTCTGAATTTTATGCTTCATCAAATTAAACAAGATCATTCTCATCACAAAGAATAGAGGCAGCCATAGCATAGCAATCTAATGCAAAAGAAGCACTATGAGATCTTGAACATGTATGATATGACAGAGATGCATCTAATTTGCTATCTCTCAAAGTCTACATTAACCATTTAGGCATAGTTTTGGCCTCCTCTATATCAGTTCTCTCATCAATAAGTGCATCATGTAAATCTCCATCAAGAATGGAATAATTCGCATCATCATGTGAAACCTGTAAAGGCATAGAAATCACCTCATTTGGATCAGCACGAGATTTTCCACCTGTAAAAAGAGGAAGCAAAGTGTTATACAAATGTCTCCTTAGTACATGAAAGTAATGGTTGAATTGCATCTTCCACAAAAACAATGTCACATCTAACCAAAATGTGTTTAGATTATGATGATGTGACATTGTTTTCATGGAGCTAATAGATATCTTTGGAGCTAACAGATGTCTCCTTAGTACATGAAAGTAATGGTTGAATTGCATCTTCCACAAAAATAATGTCACATCTAACCAAAATGTGTTTAGTCTATGATGATGTTGACGATAGCCTTTGCTTTTAGAACTATACCCAACAAAAATACATTTCCTTGCTTCATCATCCAATTTCCTGCATTGTTCAGACACTAATGCATATGCCAGACAACCAAAAGCACACAGATGAGCAACATATGGCTTGCGACCATGCCAAGCCTCATATAGAATGATAGACCATAGTGCTTTAGTGGGACACCTGTTAAGTACATATGTTGCACACATAATAGCCTCAAGCTAGAAACGATGTGGTAAAGCTTGACCCTTCACCATACACATCACCATCTCCATGATTGACATATTCTTCCTTTCAACAACTCCATTTAGTCTAGGTGTATACAACACTATACACTAATGTTTTATCCAATGTTCAACCAAAAATGCATTAAAATCAGAAGACATATATTCCCACCTTGATCAAAATGGAGGGTGCCCATTTTACATGCTGCCAATTTTTTAGCCAAAACCAGAAACTGCTTGAAGCACATAAACACTTTGAACTTTGCTTTGAGTGGATATACCCATGCATGCCTGGAAAATTCACCAATGAAAGTCACGAAGTAAAGATAGGTCTACATACGACCACAAACATCATTATGAACAAGATACAATTTTTGAGTAGCTCAAACTGAACCATCTTTTGGGAACAAGGAACATTGCATTTTTCCCAAAATGTAGCCTTCACATACATGTTTACCGGGTGCCTCAAGTTTGTGCAAAGAGGACACCATTTCAGATTTCTAAAGGCATAGAAAACCAGAAAAATTTAGATGACCAAAGCTACATGCCAAAGCTTTGCATTTAACATATCATGGGAATCTTGAACCACACATGCTGAATCATTCAAAAATTTTGCATAATCTATGAGCTTGTATAGCCCATGACATGAAATGCCAAAAGCAATAATGACATTGCCATTTGACAGATCATGAATTGTACATATGTCATCAACAAATTTCACAACCAAGCTGATCTTGGCTAATGCTAAAGCTAATAACATATTTTTCTTGATCCCTCGCACAAATAAGCATCTGACAATGTACATGAACTACCATCGGTAGTAGTTAGAATGATTTTACCAACTCCCATAACAGGATAAGAGGAGTTGTTGGTGCATGTGACATTATTCCATCTAGGGGCAGGCTCAATTGAAGTGAAAAAAATGTGCTGCGAGCTAATATGTTTGGTTGCCCCACTATCAAAGTACCAAACATATGAGTCTAGTGCAGAGATACACTGTTCATAAGAAGATGGGTCATAACTACTGTTGGAACTCAAGATCGAGCACAAGCATGGAAGCACATCAAAAAGGTGGACACACACAAGAAGAAGGAGCAAGTAGGGAGCTCCAAGAAGTACATGTCAAATTTTCAGAAGAATCCCCTACAAAAACAGTAATTTTCATCACTAAAAACCATTGTAAATACCATTTTCCATTTTTGTAACTCCATTTTGTTCAAGCAGGGGATTCCTCAAACTTGAAAAGTATTAGAAGTATCATCCTACCAATTTTCATAATTTTTAGACTCTGTTTGAGCCCTCAAATAAGCCCTAGAACCTAACTTTTAACTAGGCCGGACACTAGGTCTGGACAGGGACAAAACTAGTCAAAAAATTATAAAAAGAGCTAGAGAGCTCATTTTTGAGGTTAGTATGTTAGAGAGTTGGTCTTTTAGAGATTGAAGCCTTGTAAGAGAGTTGCTTGGCAATAGAAAGCTTTTCATTGTTCCTCTCTTTACTCTTACTGTGTGCGCGCGTGTGTATGTGTGTGCATGCTTGTGTGCTTTCACTCACACACTTGTGCCTTCACTTGCTCGTGGCCTTCATACCAGTCCTCACGTCTTCGCAGATTGACAAGTAAAGGAGGTGATGCTTATACTTGAGCTACACCAAATTTTGGCGTCATTGTTGGGGAGAGAGCTTCGAGCACAAGCATTGTGATGGTAAGATCGTAGATTTTCGACATTGGAAGGTAAAAAAACTATCATTTCTGTTCATTTTCTGATTTTTCTTCTTCATCTTCATCATCATCATCATCACCATCTTCATCCATCTTCTTCTTCATAGAAATTTCTTGTTTTTTTAGTGCATTTTCACCATTTTCATACCATTTTTCATGCATTATTGCACGAGAGGGAGTTAGAAAGTGCAAGGGAGAGCAAGCGCCTGTGTTTTTTCACGATTTTCTGCACATGCCGAGTTCGCCATTGGTCAACACTCAAAAATTTGAATTTCCCACCAGGAAACGTGATTCTGACTAAAAATCATGATTTTCATAAAATTCAAAATTTTCAAAAAAATGCAATTTTCAGTTCCCACCTAAGTCACACAAAAATGTGATTCTCTAGATATCATGGAAACTTGAGTTTTAGAAAAAAAAAAACATGATTTTTAGTTGGCTCAAAATCGTGATTTTCACAAATCATGATTTTTAGCCAAAAACATGATTTTGAGAAAAACACGATTGTTTGTTGGCTCTTTTTCAAAAACACAACTTTCATCCAAAATCGCGATTTTGAGAACACGATTTTCAAAAACACAATTTTTAATCAAAATCGAGAATTTCATGATTTTCTAAAAAGATGACTTTCATCCAAAATCGTGAATTTCACGATTTTCAGAACACTATTTTCACAGCTATAAAATTGTGATTTTCACAAGGTCTCAAAAACACGATTTTCAAGCTCAACTTAGCATCGCGATTGTCTCACAACATCACGATTGTCTAACTCTCCAAAATTGCAATTTTCATAAGTATTCAACATCGCAATTTTCATGATTTCACAAAATCATGATTTTTACGATTGCTCAGCATTGCAATTTTCATGATCCCTCAAAATCATGATTTTCATAAGTGCTCAAAATCGCGATTTTCATGATTTCACAAAATCGTGATTTTTATGGTTGCTCAGCATTGCAATTTTCATGATCCCTCAAAATCACGATTTTCATAAGTGCTGAGCATCACGATTTTCAGACCCCCAAAATCGCGATTTTCACACAAAATCGTGATTTTCTCATAAGATCTTGTTTCCTTGTTTTGACCCCCAAGAGCCTGATTTGACATAACTTTTTCATCAAAAGTCCATTTTTTGAGCTCTATAGCTCGTTGGAAAGCTCGTTTTTTGTAAGAATAATGTGCTGATTTTCAGATATGGTAATTTGAATTTGACCCTCAAATGGGACTAGGAAACCAAAGGGAGCTCCAAAGGATTTCGAGCAATACAAAGGGGAATTTTGGAACTAGAAGACAAAGCTTATGAACCTGAGATCCGACAGACACCTAGGCAACGATAGACAAAGCATTAGATCTTCTAAGGAAAGTGTCAACCATACAACTAAGTCTTGGGCACAACAACTAAGTGGTTATCCAGACACAAGTGATTCAGAAATGTCCTTTAGCATGGGGAAACATGTAGGTAACTCAGACACTGCCTATCTAGAAACACTAGAAGGTCCATATAAGACACAGTTGGAATATATTTGGACCAACCGATTAGGTGCTCACATCTATGAGGATGGCCTAAGGCGATCAGTGGTCCAACTCAAAAATCCAAATCATCCCTTTGGACTTGAATACCCACTATTCAAGTTCAAAGAGGCTTCATACATTGATAAGGAAGGAACCATGTATGTGGTCACCAACTTACCAGACAGGACAGATGAGTTTGGAAACATCATTCTTGAGAGTGAGATAGGAGACCTAGAGCAAGGAGATGTAGGACGAGAACCCAAGACTCCGAGAGTTAAGTCAATTTTGACCAGAGTGATCACTCCAAATTGGATCCCTCAGGACAACAAAAGCATAGAACTATTCTTGAATAGAGAAATAGAGGAAGCCTTTTGGATATTCAAGCCAGATCAACTAGGCCTCGACGAGCCATAACCATGTACTACTTGCACAACCCTATCTTTTGCACCATTGAAGCCATGCACTTTCAAAGCATGTCTTAATATAGGGCCACATTACACGACCGTGCATAGACACGTTTGAGAGTCCCAAGCACAAGAGCACATTGACATATGTCAACTTTTTTACGATTTGTAAACTCTTTCTTCTTGTTTTGTCCCAGTTTCCTTTAAAGAGAGAGAGAGAGAGAGAGAGAGCTTGTTCCCAGGTTTGGCTCATGGAACATGAATGAGTCATGCTTAGTTGAAGGTGGAATCCATGGTGATTGGGCATTTATCCATTTGGATAGAAGTATGTCTTGGCTAGTAGACGTTATTATTGCTGCCTTATCTGGTAGATATCCCGAACGTAGCATGAACATGGCATCCACAACTATTGTTCCCCCTTACCATGGATTACGATGGTAGGAGGGAAGATCTTGAAGGTCCGCAACTTGAGCGATGCCTAACTACTGTATGTATGAGAGCATCCAAGGAGATATCTGCAAGGGGTAGTTTTGGTACCCTGCAAATCCTTATATGTATACTGGATGAGAAGATTCATGTTTATGGTGAGCTAAAGAGAATATGTGAAACTAAGCTTGGTGTAGTTACCCAATGTTGTTTGTCAAGGAATATAAAGAAATTCATTTCTTAGTATTTGGCAAATGTTTCTTTGAAGAGAGGGGACAAGACCATGTGCTCAAAGAATCTCATTAGTGAATCATAAGCAAGGACATTCATCAACCACGAAAGATGTGCCATTGGTCGATCACGATGATGGGAGTGCAACACGAAGAGCGGACTATCAATCGACCTTTTATGGTAAGAATCCTCTACTTGGGTATCACGACAACATTGATAGATTAGGAAACCTCTTCATCAGCGTACCCTTGAGCAATTCGCTCAAGACCTAATTTTTTGCACCATGTTTTCTTTTGCATTCCCCAAGTAAGCATGCATAGGGCTACATTACCAGGCCATGCACAAGGCACATATTATCCTCAACCCATGCATGAACACACTTACCCATGCGCAGATTGACAAGTAAAGGGGGTCGTGCGTACGCTTGAGCTACAATTGCAAACAGTAGTAAACACCCATTCTTCATTCTACACAAGATTTGTAGACTTTGATTTGGGTGTAGAAGTTTCTGCAACAACCCTTCAAGCCTCCTTTTTGTTTGCCTCTTTTGCAGCTACTTTTGGACAACCCTTTATGACATGATCATTTCCTTTGCAATATGTTCATCAAAATTTCAGCTTTTCTATTCTTTTATCTTTGTCATCCTTCTTTGATTGTGCAAAATTAGTGGATTTCTTATTACTAGTAGATGAGCTCCATTTACCTTTTGCCTTTTGATTAGCCAAGAAAGGTTGATCTACAAAACCCATAATGGACCTCTTCTACCTAGATTGATCTTCCTACAATAGAACAAAGACTAAATCCTCAAATGTTGAGGCATTTGGATTGCCTTTCATCATCAATCGAAGAGTAGAAGCAAAATGTTGATATGAATCTAGAAGACCATTCAGAACATTTTGCACAAGTGAACTATCAGGAAAGACTTCATCAACAGAAATCAATCTTTGATTTTTTTCAAAAAATTATCCATGGAATCTCCTTCATTCATGTGCTGAGTCTCGAGCTGTTTTCGGAGGTAAGAAACATGAGACTCATTTCTTGCCTAGTATGAAGAGGTAAGTGTATCCCAAGCATCCTTTGTTGTTATGTAGGAGTGAATGTGAGGAATAATGGCATGTTGGATAGACAAGGCTAACAATGCATGTGCCTGAGCATCTCTGTCATCCCAACAAAGTTGCTCTATAGTAGGTGCAATAGAAATCGCAGTGCAAATAGGAACCTAAAGAATATCACCATTTTCAATTCCATCTCCATCATCTTTAGTGATTGTATTTACAAGTGTAATAGGACGTTTTTCAACACCTGCACAATATTCCACAATCCTTTTGTAGCCAATACATGATGCATCATATAAGCCCATAGTAGGTAATTGGTATCATCCAACTTATCCTCAAAAGCCAACATACAGAATGTTGGAGTTAGACGTTTGCGAAAGCACATGAACAGCACAAGGAAGAAGAAGAAGCTTGGAGCACAACACACAATACTAAATGTATTACTAGAGAATGTACAAAGATAAGGAGCCCATTAGGGCAATAGGCATATATACAAGCCGGGGGGAAAAAAACCTCCTAAAGAGGAAAAAAAGTGCCGCGGTGGTTCTAGAGTGTTCACACACATCACTACCTAAATATATCAACAAATCCCCCCTGGGAGTGATGCGGTGAACAAGTAGCTGGCACTCATGTATAAGGAAGTGCCAAGCTATGTGGAAATCACTCCACAAAAGGAAGTAAGCCCAAAGCTTTGCGGAAAGCTTCAAACTTCTCCCTAGGCAGAGCCTTCATGAAAAGGTCTGCAATGTTCTCCTGTGTGGGCACATATGCCAAGCTTATCTCCCCAGCAGAGAACCTCTCCCTGATATAATGATAATGCACCTCAATGTGCTTAGTGCGAGCATGGAACACAGGGTTCCTCGCAACTGCCAATGCGCTCTGACTATCAGTGAAGATGGTGGTAGTAGAAGACTGACCAACACCCAAATCAGCCATAAGGCATCTGAGCCACACACACTCAACAATCGCTACGAGTGTCATAGCAACCAGCCCAATCAGAGTCAGAAAAAGCATGCAAATCTGGCGGTAGTGATCCCCCTTGGAATAAAACAACCCAAGTAGCCGAGTACCACTCAAGTAGTGAAAGATACGCTTAACCGCCTGCCAATGCTTGACTCCTAGGCAATGCATAAACATGCTCATCTGTGAGACAGCAAACTGAATATCTGGCCGAGTAATGCATAAGTAAATCAAGCATCCAATAGCCTGCTGATAGAGAACATCATCAAATGCATCTCCAACATCATGAAGACTCAATCGTAAACATGTCTCCATAGGAGTGGCAATATTCTTAGAGTCTTCAAGGCCAAAACATTGCAATAATGTGTCAATATATTTCGTTTGACACAAAGCCATTCCACCATCAACGTGCATAAATTGAATGCTAAAATAATGATGCAAATGCCCCAAATTAGACATCTCAAATGAGGCATGCAAATCAACCTTAAAATCAGCAATATGCTTCTCAATAGGACCAGTGAGTAGCATGTTGTCAACATAGACAACAATGATCAGAAGCACATCATTAGCACGCTTAACATATAAGGTGCTTTCAGTTGGATTGTTCTCAAAACGATGTGCAATCAGATAGGCATGTATCTTCTCATACCAAGCACGTGGTGCTTATTTTAAACCATATAATGCCTTCTTTAACCTGCACACATAGTTTTCATGCCCTTTCTGCACAAAGCCACAAGGCTAAAAAACATACACTTCTTCATGCAAGTCACCATTCAGAAATGTTGTTTTAATGTCCAATTGATGTACATTCCAACCATAATGGGCTGCAAGTGCACAGATGCTCCGAACAGTAGTCATACAACATGTAGGTGCAAAGGTTTCATCAAAATCAATGCGTCTTTCTAGTGCATAACCCTTTGCAACAAGCCTAGCCTTATACCTGTCAACTATACCATCAGGTTTACGCTTCAGCTTGTATACCCACTTAGTGCCAATGGTCTTCTTGCCAGGAGGCAAGTCACATAAAGACCATGTACCATTCTTCATTATTACATCATATTCAGATTGCATAGCAGCCATCCAATTTTCTGAATTTTGTGCTTCATCAAACGAAACAGGCTCAATCTCATCACATAGAGTAGATGCACCCATAGCATAGCAATCTGATGCAAAAGAGGCAAAGAGCCTGATCGAGTACAATATGATAGAGGTGCATCTAGTTTGCTATCATGCAAGGTCTGCACTAGCCATTTTGGCATAGTTCTTGCCTACTCAATATCAGCTCTCTCATCAATAAGTGCATCATGTAAATCTGCATTAGAAATGGAAT
Organism: Ceratopteris richardii; assembly: GCA_020310875.1. NCBI lineage: Eukaryota > Viridiplantae > Streptophyta > Polypodiopsida > Polypodiales > Pteridaceae > Ceratopteris > Ceratopteris richardii. The sequence goes on along the minus strand of CM035416.1, from coordinate 130,529,780 downwards.
GATCTGCATCATCACATGAAACCTGCAAAGGCTGAAAAGTTTCCTCATTAGGACTAGCACTAGATTGTCCACCTGTAAAAAGAGGCAGCAAAGTATTATACATGTCTTTGGAGCTAACAGATGTCTCCTTAGTACATGAAAGCAATGACTGAATAGCATCCTCCACAAAAACAACATCACGGCTAACCAGAATGTGTTTAGTCTATGGATGATATAGACGATAGCCTTTACTTTCAGAACTGTACCCAACAAAAATACATTTTACTGCTTTATCATCCAATTTTCTGCGATGTTGTTCAAGCACTAATGCATATGCCAAACAACCAAAAACACGCAGATGAGCAAGAGATGGCTTGCGGTCATGCCAAGCCTCATATGGAGTGATAGACTGCAGTGCTTTAGTGGGACACTTGTTCAATACATATGTTGCACACATGACAGCTTCAAGCCAGAAACTATGTGGTAAAGCCTGACTCTTGACCATACATCTCGCCATCTCCATGAGTGATCTGTTCCTTCGTTCAGCAACTCCATTCTGTTGAGGTGTATACGGCACTGTACACTGGTGTTTTATCCCACGTTCAGTCAGAAATGCATTAAAATTAGAAGACATATATTCCCCCCCTCAATCAGAATGGAGGGTGCCCATTTTACATGCTGACAGATTTTCAGCCAAAACCAAAAATTGCTTGAAGCACATGAACACTTCGGACTTTGCCTTTAATGGATATACCCATGCATGCCTGGAAAAATCATCGATGAAAGTCACGAAGTAAAGATAATTCCCAAAAGAAGGTGTCTGCATAGGACCACAAACATCACTATGTATAAGCTGCAATTTCTGAGTAGCCCGAACTGAACCATCTTTTGGAAAGGACGAACACTGCATTTTGCCCAAAATACAACCTTCACAAACATGTTTTCCAGGTGCCTCAAGTTTGGGCAAAGAGGACACCATTTCAGATTTCTACAAGCATAGCAAACTAGCAAAAATTCAGATGACCAAAGCGTGCATGCCAAAGCTTTGCATCTGACATAGCCTGAGAATCATTTACTGCACATGACAAATCATTTACTGATCTTTCATAGTTTATGAGCTTATACAGCCCACGACACAAAATGCCAGAAGCAATAATCACATTGCCATTTGACAGATCATGAACTATTCACCTATCATCAACAAATTTCACAACCAAGCCAATCTTGGCTAATGCAGAAACTGATAACAAGTTCTTCTTGATCCCTGGAACAAATAAAGCATCTGACAAAGTGAAAGAACTACCATCAGCAGTAGTCAAAATGATCTTACCAACTCCCATAACAGGATAAGAGGAGTTATTGGCGCATGTGACAGTATTCCCTATAGGGGCAGGCGCGAGTGTAGAGAAGAAACTGCGCTGCGAGGTAATATGTTTGGTTACACCACTGTCAAAATACCAAACATTTGAGTCTATTGCAGACATGCACTGCTCATGAGAAGATGGGTCAAAACTGTAGACAGTAGTAAACGCCCATTCTTCTTCCTGTACAAGATTAGCAGACTCTGTTTTTGGTGTAGAGGCCTCTGCAACAACCATTCCAGCCTCTTTCATCTTTGCCTCTTTAGCAGCCAGTTTTGGACAGTTCTTTATGATATGATCATTCCCTTTACAGTACTTACAAAACAATTTCTGCTTTTTTTATTTCTTCTCATCTTTATCTTCCTTCTTTGAATATGCAGAATTAGCAGATTTTTGCTTACTAGTTGAAGAGCTCCATTTTTCTTTGCCCTTATGACTAGCTAGGAAAGCTTGATCTGCAACTCACATAATGGACATGTTCTGCCTGGACTGATCTTCTTGCAACAGAACAGAGACTAACTCCTCAAATGATAAGGCATTCGGATTGCCTTTCATCATCAACCAAAGAGTAGAAGCAAAACTCTGATATGAATCAGGAAGACCATTCAGAATGGTCTGCACAAGTGAGCTATCTGGTATAACCTCATCAGCAAAAAACAACTATTCCTTCAAGTCTTTGATCTTCATTAGAAAACTGTCCATAGAATCACCTTCATTCATGTGCTCACTCTCCAACTGTTTTCAGAGGTAAGCAACACGAGCCTCATTCCTAGCTTGGTACAATGTGATAAGTGTATCCCAAGCATCCTTAGTTGTCCTACAAGAGTGAATGTGAGGAATAATGGCACGTTTGACAGACAAAGCTATCAATGCATGTGCCTGGGCATCTCTGCCATCCCAATGAATCTGCTCTGTAGTAGGTGCAGCAGAAACCACAGCACGAATAGGAATATGCAGAATATCATCATCTTTCACACCTTTTGCATCAGCTTCAGTACCTACAGTTGTAACAACTGCAGGTGTGATAGGACGTTTTTCGACACCTTGCACAATGTTCCACAGTCCTTTTGCAACCAACACATGTCCCATCATATAAGCCCATAACGGGTAGTTGGTACCATCCAACTTATCCTCAATAGCCAACATATGGAATACATCAATGCTTTTAGCCATGGCCAATGACTAAAATACCTTGATGCAAAAAATTGACTGTATCTCAAAAAGTTGAACAGAACTGCCCAGACGAATTCCATTAGACCTGTAGTAGACTTCGAGATGCGTATACTGGAAAATAGAAACTGGTATATACCTTTGGCACAAAAAGATGAAATAACCTGCACAAGCACTACAATAGTGCATTTGGAGGCCAAAATGAGCTCAAATCACGATTTTGGCACACAGATCGAAGCTATTTTGATCTCAGATATAGGCTGAGTATGCTCACCAAACTTCATGCGATTCTGAGACTGCAACCGGAGGAGTGTCGGCGGTGCCCTAGATGAAGCAACAACCTGCTCTGATACCAATTGTTGGAGTTAGACGTCTACGGAAGCATGTGAACGACACAAGGAAGAAGAAGAAGCTTGGAGCACAACACACAATATTGAATGTATTACTAGAGAATGTACAAAGATAAGTAGCCCATTAGGGCAATAGGCGTATATACAAGCCAAGGGGAAAAAACCTCCTAAAGAAGAAAAAAAGTGCCCCGACGTTCCTAGAGTGTTCACACACATCACTACCTAAATATATCAACATAGAATACATCACTCCTTTCAGCCATGGCCATTGACTAAAATACCCTGATGCAAAAAAATGATTGTATCTCAAAAAGTTGAATAGAAGTACCCTATAGAGTTTTGCTAAACATGTAGCAGACTTTGAGCCACTTATACTAGCAAACCAAAACATGTATATATCTTTGACACAAAAAGGTGAAATTGCCTACATAGATGCTATGATAGTGCATCCTGAGGCCAAAATGAGCTCATCAATTTTCGTGTGATTCTGAGACTATGATCGGAGGGGTGTCGATGATGCCCTAGATGAAGAGGCAACTTGATCTGATACCTATTGTTGGAGTTTGAGGTGTGTGGAAGCATGCAAATAGCACAAGGAAGAAGAAGAAGAGGCTTGGAGCACAACACACAATACTGAATGTATTGTCAAGAGAATGTACAAAGGTAAGTGACATGTTAGAGTTATAGGCGTATATACAAGCCAGGGGGGAAAAAATCTCTCAAAGAGGGAAAAAAGTGCCCTGATGATCATAATGTGTTCACACACATCACTACCTAAATATATCAACATTGAATGACCACCATTCATAGCATATGTGCACTTAGAGCTCATCATGGTTGGGTTGTACATTAGTTGGACATTAAAACTGCATTTCTAAATGGTGACTTACATGAAGAAGTGTATGTATCTTAGCCTCATGGTCTTATGTAGAAAGGGCATGAAAACAAAGTGTGCAAGCTGAAAAAGGCATTATATGCTTTGAACCAAGCACCACGTGAGTGGTATGAAAAGATACATGCCTACTTGGTTGCACATGGTTTTGAGAACAATCCAACTGATAACACCTTATATACTAAGCATGTGGATTATGTAATTTTGATCATCATAGTATATGTTGATGACTTGTTGCTCACTACTCCTAATGAGAAGCATATTGCTGAGTTTAAGACTGATTTGCATGCCTCTTTTGAGATGTCAGATTTGGGGCATTCGCATCATTATTTGGGCATTCAATTCATGCAAGTTGATGGGGGAATAGCTTTTTCTCAAACAAAATATATCGACACATTATTGTAGTGCTTTTTCCTTGAAGATTGCAAACCTATTTCCAATCCTATGGAAACAGGTTTGTGGTTAAGTCTCCATGATGGTGGAGATCCCATTGATGTTGTTCTTTATTAGTAAGTTGTTAGATGCCTTATTTACTTATGCATAACTCCGTGTGATATTCAAAGCAAGTTTATACATTTCCCAAGTGTCAAGCATTGGCAAGAAATTCAGTGCATCTTTTGCTACTTGAGTGGTACCCGACTACTTGGATTGTTTTTCTCCCAAGGGGGTATCATTACTACTAGATTTACATGCTTTTTTTGGATCAGACTCTACTAGTTTCTATGAAACTTATGTGTCTACTAGTGGTTTTTGCTTGATGCTTGGTAGCTCATGCATATCTTCATTGAGCAATAAGTAGCCTATTTTGGCCACTTCTTGTTGTGAGGCTGATTATAGGGTATCTTTCACAAAAATTGTTGAGTGTGTGTGGCTAAGAATCCTTTTGAGTGATTTGGGTGTTGATCAGTTTTGTGCCACCACCATCTTCACTAATAGTCAAATAATACTATTAGTTGCAAGGATCTCTGTGTTCCATGCTTGCACTTATCACATTGAGGTGCATTATTATTATGTCATGGAGAAGTTCTCTACTAGAGAGATGAATTTGGCATATGTGCCCACACATGATAATTTTGCAGACCTTTTCACAAATGCTCTACCTAGGGAGAAGTTTGAAGCTTTCTGCAAAGCTTTGGGCCTACTTACTTTTGTGGATTGATATCTTTCCACATATCTTGGCACTTCCTTATACATGAGTGCTAGCTCGTTGTTCACCACATCACTCCCAGGGGGATTTTGGTAGTGATGTGTATGAACACACTTAGGATTGTGAGCTCACTTTTTCCCCTCTTTAAGGAGCTTTTTTCCCCCCAACTAATGTGTTGGAAACAATGTCAACATGTCCAACTTGGAGCAACACATGTGATGACTATCTCTTAGTCTTCTATAGAAGAAGACGTGCATAACTATTTGATAAACCTTTGTAGAGGCATCACAAAACAAAAGTAGGTGGTCAAGATGGCTAAAGCACTACCCTCTCAATGGGCCGACCCAGGTTCTAACCCCATCTCCCGTATCGCTTTGCATATTTGTTTTAATAAAGCCAACAAGGCATGAAAATCAAATCAAATAAACGAGGATGCAAAATTAATTGCTTAGCTTTTCACGGGTGATCAATTTAGTGATTGGAGATAATTTTGGCAATGAATTGGTTTTTGCGATAGTAAGCTTTTTCAAAAGTTCTTTTAGAATATGCTTTTGGAGGGAACGCTCAAATCTATATAAACAAAGTTGTGGTTCATTGTTGATTATCACTCAAGACTCAACAAGCTCAAGCTCTTGAAGAAGAACTAGGAGAAGATTTTGGAGGCCATCTTGGAGGAGGAGTTCTCATACTCTTAGAGGAATTGTGATCTACATCTCGGTGATTATCTGGAGGAGATTCTACTAGATTACTATCAACATCCATGGTTGATTTACTGTGTGTAGCTTCTCTTCTTACTTTCTAGGTCACTCATTTCTGATCTAGGTTGATCAAAATTTGGGTTTGTTGTATGATAGTTCTAAATTGTTCTTATTCTCCATATTCTCACACACATACTCTTCATACCTTTTAGGCACACAATCTCTTATATCTAGTTCCTATTTCTGTCTAGATATAGATATTGTTAGTTTGTATCATATTTGTTGGTGCATTTTGCCCAAGCCTACATGCTTGATATGCTTGATATTATCCTCATTTGTAAGTCACATGAGTAGTCATGTGAACACCTCTTGTAAAAGAGTACATTTTATCTCTTGTAAATGGAAAAAGAAAAAAGTAAAAGGATGGCTTACCTCATCCATGATGTAAAAGCAAATTCGTGGCTCCAACTACCAAAATCACGAATTTTTGAGCTGAGGGAATCTCTCCTAACTTTGGGGATCACTTTTAGGTGGAGCCATTCGAATTCGAATTCAAAACTCCCTCCAAGAATAGCTATAAAAGGAGCAAGAAGGAAGAGGCGATTAGCAAGCCTTGTACGTGACCACTTCATGTCATTTTGTAGAGATTGAAGAGCTTACTCCATAGCTCTATCATTCTACTCCCATTGTGCAAAGATTCATTGCCAATGTGGTTGTAATCATATGTGAATCTATACATTTATTATCATCTACCTCTCTGTTTTGTTCTCTGCTATACTCACTCAGAGCAGTAACTTCAGAAGGTCATATCTCGAGTTTTACTGAACCTTTTTCCGTGTTTTAAAGTGCGTTGGATAGCTCTCACTGTCTAGTTTTTACCTATAAATTTTCAAGGTCATTGGATTTATACTTTTGGAGATATCTGCATTTTACTGCTTACTGGTCTATCTCTGCAGAGCCCCGAGAATTGTGGGAATGTTCCAGAACTTGATGAAACTTGTTCTCAGTGCTCAGTCCATCATTTGAAGTGTTTTAACTTGGAATAGGAAGCTTGCTAAGTCTATTTGCTATGCCCAAAAGGAATTTTTCTAATTCCTTCCAGGTTGAGAGCACTGTTCATTTTTTCCAGCAGGTGTATGTCCAAAAATAGCAAGTTTTGGGAGCTAGTCATTTCGCAACTTGTCGGTCTTGACTTGAACTTTTGGGATACATGTTCCAAAGTACTTGGCTGATATTTTGGTGGATTTAGGAAGCTCAAAGGGTCTACTAATCAACTCTGAAGTCTCAGTTGGCTGGTGTGAAGCTGGTTGTAGCGGCACCTACTCATCTTTGGATTGCATCCACCATCTCTCTTCACAGTGGTATCAGAGCATAGTCAAGCAACATGGGAGATGGATTTCCATCAACAATTGACAAATTGGATCGAAACAACTATCCGGCATGGTCTCTAAGGATGGAGGCTTACCTTCAAGGGAGGAATCTATATGGATTCATATCCGGAGATGAAGCAATGCCAACCATGAGGAACAAAGGGCAACCATCACATGAAGAAGTGGAAGGACTTTCGAATTGGTGTTCGAAGGATGCACTTGCAAGGTCCTATATTCTAAACTCAATCTCTGATTTTCTTTTACCTCATGTCAAGGGATGCAAGACATCAAGAGAAACCTGGAATGCACTTGCTTCTTTCTTCTCTTCCAACACTCGAGCAAGGAAGAACCAATTGTGGATGGAGTTCACAACAATGAAGAAAAGCCCGAAGCAAAATGTGACTGATTATGTCACAAAGATGAAGGAGATTTCCGACCAACTTGGAAGCATTGGAGAGGTAATTGAAGAGGAGCAAATCATAAGACAAATCATGAATGGAATCAAAGCAGACGACAAGTGGGAGTCATTCACAACAGCCATGGATTTATACATGGATATGCATGTACCCGACCTCAACACACTCATGGGCCAACTCTTCACTCATGAAGCAAAGATTAGCAAAGGTGGTGAGTCCTCAAGAGGTAATCAAACTTCTGCCTTATATTCTGATAAAGCTAAGGTCAAGGACAAGTCAAAGAATAGAAAGAATGAAGATGAAGGAAGCTCTTTCCAAGCAAACTTTGCAGGTAGAGGACGAGCTAGAGGAAGAGGCAGAAGTGGAAAGCAAGGCAGGGGGAGATTCCAATCATCTCAACCTTGCAACATATGTGGCTTATCTAACCATACTACTGAAGAATGTTTCAGGAACCCGAGGAACTCAAGAGGAAGAGGATTCAATAGAGGTGGCTATGGATCAAATAGAGGCAGGTACAATGGAGGCTACAACAACAATTACTACAACAACAATTACAACAACAACAACAACTATCAAAGTGGCCATAGAGGAAGAAGAGATTACAATAACTATGCAGAGGACCAAAGTCAAGAAGATTCATTATTGATTATGAATCTATCAGCGAAGAAGGGTAAGGATGATGATCACATATTTTACATTGATTCGGGATGCTCAAACCATGTAGCAGGAAATGTGGCTTTACTTTCTGATTTGGAAGATCCTCATAACAAGCATGAAGCGCAGACAGGAGATGACACAAAGCACTCAGTGGAGAAGATAGGTAATGTGAAGACATCAGATGGGAATATGAACCTCTTAAGCAAAGTCTTGTATGTCCCTACAATTACCAAAAATTTAATAAGTGTTGGACAGATTGTTGAAAAAGGATTGCAGGTTAGATTCAATCGATTTGGAGCATATGTTGAAGACCCAAGGCAAGGCTTTCGAAGGATTGCCAAAGGAGAAAAGACAGGAAGGCTTTTCACTTTTGAAGTGGAAGATACAAAGAACATAGCTTTGTTTAGCTATGGATCTCAAACTCTAACAGAGTTGGAGATATGGCACAAAAGGCTTGCTCACATTGGTGAGAGGACACTCAAACAGATTTGCAGGGACCAAAGTGTACTTGGTTTGCCTAATATCACAAGGCAACACATAATTTATAAGTGTGAAGCTTGTCAACTCGGCAAGGCTCATAGACAACCTTTCAATAAGAAAGGATATATGTATCAAAATCCTTTGGATCTAGTGCACACGGATGTGTGGGGTCCAAGTAAGGAGCCATCTATATCAGGCTCAAGATATTATGTGTCTTTCATAGATGATTGTAGCAGGTGGACCATTCTGTTTTTCATGAAGCACAAGGATGAAGTGTTTAATTGCTTTAAGAAGTATATTGCTCTTGTTGAAAACCAAATAGGTAGGACTTTGAAACGACTCAGATCAGATGGTGGAGGAGAATACTTCTCTTCTGAATTTGATGCCTTCTTGCATGAAAGAGGCATTAAAAGGGAAGTCACTACAAGGTATACACCCGAACTCAATGGTGTAGCAGAGAGGAGGAACAGAGCTATTGTCGAAGCTGCAAGGTCCATGCTCAATGAAAAGGGATTGCCGAACTACTTATGGGCAGAGGCTGTGTCGACAGCCACATATCTCATAAATAGACTTCCATCTAAGTCACTAGATGGAACCACTCCATATGAAGTGTGGAATGGAAGAAGACCTAGTCTAGAGCATTGTAAAATCTTTGGATGCTTAGCCTATGCTCACATTCCTTCTCAAGTAAGAGGGAAATTGGATCCCAAGGCAGAGAAGTGTGTATTCATTGGTTATGATCAAAACCAAAAAGGATATAGATTGTACAATCCAACCAATAAAGGATTTTCTGTGAGTAGAGATGTAATTTTTGATGAAAACAAATCATGGTTTGATGATGACAGGAAAGTGAAGCTGCCATATGACTTGGATGAAGATTTTCCATCACTTCAACCAAAGGAGCCAAAGCAGATTGAAGAAAGTGATTCGGAGATTGACCTAGAAGACTTGGAAAGACTAAAGCTATGGAAGAACAAAGGTAAAGCAAAGATGCAGGATGCTACATATGGACCCGAGAGCTCACATCAACCACTTAGAAGGTCTTCGAGGGAGAAGAAGAAACCAGAGAGGTTTGGTTATGATACTTCTTTGGTCACCAAGCACTCAATCTACATTGCAAAGGATTCAACCAATGAAGAACCTACCACATTTGAAGAAGCACAAAGCAAGAAAGCTTGGAGAGATGCAATGGATGAAGAAATGGAAGCCTTGAAGGAGAATGACACTTGGGAGCTTGTACCTAACAAGCCATCTACGAAGATAATCGGATCTCGATGGATATACAAAATCAAGAAGAATCCAGATGGAAGTATAAATAGACACAAAGCAAGGTTAGTTGCTAAAGGGTTTGCTCAAACCCATGGTATTGATTATGAGGAGACTTTCTCTCCTGTTGCAAAAATGCCTACAATTAGGGTTCTCATAAGTCTTGCTGCATCTAGAAATTGGAATCTTTATCAACTTGATGTAAAGAATGCCTTCTTGAATGGATGGATTTCTGAGGAAGTGTATATGGCACAACCTCCTGGATATGAGGATGCACATCATCCTAACTATGTATGCAAACTAAAGAAAGCTTTGTATGGATTGAAGCAAGCTCCAAGAGCTTGGAATTTCAGATTGGTTACTTATTTGCAGGACCAAGGATTCAAAGCTAGCAAGGCGGATACCTCTTTGTTCATAAAGAGGAATGGATCTGAAGTGATCTATTTATGTGTGTATGTTGATGATATTATTATCACAGGCAATGATCTTGAAGGAATCAAACAGGTAAAGAGTCAAATGAAGGAGGAGTTCAAAATAAGTGACCTCGGACCACTCACTTATTTTCTTGGATTGGAGTTGATCTACACAGATTCAGGTATATACATCACACAAAGGAAGTATGTCCATGACATGCTCGTCAAGTTCAAGATGGAAAATACAAAGTGTGCAGGTACACCTATGGAGCAAAATCATAAGCTTAGTGCTTATGAAGGAGAGCCAATTGAAGACATCACAAGCTATCAAAGCTTGGTTGGAAGTTTGAACTATGCAACACTCACAAGGGTGGATATATGCTATAGTGTTAGCATATTGAGTCAGTTTATGCATAAGCCGAGAAGACCACATATGGAAGCGGCTAAGTGAGTCCTCAAGTACCTAAAGGGGACCATGAATGAAGGTTTGTTTTATTCATTTACTTCAGATATTGAGCTAAAGGTCTACTCAGATGCAGATTGGGCCGGATCTAAAGATGATAGAAGAAGCACATCAGGGTATATATCATTTGCAGGTTCAAAAATCATTTCTTGGTCATCGAAGAAGCAACCAACCGTGGCATTATCTTCTACTGAAGCTGAATATAGAGGTTTGGCTAATGCAACTCAAGAAATCATGTGGTTAAAATCTTTGTACACAGATCTTGGACTTCATTCTTCAACACCTCACATTTTTGGTGACAACACAAGCTCACTACATCTAGCAGCTAATCCGGTATACCATGCTAGAACCAAGCATATTCAAGTCCACTACCATTATGTAAGGGAGAAGCTAATGAGCAAGGATATTCAACTATCCTACGTCTCTACAGATATGCAGTGTGCAGACATGTTGACGAAAGCTCTTGATGGTACGAAATTAAGTAGATTCAAGTTGATGATTGGTTTGCAGGAAATCAAGGACAATTGAAGACTTATTTGGAGGCCAAGCATGTTAGGCTTGAGGGGGAGCTGTTGGTGCATTTTGCCCAAGCCTACATGCTTGATATGCTTGATATTATCCTCATTTGTAAGTCACATGAGTAGTCATGTGAACACCTCTTGTAAAAGAGTACATTTTATCTCTTGTAAATGGAAAAAGAAAAAAGTAAAAGGATGGCTTACCTCATCCATGATGTAAAAGCAAATTCGTGGCTCCAACTACCAAAATCACGAATTTTTGAGCTGAGGGAATCTCTCCTAACTTTGGGGATCACTTTTAGGTGGAGCCATTCGAATTCGAATTCAAAACTCCCTCCAAGAATAGCTATAAAAGGAGCAAGAAGGAAGAGGCGATTAGCAAGCCTTGTACGTGACCACTTCATGTCATTTTGTAGAGATTGAAGAGCTTACTCCATAGCTCTATCATTCTACTCCCATTGTGCAAAGATTCATTGCCAATGTGGTTGTAATCATATGTGAATCTATACATTTATTATCATCTACCTCTCTGTTTTGTTCTCTGCTATACTCACTCAGAGCAGTAACTTCAGAAGGTCATATCTCGAGTTTTACTGAACCTTTTTCAGTGTTTTAAAGTGCGTTGGATAGCTCTCACTGTCTAGTTTTTACCTATAAATTTTCAAGGTCATTGGATTTATACTTTTGGAGATATCTGCATTTTACTGCTTACTGGTCTATCTCTGCAGAGCCCCGAGAATTGTGGGAATGTTCCAGAACTTGATGAAACTTGTTCTCAGTGCTCAGTCCATCATTTGAAGTGTTTTAACTTGGAATAGGAAGCTTACTAAGTCTATTTGCTATGCCCAAAAGGAATTTTTCTAATTCCTTCCAGGTTGAGAGCACTGTTCATTTTTTCCAGCAGGTGTATGTCCAAAAATAGCAAGTTTTGGGAGCTAGTCATTTCGCAACTTGTCGGTCTTGACTTAAACTTTTGGGATACATGTTCCAAAGTACTTGGCTGATATTTTGGTGGATTTAGGAAGCTCAAAGGGTCTACTAATCAACTCTGAAGTCTCAGTTGGCTGGTGTGAAGCTGGTTGTAGCGGCACCTACTCATCTTTGGATTGCATCCACCATCTCTCTTCACAATATTCACACATTGTAATTTGACATTTGAATATAGATAGTGTAGATGAGCCTCATAGCTTACCATTACACTTGAGATCCTATCTACTCTCTCTCTATCTCTCACTCATCTATTTTTTATTCTTAAGGTGTGTATGTTAAGGTTCATCTGTTGGAAGATCTAATAAACCTGTGATATAAAGTGGCTCACACGGGAGTCAAGAGGTATATTATACCCCAAACCAAGCCTTGCAAAACCTCTTGTTAGGCTTGGTTGGAGTTAGAGAATCTCTATCAGAGCAAAAACCCTGCTAGGAAAGCTCATCTAAGGAGACAACTAGCCAACGGAATGATGAAAGTTGGACAATCAGTTCAGACACTATTTTGAAGCTTACGGATGTACGAGATCAGCTACTCAATGTTGGATTCAACATTTCAGATGAAAAGATTGTAAACACACTTATAAACTCACTTCCATCTACATATCGTGCTTTTGTTACTTCTTTATCTCTCTCTACAAGAGATGGAGAACTTTCATTTGAAGAGCTACAGTTCCTGTTACTTCAAGATGAAGATCAACAAAAGGGTATGGAAGAGAATGATGAAGCCATATTATCATCATCAAAGGTAAGGAAGAAGAAGCAGAAGATGAGTCAACAATCCAAGAAGGAAAGTAAGTCTTTTAATCCAAAGTCTTCTAGTCCTTTTCCTTATGTTTCCTCTACACCCAAAGAAAAGCCTTCGACTACATCTGATTCAAAGAAAGGAGTATGCCATTATTGTAAGAAACTAGGTCATTACATAGCAGAATGCAAACCAAGGATTTTTAATGAGAAGAAGAAACCATCAGGAAGTAGTGTTAAAGATGATTCAAAACCTACATCTTCAAAGATAGATTCATATGCATGTGTTACTATTGAAGAAGTAGCTTTTGATTAGGCAGCATTAAATTCAATCTCAAATAATCCTTTGATTTTTTATTTTGCTACTAAGCATATGAAATGTTGCAGAAAGGTATTTTCTTCCCTTTCTAACTCTTCAGGTAGAAGAGTGACTATTGTAGATTGTTGGGAAAGATGAATGGACACCCAAGAAATGAGTTGGTATTGCTAATCCTTGCTCTCTACCAGCCCTATATTACTTCAGAGTTGCTTTGTAGGCCCTTTTAGCTTTCAATTGACACTAAATAAGTGCTTATGTACTTTGGAGATGATGGATGTAATGATTAATCCAAAACAAATAACTTCAAAAGTCACAAGTCATTAAAAACTTGCTATTTTGGTTCACACACTTGTTGGTTCTTAAGCTCAGTACTCCTAGCACAGTAGCAATTAGAAAAATTCCTTCTGAGCATATCTAACTAACTTAAAGAACTAATTATTCCAAGTGGAATCACTTAAAATGATTGACTATACATAGAGCAATCAATTTAGCAAGTAAAACATTACCCTCGACTTTTTAGGAGATGTGCAGAGTAAGACCAGTGACTGCTTCGAGATGCTTTTCTCTCAATTGGTTGAATGGAATGCCCTCAAACTTTGTCAGCTTGTAGTTTAGAGCTGATTCCAAGGAGCCATAGAACATTGAAAATGATGGAGTAATGACTGAGATATGAGCAAGAAAAGTTCATTGTTTTGAGTAACAATGATAGAGATGAAGAATAGAAATGATCAATGATAAGATGTATGATATAACAATGTTGTACATGATCATTGGCATGACAAATAATTCCCAATCATAGTGAGAAGTTTAGGCTATAGTGTGATCCTCTTAACTTCAACACATGATATACAATATGCTCAGAAAATGGGGGCTCATAGCCATGAGATCTTCAAGTACTTTTATAGATGTTTGCCTCCAAGTTTGAATTTAAATTCAACTTTGGCTTTGCCTAAAAGTTCTCCTCTAAGTTAGGAGATATTCCACCAAAATGATTCGTAGTTTTATCTCCTCCAAAATCCACAAGTTTGTAGGCTTTACAAGATTCTTCCAATTGAACTGACTTTTACAAAGATTAATGGTAAAAACCATAAGCAATTGTTCTTATGGATCGTCAAGCATTTGTACATAATGCTTCCAATGCCTAGCCAAGTGTGAAGGCTTAGCATTTGCACCAACAGATCCCCCTCAAGCCAAACATCTTGGCTTGGTCTTCTTCATCAATCTTCGTAGATGTCCTGCAATCCAATCATAGCTTTAAATCTGCAAAGTTTAGTACCATCAAGTGCTTTAGTCAATAAGTCTGCACATTGCATATTAGTGGATACATATGCCAACTGAATTTCCTTGCTCAATAGATTCTCTCTCACATAGTGATAGTGGACTTCTATATGCTTGGTCCTAGCATGATAGATAAGATTTGCTGCGAGATTAAAGAACTTGTATTGTCACCAAAGATTATTGGTGAGCTTGTTGGTGCAAGTCACAAGCCTACACATTTGGCTTGAAGGATACATTGAACCTCATGCATGTAGCCTTTCGTTGAGAACAGTAACTTGTGAGATTTTTTAAACTGACATGCACCACATTTATAGATCATGTGTTGCTTGGATACATTAGGTATCCCAAGCACACATTGATATCTACATATTTTCTTTAAGGTTTTCTCACCAATATGCCCTAATCTTCTATGCCAAATCTCAAGCTCTGACAATGTTTGATCTTTGTAGCTATAAAGTGCAATATTCTTTGTATCTTCAAGTTCAAATGTAAACAACCTATGTCTCTTTTCTCCTTTGGAAATTCTTTTGAATCCATGTTGGGGATCCTCCACAAATGCTCCATATTTGTTGAACCTAACCTACAAACATTTTTCCACAATTTGTACACTCATCAAATTCTTGGTGATTGTAGGTACATATAGAACCCTGCTCAATAGATTTCTATTTCCATTAGAGGATTTAACATTTCCTACCTTGACCATTGAATGCTTGGTGTCATCACCTGTTTGCACTTGGTGCTTTCCCTTAGGTTCCTCAAGGTCAGAGAGAAGAGCTACATTGCCTAACACATGGTTTGAACATCCTGAGTCAATGTAGAAGAGATGGTCATCATTCATACCTTGCTTTGAATTCATATTCATAATCAAATGGGAATCCTCTTGTTCCTTTGTGTAATTCTCTTGATTGTGTGTAGTCACCTCTTTGGAGACCTCTACCTCTTTGATTCTTGAAGTTCTTGTAACACTCATCTATGGTGTGATTTGATAGACCACAAATATTACATGGGGAAGAGTTGAAAGGTCTCCGCCTACCTTGCTTACCTCCTCTACCCCTACCTCTTGAGTTCCTACCTCTCCCAGCATAGTTAGCTTGAGAAGTAGTACCTTCATCCTCAATCTTTTTGCTTTTCCCTTTCTCTTTAGACTTGCCTTTATTTGTGTATAGGGCAGAAGAGTTATTATCTCTTGATGAATCTCCATTTTTGTTGAGCTTGGCCTCATGGGTAGAGAGTTGCCCCATGAGTGTGGTAAGATCTAGAATCTGCATGTCCATGTACAAGTCCATGGCAGTTGTGAAGCTTTCCCATTTGTCATCTGACTTGATGCCATTGATTACTTGCCTCACTATCTACTCCTATTCAATCTCCTCTCCTATGCTTGCCAATTGGTCAGCCACATCCTTAACTTTAGTCACATACTCTAAAATGCTTTGCTTGGGTTGTTTTCTTTGAGTAGTAAACTCAATCCGAAATTGGTTCTTCCTAGCCCTTATGTTGGAAGAAAAATATGATGACAATGTATCCCAAGTCTCTTGAGATGTCTTACAGTTCCTAATGTGTGGAAGAAAGAAGTCAAAGATAGAGTTAAGTAAATATGACCTTGCTTATGCATCTTTGGCACACCATGAATTCAGTCTTTCATGCTCCTCTTTTGTAGCTTGTCCTTTGCTTCTGAAAATGGGCATCTCCTCATCTCCTGATATGTATCCATATAGACTCCTTCCTTGCAAGTATGTCTTCATCCTCAAGGACCATGCTTGGTAGTTGTTCCTATCCAATTTATCAATAAAAGAAGGAAAACCATATCCCATTTTACCTCAAGTTGCTCTGATACCATTGTTGGGATAGATGAATGGACACCTCGAGAAATGAGTTGGTACTACTTATCCTTGCAATCTACCAGCCCTATATTACTTCAGAGTTGGGTTGTAGGCCCTTTTATCTTTCAATTGACACTAAATAAGTGTCTATGTACTTTGGAGATGATGGATGTAATGATTAATCCAAAACAGATTACTTCAAAAGTCACAAGTCATTAAAAACTTGCTATTTTGGTTCACAGACTTGTTGGTTCTTAAGCTTAGTACTCCTAGCACAGTAGCAATTAGAAAAATTCCTTCTGAGGGTATCTAATTAGCTTAAAAAGCTAATGATCCCAAGTAGAATCACTTAAAATGATTGACTATACATAGAGCAATCAATTTAGCAAGTAAAACTTTACCCCCGACTTTTTAGGAGATGTGTAGAATAAGACTAGTGACTGCGTCGAGACGTTTTTCTCCCAATTGGCTGAATCAAATGCCTTGAAGATTTTTCAGATTGTAGTAGACTTAGAGCTGATTCGAATGAGGCATACAACATTGAAAATGATTGAGGAATGACTGAGATATGAGCAAGACAAGCTCACTATTCTAAGCGACAATGATAGAGATGAAGAATAGAAATGATCAATGATATGATGTATTATATAACAATGTTGTACATGATCATTGGCATGAGATATAATGCCCAATGATAGTGAGAAGTTTAGGCTATAGTGTGAGCCTCGTAACTTCAACACATGATATACAATATGCTCAGAAAATGGGGGCTCATAGCCATGAGATCTTCAAGTGCTTTTATAGATGTTTTGCCTCCAAGTTTGAATTCAAATTCAACTTTGGCTTTGCCTAAAAGTTCTCCTCTAAGTTAGGAGATATTCCACCAAAATGATTTGTAGCTTTATCTCCTCCAAACTCCATGAGTTTGTAGGCTTTACAAGATTCTTCCAATTTAAATGACTTTTACAAAGATTAATGGTAAAAACCATAAGCAATGGTTCTTATGGATCTTCAAGCATTTGCACATAATGCTTCCAATGCCTAGCTAAGTGTGAAGGCTTGGCATTTGCACCAACACATCTGGTCATGATTTGGATGTTGTAGGTGTTGGAGAAGTGAACCTAAAGTCTAGACCAGGTGGAAAATTTCACGATTTCTAATGTTCTTTATGTTCTAGACATGAAGAAGAATTTGCTCTCTATCTCTACTTTCTTGTCAGATGGTTATAAAGTAGTTTTTAATAAAGATTCATGTCAGATCCTCTCACCTAATGAGGAGTAATAATTTAAGGTGAAAATAGAAGTTGCATGTTTGTATTGTCCAAAACATTAATAATGTTGCTAGGTCTACTACACCAGAGAACATGAAATTGTGGCATCGTAGATTTGGTCATATCAGTTACACATCTCTCAAACATATCAAAGATCAAGGTATGGTGGAGAGTTTGCCTACTTTTGTTTTACGAGATGATGCAGAGTCATGTGAAGGATGTCTTGAAGGAAAGCTTCACAAACTACCTTTCAAGAAACATGGATGCATCATGGCCACAAGGAAGTTGTAGATCATACATTCAGATATGAATGGTCCAACGAGAACACATTCTATTCAAGGTTATAGGTACTTTTTTATGTTCATTGATGATTTCTCAAGATATTCATGGATTCATGTTCTTAAAGTGAAGTCAACGGTTTTTCCTACTTTCAAGAAGTTCTTAGCTATGGTTGAAAATGAAACTCAGTCAAAGATCTAGATTTTTGAGAAGTGATAGAGGAGGAGAGTACATGTCAAAAGACTTTAAGTCTTTTCTCAAAGAAAAAGGTATTTCTCATCGACTCACTATTGCTTACTGTTGAGGCGTCACTCAGTAATTAGACATGAAGACAAGAAGACATCAACGAGAAGAAGAAGGACTAAGAACTATAGAAGTTAGACATTAAGAAACACATGCCTATGTGAAGGGACGAAATCACAATTGTAATATAGTGTAAACAAAAGAATCAATTTACTTATCAGAATCCCAAAAATTATGTGGTTCTTGAATTTAGGAGTATATAGATCAGTTGTGTATATAAGTTCATCTAATAGAGCAGAAAAATTTTAGGTAAAAAAGATAGACTATGCTGGAATGTAGAATGTAGTAGATACAGACTGAGTGGAAGTGTAGTAGAGAGTAGAGGAGTGATTAGAGAACTCGATTCGTAAGTCCTACATGTGAGAGAGGTAGTCGAGATAATTTTTGGGAAAGATGGTGATGGAAATTCACTTAGTGTAGGAGAACTTTCCATGGTTATGAGCGAAAGAAGGCCATACCATTTTGTACACATCTTCTCTAATAGAAAGTACATATTTGTGGAATAGGAATTGAGTTAATTCTCTCTGTGTGAAGAAATCTAACTGATTTCATAATTGTATGAATCTTAGTTACAACAAACAGAAGATCTTTGCAAATCGGCATGTGTAGTCAGAAAATTATGTTCAACTGTGAAAGTATGTCAAGTTGATGAAGTCAAGTATTTAGAATTTTTGTACATTGGAAGCACATGTGGAAAACCAATAGAAAGACACCAGATTATGTGATTTTTGAGAGTTTTTGACACCGAAAAGTCTCCAAGAAAGTCACTATGAGGAAATCAAAAACCACTGGAAAGAAACCATAAACCATCAAAGAATTATCGGAAAGTCACCCAAAAGGTAATATAATAAAACCAGAATCAATTTTAATCATCTCCAAGGTTTGAGTTTAACATTGGCAAGCTGTTGGTGATTATATAGATGTTCTAATATCACAATAGCTTGTTTCTTGTGGTGTTTTCATACACCAAGTGGTATCAGAGCAGAAATGTTCTTAAGAGTAAAAGGAGGTGCAGATACAAGAAGTTTGAAGAAGTTTTTTAATGAAAGGTGAAAGCTGAAGCATTCAACAAGAAAAGGCATCAAGAAGTACTCCAAGGTTATTTTCAAGGATGAATATCTACAAAGGTAACATTCTTTAACTTCAAACTCACAAGTTGCAATAGATGTTGGTGCAAGCAATTGATGGATCATGTGAATCCTAGCTTGTAATATTTTGATATATGTGAAAGCAATTGATGGATCATGTGAATCCTAGCTTGTAATATTTTGATCATTTACTATTTGCAAAATATTAAATCCATGAAGGATTTTATAAAAGCCTAAATTTCATGGAGTTGGGAAAGATAATAGTTAAGAGTTTTCAAGAGACAATAACTCCTCAATCATAGGAGTCACTTTTAGGTGGAGCCAAGTTTGAATTCAAATTCAAACTTGGAGGAAAAAAACACTCATAAAAGGAGCTTGTAAAAACTTGTGGGGTGTGGCCTCATTGAGAGCTTCTCCTTTGATCATTTGTAGAGTTTCAGTAGCTTACATCATAGCTTACTCATCCCACCATCATTGTGCATCATTTCAATGCCAATGATCTTGTATAATCATTTGTTATAAAAGATATACATCATTGATCATCTCTGTCTACTTCTCTGCTATGACTACTCAGAATAGTGAACTTTGTTTGGTCATATCGTGGTGATTTCTCAACCATTTTGCATGCTCTATAGGTTTCTGGAACGAGCTTGAGGTCTACTATATGCTATCAAAATTGCAAGGCATTTCTTTTAGCCATTTGGGAGAAATCACCATCAAACTACTCACTGGTCATCTATTGCTCAGTCCCTAAAAACTCGGGGGTAAGTCTTGGATAGCTAAGTTCATTTCTCATAGTATAGTTCATCATTTTAGATGATTCCACTTGCAATAATTAGCTAAGTAAGCTAATTAAATTCCCTCAAGATGAATTTAATCAATTTTTATTGTACTGTGAGCACTGAGCAAAAGAACCAACAGGTGTTTAGACCAAAATAGCAAGTTTTGTGACATTAGCAACTCATGAAGTAATCTGTTTTGATTCAATTGTTTCAAGCATGTACTCCAAAGTACATTGGTACTTTCTTGGTGTCATTTGCAAGCTAAAAGGTCCTACTATCAAACTTTGAAGTGATTTAGGGAATTTACAAAGCAGGTTTTAGCAGTACCACCTCGCTTCCTTGAGGCATCCATCCATCTCTTCCAATAGTGGTATCAAAGCAAGTTGAGGTAAATGGGAGATGGTTTCCCTTATTTTATTGATAAATTGGACAGGAATAATTATCCAGCATGGTCCTTGAGGATGAAGACCTACAAGGAAGGAGTCTCTATGGATACATATCAGGAGATGAGGAGATGCCCATATTCAGAAGCAAAGATCAACCTACAAGAGAGGAACTAGAAAGACTCAACTCATGGTGTGCCAAAGATGCTTTAGCAAGGTCATATCTACTTAACTCTATTTCTGATTTCCTCCTTCCTCACATTAGGAATTGTAAAACTTCCGAAGAGACTTGGGATACATTATCTTCATATTTTTCTTCCAATACAAGAGCTAGAAAAAATCAATTGTGTATTGAGTTTACTACTCAAAGGAAGCAAAGGGAAGTCTAAAGATAAAGGAAAGAGCAAGAAACTTGAAGATGAAGGTACTACTTCTCAAGCTAACTATGCAGGCAGAGGTAGGAATTCAAAAGGAAGGGGCAGAGGAGGTAAGCAAGGTAGGGGGAGACCTTTCAACTCTTCCCCATGCAATATAGGTGGACTATCTAATCACACAATAGATGAGTGCTATAGGAACTTCAAGAACCAGAGAGGAAGAAGATTTCAAAGAGGTGGCTACTCACAATCAAGAGGAAGATTCAACCATAATCAAGGATACAACCATGCCTACAACAACAACTATCAAGGAGGATACAAATCAAGAAAAGACTTCAACAATTATACAGAGAATCAAGAGGTTCTCTTCTCCTTATGAACATGACATCAAAACAAGGTATGAATGATGAGCACTTCTTCTATATTGACTCGGGTTGTTCAAACCATGTAGCAAGAAATGTAGCCCTCCTTTTTTATCTTGAACATCCCAAGGGAAAGCACCAAGTGCAGACAGGTAATGACACCAAGCATTGAGTGGTCAAGGTAGGAAATGTCAAAACTTCTGATGGGAATAGGAATCTGTTGAGCAGAGTTCTTTATGTACCTACTATCACAAAGAATTTGATGAGTGTTGGACAGATAGTAGAGAAGGGTTTGTAGGTTAGGTTCAATAAATTTAGAGCTTTTGTGGAGGACCCCCAACAAGGATTCAGAAGGATTGGAAAGGGAGAGAAAAAAGGTAGATTATTTATATTTGAGCTTGAGGACACTAGAAATATTGCACTTTACAATTATAATGATCAAACTTTGTCTGAATTAGAGATATGACACAAAATATTAGGGCATATTAGTGAGAGAACCTTGAAGCAGATATGTAGAGATCAATGTGTGCTTGGGATACCTAATGTATCCAAGCAACATATGATCTATAAATGTGGTGCATGTCAGTTTGGTAAATCACACAGGTTACCCTTCACAAAGAAAGGCTATATGCATGAGGAACAGTTGGAACTTTTTTACACAGATGTGTGGGGACCACGCAAGGATCCTTCAATTTCAGACTCAAGGTACTATGTGTCATTCATTGATGATTTTATTAGGTGGACTATCTTGTATTTCATGAAACATCAAGATGAAGTGTTCAGTTGTTTCAAGAAGTATCTTGCACTTGTGGAAAATCAAACAAGAAGAAGTCTAAAAGGATATGGTCAGATGGAGGAGGTGAGTACTTCTCCAATGAATTTGATGCATTTTTGCAGGACATAGGTATCAAAAGGGAGATTACTACCAGATATACTCCTGAGCGTAATGGAGTAGCTGAGAGGAGGAAGAGGTTGATTGTGGAAGAAGCTAGATCAATGCTTCATGAAAAGAAATTGCCTAATTACTTGTGGGCAGAGAGTGTTTCTACTGCCACTTACCTTATTAACAGGTTACCTTCCAAGTCACTTGATGGGATGACCCCATATGAGAAATGACATTGTAGGAGACCATCACTTGAACATTGCAGAATATTTGGTTGTGTTGTTTATGTGCATGTTCCATCTCAAATTAGAGTTAAGTTACACCCTAAGGTAGAGAAATGCATCTTCATAGGATATGACATAAATCAAAAAGGGTACAGGTTTTATAATCCATCCAACAAAGGATTTATGGTCAGTAGAGATGTGTTTGATGAGAATGATTCTTGGTTTGAAAGTGAATGCAGGAAGGTCAAATTGCCATATGACTTGGAAGAAGAGTTTCCAAGCCTCACCAAGCAAGAGCCAAGCACAATTGAAGACATCCAATAAGATGATGAGGACACCATCAACTCCGAAGAATTCAAATCATGGAAATCAAAAGGCAAGGCCAAGATGAAGAGGTTGGAGGACATGTTAGATATGCTCAATACTCCACCCTCATGTGACCACAAATGATCCATGCTGCTCTAAGTTGTAAGGCCCCCATTATGACGAGAAGCCATTATGAGAGCCCAGACATTTGTGGAACCCTAACTTCTAAGTTAGATGAGCTCTATGTGTGACTGTTGATGGTTGTAGATGATCTTTGTGAGCCTAGCCATTAGGTTAGGTAGGGCATAAACTTCGAGGCCATTGGGTTGCCATTTAAGGTGAAAATAAAAGCCCTGTGGCATCGTGCAGTTTCCCCATAGAACCTTAATGGGGGGAGTGCAGAGGGGGGCTTGCCCCCTTCTGCGGGGTCCGCGGGGCCTATCCCCCCGACCCGTAGGGCCGAGACGGTAGGACTTCTGGTCCTAGAGATATTGTCGGATCATATATTTTACCGACTATTTTGTATCTCCCAACTACGTTTATCTAAATTGAACCGCCTTGTAAAAGCTATATAAGCACGGCTCTGGTTGAGCTTTACATAGCATTGCGCACTATTAAGCCCTCCATCTAGAGTCTGTCTAGATCGCCATCTAAGCTCCACAGTGGGAGTGCACGGGTGGACAACACCATCACTGTAACTGCATTACGCTCGGCAATCTGAGAATTTGAGTTCTCTATCTCTCAATCTACGTCTATCTTTGTATGCATTTTTTTTCTCTCAACTCTCTCTACACGTTTATTTTGTTGTGCTTTTATTTTCTTAAATGGTATTAGAGCTCAGGAGGCTCTGAGTGGTGCAGAAGTAGAAACACAGAGGTTGCAGAGGTCTGAACAACAAAAGAGAGAAGATGTCAAGTGGTGCGTCATCATCTACGACTGGGGGCCAAGGTGGTTCATCAATAGGAGTAGGTGGCGCACAAGGAGGAGTAGCAATGATGCCGGTCATCCCAACGTTGCGGATACGACCACCAGCCTTCATAGAAGGTAAACTTGATGGTATGAACTACACCCTATGGAAGTTCAAAATCACTTCTATTCTTGATTCGTATGAGCTTTTGGAGACTATTCTTGGGATTGATCATCAGCCCCAAGAAAGACCTGATCCAAACAATCCTGGTCAAATTATTCCTCCTTATGCTGATCTTCTACGTGCTTGGAAACGTAGAAATGCATATGCACTCTGTGCTCTTGTTACAAGTACTTTTGATAGTGTTCTGACTCTCATTCAGCATACTACGAAGGCATGTGAAGCATGGAACATATTGAGAAATCAATATGAAACTCGTAATCAGACACGGATTCAGAACTTGGAGAATCAGCTTGTAGCAGAATAGTTTGCTGATGGGGAGACTGTAGAGGTGTTTATCACTAGCATAAAGAATATACGAGATCAAATGGCAGGAGCAGGTGTTCAAAAGTCAAGTGAGGAGTTAGCTCGACGTTGTCTTCGAATCTGTCCACCTAAGTTTGATGGTTTGGTAACTGCTCTTAACACTCAAATCAGACCTCAACCACTAACTTTTGAAGAATTCAGTGCCTTACTCATGGAGGAGGAGCTGCGGCTCAAGGCAAGGAGTGGTGGTAGCAAAGGAGATGTTGCATTCACAGCAAATGCCAAAGGAGGAAAAATAGATTCTTCAAAAGATGGAGACAAAAAGAAGTTCAAGGGAGACTGTTTCCACTGCAAGAAGAAGGGACAAAGAATCCAAGATTGTCGCATCAAGAAGGCAGAAGAGAAGAGTGGCTCTTCAAAAGGTGGCAAGGGCAAGGAGTCTGCCAATACAGCAAAAACAGAGCTTGAGTTATTTGTGACCATAGAGGAGGTGTGCTCCTCGGCTGAAGATTCAGGAACAGATGACTCATGGGTGTTGGACAGTGGTGCATCTCGTCACATGACGAGTAGAAAAGACCTTTACAGTTTCTTATAGCCTCTAAAGGAACCCATCACAGTAAAGGTAGGAAACAATGCAAGATGTCCTGCAGAGGGCGAAGGTACAATTTCTTTCATTAACTCTAATGGCGATATCAAAAAGCTTTCAAATGTGTTGTATGTTCCACAAATAAAACGAAATCTACTTTCAGTAGCTTCTATAACTGATCAAGGTCATCAAGTATCTTTCAGTAAGACAAGAGCTAAGATTATGGATGGTAACAACAACATTGTTGGGACTGGCATAAGGAGGAACAACCTGTATGAGTTGTGTGCTCTTACAGCCACTACAAACGTGGGCACAAGTAAGCTATGGCATGAGAGATTCGGCCACATTAATACCCTGTACTGAAGGAGATGCATCGCAGGGGTATGGTTGCACACCTACCATCGATTGTAGAAATGAAGGAACCATGTGAAGCTTGCATGATGGGCAAGCAACAGAGGAAGGTGTTTCCACAAGAAAGCAAGAACAGGGCAAGCTATCCTCTAGAGTTGGTGCATGCTGACTTGTGTGGAAAAATGCCTACACAGGCCTTGGGCGGATCTTCCTACTTCATGTTACTTGTCGACGACTATAGCAGGAAGATGTGGGTGTACTTCCTTCGTGATAAGGCTCAAGCTTTTGGTAAGTTTAAAGAATGGCTTCAGCTTGTTGAAACTGAAACAGGGAAGAAGATGAAGAAATGCAGGACAGACGGTGGTGGTGAGTTCACATCAACAGAGTTTGAAGATTTCTGCAAGAGTAAGGGAATCAAGAATCAACTCACAGTGGCACATAGTCCTCAACAGAACGGTGTTGCAGAACGTCAGAATCGAACCATCATGGAGATGGCAAGGTGCATGTTGAAAGGAAAGGGTTTGCCTAATCAATTTTGGGCAGAGGCTGTCAACACTCCTATCTACATCTTGAATCGAAGCTACACCAAGGCACTTGATGGAAAGACTCCACAAGAAGCCTACACTGGTAAAAAACCTTCAGTTTCCCATTTCAAAGTATTTGGAAGTGAATGTTATGTACATGTTCCAGATAGGGAGAGAAACAAGCTTCAACCAAAAAGCATCAAATGTATCTTCTTATGGTACAACGAAGATAAGAAGGCTTATAAGGTTTATGACCCTGAGGCTAAGAAGATCATGGCGAGTCGTGATGTGGTGTTTAAGGAGGAGCAGCCACATGCAGTGGAGGAGGAAAAGAGAGCTTTCACTTTATCATCATGCGAAGGGGCAATCCACCATGAACCTGGCCCAAGAGCTATCCCTTCTACACAAGAGAAGGAAGCGTCATCTTCAGATGATGAGTCTAAAAGTCACCAACCTACCGACACCCAAGTGGAAAAGCCATTGCCACGTTGGGTGAGGCAGCTCTATGATTCTGCAAACCCCATCCCACAGTCACTAGAACAGGTTGCAGATGGACCGAGGCGATCACAGAGAATAGAGGAACAGAGACGGGCAAGTGCCCATATTGTAAACACAGCCTTGATGGCTGATCTCATTCAAGAAGAAGCAAAGGAACCAACAAATGTGGAAGAGGCACTCCATGATCCGAATTGGAGGGCTGCCATGCAAGCAGAATACAACAATATCATGAAGAATGGAACTTGGGAGCTAGTGGATCGATCCCCTAAGCGTAAAGTCATTGGCACCAAGTGGGTCTGGAAGCTAAAGTACAAGGTTGATGGTACTCTAGAAAAGTATAAAGCAAGACTTGTTGCACAGGGCTACTCACAAGTTGAAGGCATTGACTTTCGTGAATCGTTTGCCCCAACTGCAAGAATCACTACTATCCAAGTAGTACTAGCTATGGCTGCACATAAGCGTTGGCCAGTCTATCACATGGATGTCAAATCAGCGTTCCTGAATGGAGACCTCAAGGAGGAGGTATATGTGTCTTAGCCACAAGGGTTTGAAGCTCCCCATTCAGAGAACAAGGTATGTAAGCTGAAGAAGGCATTATATGGGCTAAAACAAGCCCCTAGAGCATGGTACCAGTGGATAAATAAGTATCTCTTGGCTTTAGGTTTCAAAAGATGTGCTTCTGATGCTAACTTGTATGTTCTAAAGAGAGGAGCGAAGATTTTTGTGCTTGTACTCTATGTAGATGACCTTGTGATTACAGGAAATGATGATGCTCTTCTTCAACAAACAAAAGATGCCCTGAGTTCAAAATTTGAAATGACAAACTTGGGCTTAATGCATTATTGCTTAGCTCTTGAAGTTTGGCAGGAACCAGGGAAGATTTTCATCTCTCAACAAAAGTATGCAAGGTAGATATTGAAGGCATTCGACATGGAGGATTGCAAGGAAATTTCTACACCTATGGAGGTCAACACAAAATTATCTATTAAAGATACGTCATCTCCAGTGGATATTGGAAGATACAGGAAATTAGTTTGAAGTCTCATCTACTTGTGCAATAGCAGACCAGACATCTCTTATGGTGTTGGAGTAGTAAGCAGGTTCTCTAATAAGCCTTGCTAAACTCATTGGAAGGCAAGCATGCGGATACTCAGGTATGTGAAAGGAACTACTGATTATGGTATTCTCTATGAAGAAGGATCATCTCTGGTCGGATACTGTGACTCAGATTGGGCAGGAGATATTGATACCAGAAAATCAGTTTCTGGATATTGCTTTTCTTTAGGATCAGGAATTTTCTCTTGGATTAGTAAGAAGCAACCGACTATAGCATTATCTTCTACTGAAGCTGAGTACAAAGCTGCATGTGTTGTAGCATGTGAAGCAGTATGGTTGAGGAGGATCCGATGGCACATAGGAATACAAGGACAGGAGGCTACAGAGTTGAAGTGTGACAACCAAAGTTGCATGGCCATCGCCAAAAATCCTGTTTTCCATGCACGTACCAAGCACATAGGAATTCAGTATCACTATGTGCGTGAGTTGATTGAGGACGGGGTCATGGAGATAAGCTATTGTCCTACTGAAGAAAATGGAGCAGACATCTTCACGAAGGCTCTTGGGAGAGAGCAACTTCTTCGACACTTTCAAAAGTTTGGGATTGGACCAAGGAGGTAGTTCACCGTAGGTTGGACATTGAGGGGGGGTGTTAGATATGCTCAATACTCCACCCTCATGTGACCACAAATGATTCATGGTGCTCTAAGTTGTAAGGCCCCCATTATGAGGAGAAGCCATTATGAGAGCCTTGACATTTGTGGAACCCTAAATTCCAAGTTAGATGAGGTCTATGTGTGATCGTTGATGGTTGTACATGATCTTTGTGAGCCTAGCCATTAGGTTAGATAGGGCATAAACTTCTAGGCCATTGGGTTGCCATTTAAGGTGAAAATAAAGGCCCTGTGGCATCGCGTGGTTTCCCCATAGAACCTTAATGGGGGGAGTGCAGAGGGGGGCTTGCCCCCTTTTGCGGGGTCCGAGGGGCCTATCCCCTTGGCCCGTAGGGCCGAGACGGTAGGACTTCTGGTCGTGGAGATATTGTCGGATCATATATTTTACCGACTATTTTGTATCTCCCGACTACGTTTATCTATACCGAACCGCCTTGTAAAAGCTATATACGCACGGCCCTGGTTCAGCTTACATAGCATTGCGCACTAGTAAGCCCTTCATCTAGAATCTGTTTAGGTCGCCATCTAAGATCCACAGTGGGAGCGCACGGGTGGACAGCACCATCATTGTAACTGCATTATGCTCGGCAATCTGAGAATTTGAGTTCTCTATCTCTCAATCTGCGTCTATCTTTGTCTGCGTTTTTTTTCTCTCAACTCTGTCTACAGGTCTATTCGGTTGTGCTGTTATTTTCTTACAGGACATACTTGAGTCATCCAACCAAGCCTTAAGGAGATCACAAAGAGAGAGTAAGAAGCTAATCAGATATGGGTATGATACTTCATTAGTCACTAAGCATTCTATTTATCTTGCTAAGGATTCATCACTTCAAGAACCTTCTTCATATGAAGAAGCAAGTACCAAAGTAGAATGGAAAGAAGCTATGGATGAAGAAACAGAAGCACTCCAAGAGAATGACACTTGGGAGCTAGTGTTGGGAAAGATGAGTGGACACTTCAAGAAATGAGTTGGTATTGCTAATCTCTGCTCAATACCTACCCTTTGTTGCTTCAGAGTTCAGTTGTAGGCCCTTTTAGCTTTCTAATAAGACTAAATAAGTGCCTATGTACTTTGGAGGTGATTCATGTAATGATTAATCCAAAATAGATAACTTCACAAGTCACAAGTCATCAAAAACTTGCTATTTTGGTTCACACACTTGCTGCTTCTTAAACTCAGTACTTCCAGCACAGTTGCAATTCGTAAAACTCCTTCTGGGGTTATCTAATTAGCTTAAAGAGCTAATGATTGCAAGTGGAATTACTTAAAATGATTGACTATACATAGAGCAATCAATTTAGCAAGTGAAACATTACCCCCCACTTTTTAGGACCTCTGCAGAGATTGACCAGTGATCACTTCGAGACGCGTTTCTCCCAATTGGCTGAATGGAATGCGTTCAAAATTTTTCAGCTTGTAGTAGACTTACAATGATTTCAATGAACCATAGAACATTGAAAACGATGGAGTAATGACTAAGATATGAGCAAGACAAGAACACTATTCTGAATGACAATGATAGAGAGACCAACAGATATACTTAATGATGTATATGTATTATGAAACATGAATTTACAACATCATTGGCAAAGGATAATGCCAAATGATTATGGGATGAGTGAGCAATGAAGTGTGCTATGCAACCTCTATTAATGATCAAATGAATGGCTCTCTAAGGGAGTGTATTAGCCACGAGATTTCAAAATGTTTTTATAGATGCTACCTTCAAATTTGAATTTGAATTCAAATTTGGCTCTCATTAAAAAGTGATCCCTTATTCTAGGAGATATTCTCTCGAAGTGAATTTGTAGCTTATCATTCTATCTAACTCCACAAGTTTAGTGGATTTAGAAGATTCTTCCAAGTCTATTGACTTTTACAAAAGGTTAAAGATAAAAATCCATAAGCCATGGTTCATGTGACTCTTCAGAAGTTGCACATAAATTCTTCCAATGCCTACCCAAGTGTGAAGGCTTGGGATTTGTACCAACAGCTCCCCCTGAATCCAAACATCTTGGCTTGTTCTTCTTCATTAATCCTCTTGAATGTCTTATAATCCAATCATAGCTTTAAACCTGCAAAGTTTAGTACCATCAAGTACTTTGGTCAATAAGTCCGCACATTGCATATTAGTTGAGACAAATGCCAACTGCATTTCCTTGCTCAATAGCTTCTCTCTCACATAATGATAGTGGACTTCTATATGCTTGGTCCTAGCATGATAAATAGGATTTGTTGCAAGATGTAAAGAACTTGTATTGTCTCAAAAAATCATGGAGAGTTAGCATGTAATCCCAAGTCTGCATTTAGCAATCTAATCCATATGGCTTCTTGAGTAGCATTGGCCAAACCTCCATATTCTGCCTCTGTTGAAGATAAAGCAATAGTCGGTTACTTCTTGGAAGACCATGAAATGGGCTTATCAGCTGCAAAAGAGAGATAACCTGAGGTACTCCGCATGTCATCCTTACAACCTGCCCAATCTGCATCTAAGTATATTTTGATGTCCAAATATGAAGTATAAGGAAAGTATAAACCTTAATTTTGAGAACCTTTAAGGTACTTCAAAATCCTCTTGGCAGTTTCCAAGTGAGGTGCTCTAGGTTTGTGCATAAATTGACTTAAGACACTTACTCCATAAGCAATATCAATCCTTGTCAATGTAGCATAGTTTAGGCTTCCAACTATGCTTTGGTATCCTACAACATTCTCAAGCACAACACCTTCATGAGCACTTAATTTTTTAGTTTACCTCCATAGGAGTGCTTGCTATCTTGGCATTCTCCAAGTGAAACTTCTTCAACATATCGTGCACATACTTTCTTTGAGTGATATAAATTCTAGAATATGTATAGACTAATTCAAGTCCACAAAAATACTTTAGTGACCCTAGATCACTTATTTTGAACTCCCACATCATTTGATTCTTGCGCTACTTGATGCCATTAGCATCAATAACTGTAAGTATGATATTATCAACATACACACATAGGTATATCACCTCTGAAGTACTTCTCTTGACAAACAGAGAAGTATATGCTTTGCTCATGATGAATCCTTGATTTTGAAGGTATGTAGTCAACCTATGGCTCCATGCCCTAGGTGCCTACTTCATCCATATGATCCTTGTTTAATTTGCACACATAATTTACCTTGTTTGGGTCCTCATAACCAGGAGGTTAAGACATGTACACCTCCTCTAAAATCCAGCCATTACGGAAAGCACTTTTTACATCCAATTGGTACATACTCCAATTCCTTGATGCAACCATACTTACCAATACCCTGATGGTTGGCATTTTGGCCACAGGTGAGATATTCTCTTCGTAATCAACTCCTTGGGTTTTTCCAAAGCCCTTAGCCACAAGTCTAGCTTTATACCTATTTATTGATCCATCTGAATTTCTCTTGATTGTATAGATCCATCTAGAACCAATTACCTTCATGGACTCCTTCTTTGGCACTAGCTTCCAAGTATCATTCTCCTTGAGTGCTTCCATTTCTTCATCCATAGCTTCCTTCCATTCTGCCTTGGTCTTTGCCTCTTCATATGATGATGGCTCTTCAACTGATAAGTCTTTGGCAAGATAAATAGAATGTTTAGTAACTAAAGAAGTGTCATACCCATATCTAATTGGCTTCTTGCTCTCCCTTTGTGATCTTCTGATTGCTTGGTTGGATGATTCAGGTATGTCCTTCATCTTGACTCTGCCTTTCAATTTCCATGCGTTGATGATGTCCTCATCATCTAATCTGATGTCTTCAATCTGATTTGGCTCTTCCTTGGTGAGTCTAGGAAACTCCTTTCCCAAGTCATAAGGCAACTTTACTTTCCTGCATTCACTTTCAAACTAAGAATCATTCTCATCAAACACATCTCTATTTACTATAAATCCTTTCTTGGATGGATTATAAAACCTGTACCCTTTCTAATTTAAATCATACCCTATGAAGATGCACTTCTCTGCCTTAGGGTCTAGCTTGCCTCTGATTTGAGATGGGATGTGTACATAAGCAACACATCCAAAGATCCTGCAATGATCAAGTGATGGCCTTCTACCATGCCATGCTTCATATGGGGTCATCCCATCAAGTGATTTGGATCGCAACCTGTTTACAAGATAAGTGGCAGTAGATACACTCTCTCACCACAAATAGTTAGGTAACCTTTTTTCATTTAGCATTGACCTAGTTGTTTCAACAATCTACCTATTTCTCCTCTCTGCGACCCCATTTTGTTCAAGGGTCTACCTTGTTGTAATCTCCCTTTTGATTCCTCTATCCTGCAAGAATGCATCAAATTCATTTGAGAAGTACTCACCTCCTCCACCTGTTTGGTTTTCCACAAGTGCAAGATACTTCTTAATGCAACTGAACACTTCATCTATGTGCTTCATAAAATATAAGATAGTCCACCTACTCAAATCATCAATGAACGATACATAATACCTTATTCCTAAAATTGAAGGGTCCTTACTTGGTCCTCATACATGTGTATGGACAAGCTCCAAGTAGTCCTCATGCATGTAGCCTTTCTTTGAGAAGGGTAACATGTGAGATTTTCCAAACTGATAAGCACCACATTTATAGATCATGTGTTGCTTGGATACATTAGGTATCCCAAGCACACATTGATCTCAACATATTTTCTTTAAGGTTCTCTCACCAATATGCCCTAAACCTTTATGCCACATCTTAAGCTCTGACAATGTTTGATCTTTGTAGTTATAAAGTGCAATATTATGTGTATCTTATAGTTCAAATGTAAATAACCTACCCTTCTTTTCTCCTTTGGCAATTCTTTTGAACCCATATTGGGGATCCCCCATAAATGCTCCATATTTGTTGAACCTAACCTGCAAACATTTTTCCACAATCTATCTAACACTCATCAAATTCTTGGTGATTGCAGGTACATATGGAACCATGTTCAACAGATTTCTATTTCCATATGAAGTTTTAACATTTCCTACATTGACCACTGAATGTTTGGTGTCATCACCTGTTTGCACTTGGTGCCTTTCCCTTAGGTTCTTCAAGGTCAGAGAGAAGAGCTACATTTCCTGCCACATGGTTTGAACATCCTCAGTCAATGTAGAAGAGATGGTCATCATTCATACCTTGCTTTGAATTAATGTTCATAATCAAAAGGGAATCCTCTTGTTCCTCTGTGTAATTGTTGTAGTCTTTCCTTGATTTGTAGCGTCCTTGGTAGTTGTTATTGTAATTGTTGTTGTAGTTGTTATTGTAGCCTTGATTATGGTTGAATCTACCTCTTGATTGTGTGGAGCCACCTCTTTGAAAACCTCTACCTCTTTGATTCTTGAAGTTCCTATAGCACTCATCTGTGGTGTGATTCGATAAACCATAAATATTACATGAGGAAGAGTTGAAAGGTCTCCCCCTACCTTACTTACCTCCTCTGCCCCTACCTCTTGAGTTCCTACCTCTCCCTGCATAGTTAGCTTGAGAAGTAGTACCTTCATCCTCAATCTTTTTGCTTTTCCCTTTCTCTTTAGACTTGCCTTTATCTATGTATAGGGCAGAAGAGTTATTACCTCTTGATGAGTCTCCATTTTTGTTAAGCTTGGCTTCATGGGTAAAGAGTTGCCCCATGAGAGTGGTAAGATCTGGAATCTGCATGTCCATGTACAAGTCCATGGCAGTTGTGAAGCTTTCCCATTTGTCATCTGCCTTGATGTCATTGATTACTTCCCTTACTATCTGCTCCTCTTCAATCTCCTCTCCTATGCTTGCCAATTGGTCAGCCACATCCTTGACTTTGGTCACATACTCTGAGATGTTATGCTTGGGTTGCTTTCTTTGAGTGGTAAACTCAATCCACAATTGGTTCTTCCTAGCCCTTATGTTGGATGAAAAATATGAAGACAATGTATCCCAAGTCTCTTGGGATGTCTTATAGTTCCTAATGCGTGGAAGAAGAAAGTCAGAGATAGATTTAAGTAAATATGACCTTGCTACCCAAGAAAGCATCAATAAAGGTAATTGGTTCTAGGTGGATTTACAAAATCAAAAGGAACTCAGATGGATCCATAAAGAGGTATAAGGCTAGGCTTGTGGCTAAGGAGTTGATTCTGAAGAAACTTTCTCACCTATGGCTAAGATGCCAACCATCAAGGTATAGGTAAGTGTAGCTGCATCTAGAAATTGGAATATGTATCAACTAGATGTGAAAAATGCCTTTCCCAATGGTTGGATTTCAGAGGAGGTTTACATGGCTCAACCTCCTGGCTATGAAGACCCAAGCAAGGTAAATCATGTGTGCAAATTGAACAAAGCTCTTTATGGTTTGAAGCAGGAACCTCGGGTGTGGAAAGATAGGTTAACAACCTATCTTCAAGACCAAGGATTCATGATGAGCAAGGCATATTCTTCTCTGTTTGTCAAGAGAAATAACTCAGAAATGATATACTTATGTGTATATGTTGATGACATCATACTGACAAGTAGGCGTGCCAATGGCATCAAACAAATAAAAAACCAGATGATGCAAGAGTCTAAAATCAGTGACCTAGGGTTTCTCAAATATTTTCTTGGACTTTAGTTAGTCTACACTAACTCTAGAATCTACATCACTCAAAGGAAATATGTGCAAGACATGTTAAAGAAGTTCCACTTGGAGAATGCAAAGGTAGTGTAGCTCAAGCGTAAGCACCACCTCCTTTACTTGTCAATCTGCGCAGATGTGAGGACCGCTATGGAGACCATGAGCAAGTGAAGGCACAAGTGTGTGAGTGAAAGCACACAAGCATGCACACACATACACACACACGCACATAGTGGGAGCAAAGAGAGGAACAATGGAAAGCTTCTATTACAAAGAGTTCTCTTACAAACGCTTTATTCTCTAACCAGCTAACCTCAAAAATGAGCTCTCTAGCTCTTTTTATAGTTTTTGGACTAGTTTTGGCCCTGTCTAGACCTAGTGTCTAGCATAGTTAAAAATTCGATTCTAGGGTGGACTCTAAAAATTATGAAAATTGGTAGGATGGTACTTCTAATGCTCCTCAAGCTCGAGGACTCCTCGGCTTGCACAAAATGGAGCTACAAAAAGGTGAAATGATATTTACAATGGTTTCTAGTGATGAAAATCACTATTTTATAGGGATTTCTTTTGAAAATTTGGCATACACTTCTTGGAGCTCCCTATGTGCTCTTGTTCTTCTGTGTCCACATCTCTAATGTACTTATTATGCTTGTCTTGACTATCGGATTCTTCATTTGTCATTGCAAGCCTTTGCAAGTTGTAGTCCCTTGGTATTTACATCTTCGTTGGATTCCAGCATGACTGTGGCATTGTGAGTCTCGATCTTCCAAAGATGATGTTCATAGCAGTCATGCCAAGTACTCATAACCCATGATGGGTAAGTGTGTTCGTGCATGGGTTGAGGAAAATATGTGCCTTGTGCATGGTCTTGTAATATGGCCCTATGCATGCTTACTCGGGGAATGCATGGTGAAACATATGGTGTAAGAGATTTGGGTCTTGAGCAAATTGTTCAAGGGTATGCTGATGAAAAGGTTTCCTAATCTATCATGGTTATAGTATTTCCAAAGTAAGGATTCTTACCATGGTAAATGATCGATCGATGTTTATCTCCTCGTGTTGTACACCCGACATTGTGATGGACTATCAGCTAGTCTTTCATTGTCGATGGATATCCGTGTTAATGGTCCACTGATGAAATTCTTTGAGTGCCAAAAGCAGAGTCTTCTTATCCAGTATACATACAAGGATGTGCAGGGTACCAGAACTACCCCTTGCAGATATCTCCTTGGATTCCTTTGTACATATAGTAGTTAAGCATCTCTCAAGTTCCAGACCTTCAAGCTCTTTCCTCCTACCATGGTAAGGGGGAACAATAGTTGTGGATGTCGTGTTCATGCCAAGTTCTGGACATCTACCAGATAAGACATCAATAATATCGTCTGCTATCCGAGACACACTTCCCTCAAAACTGATAAATGCCTAGTAATCAACGGTTCCACTTTCAACTAAGCATGACTCATTCATGTTCCATGAGCCAAACCTAAGAACAAGCTCTCTCTCTCTCTCTCTCTCTCTCTCTCTCTCGCTTTCTTTTCTCTCTTTTATTTTTTTCTTTTTTCTTTTTTTTCTTTTCTTCTTCTTCTCTTTTTTTTTGTTTTTTTTTTTGGAACAATGTCACCAAACAAGAAGACAGATGTTAGTATCAGTAAAAATAATTGACATATGTGAATGTGCTCTTGTGCATGGGACTCTCAAATGTGTCTATGCACGGTCGTGTAATGTGGCCCTATAGTAATGCATACTTTGGAAATGCATGACCTAAATGGTGCAAAAGATAGGGTTGTGAAAGGATCACATGGTTGTCGCTCACCGAGGCCTTCAATGTTGCTTTCAGATGCTGATGTGGTCTTTTTTGGAGGTATCCATTTGATCCTCAAGTGACCCTTGATCATTCCTCCTTCTAGGGATCCATTTTAGAACTGTGTGGGGTTGCCTATAGGTCACTTTTGACTTCTTCATCGTTGAGCAGTTGCTTAAAATTTGTATCCCACGTGGTTGGTTCTTTCATTTTGTGGGTGTACTTTTGGCTTCCAGATCCATATCCTTGATGATTGCCTTCTTATTCTGTCCAAAGAGGTGAGTTTATCTTCTTTTGGTCTTACCATTTTCTCTCCTTGAATTCTTTGTTGAGACCTTTTGCATGGTGGAGAGCATAGGCCTTTGTGCAGGTAACCCACATGTGTAATCGCCCTTGTTGAGCTGCAGCTAATTTTTTTGGTACCCAAATTTGTCAGAGATTTTCTGGTTGAGCTAGTTTTTGTTGCCTGTTTCTTGTCTTCGCATGGTGGGATTGCCTGAGTTGGGAATTGTGTTGGCAAGGTTGGTGGTTGCTCTCCTTTTCGTACCCAGATTTGCTTCATGCCTAAAACTATCTTCTTCTTGAAATCCCTTTGTCTATTTGATAGAGCGGTTGGCATGTTCTGTTTTGCTTGCCTTGTTGGCTGAGTTGTGGTGGCAGCTTTAGTCCTTGCACAAGAGGAGGCGTCTGCTTGTCTTTGAGCCTGTTCTTCCATGATTGAGTTCTCCTGGAACATGGATCTTTTGACACATACGACATCTTTTTTGCTAAGATTAGACCTAGGAGAACTACGAGAATGTGTGGCATCTAGATTTGTGTGCATGCCATTCTCTAATTCTACTATAAAGCATTGTTCCTGGACCCAAACTTGAAGAAGTTGACTTCTTAGGTTCAAGTTGACTACATGGTCATAAATCCAATCTTGACCCAAGACAAGTGGTTCTGTAAGGTCCTCATCGTGACATACTAGCATTTTGACTTTCATTGGAACATCTTGAAGGTAGATGGGAAGTTCCACTTTGCCCAAACAAGGGGTTTCCACACCTCCCAATCCTATGAGATAGGATTCTATTGGATTGATGTTCAATTGCAAGTCCTCACAGTATGAAAGTCTAACTGCACTAGTTGCTACACCTCAGTCAATCAATGCTTTCACGGTCCTCACATTCTCTCCGTGTCCTACCTCTAAGATCACAAAGGGACGTCGGTTGATTATTCAAGAAGTAACTATGCCCGATTTTTGGCACATGTCCATATGATATTTTGGGGCTTTCGGGTTGACATCTACGCCTAGTCACCTTAACTTATTTTGCTTAATGCACTCTCGAGCCTCTACCTCTGCTTCTTCTCTAACTCTGAACTCTTCTTCTTTTCTCTTCGTAGTGATGTTGAGTCTCCTTAGCATATCCTCTATAAGAGGTTCTTAATAAAGCTTGACTCGACATCCACTAATATAGTTTGGCAAGATGTCACCCTCTAGAGTGGCCAATTGAACCGCACCACTAGTGGAGATTCTATTAATGATCATGGGTCCATATCATCTTTTTTCCAATTTACGAGCATGTTGCTTTAGTGTATAAAAGTCTCCCTCTTTCAATCCTTTATCCTTGATGTGTGCATCAAAGTATGCCTTTTGCCTTTTCTTTGCAGCATAGATGCCTGCTGCTGCTCGTAATCGCATCTCACCTAAGCCTTCTAGATCAAAAATCCTAGAGGACAACTCATGTACTCCTGTCCACTCATGCTCTTGTGCTACTTTTAAAGCTAGTATTAGGAAGTCTAATGATAGCACAACATTCTAGCCAAAAACCATCTAAAATGGGGTGGCATTGAGTACCATTTTATAGGCAACTCGATAAGCCCAAACAGCATGATGAAGTTGTTTATCCCAATCAGAGCGTTTATTGTTTACCAATTTTGTCAATACATTACATAGGATCTTGTTTCTGCTCTCTGCTTGTCCATTAGCTTGTGGATGATAGGGGGCAGAATTCTTATGTATCACCAAGAATTCTTGGAGAAGATTTTCAATGACTTTGTTCAAGAAGTGAGTGCCTTTATCACTTACTACCTCTATTGGTAATCCATATCTAGTGAACACATTCTCAAATAAAAACTTAGTTGTCATTTGAGCATCATTCTTTGTCATGGCTTTTACTTCTACCCACTTTGTAAGGTAATCTATTGCTATAATAATGTACTCTGCATGGGAGTTTCTAGCTAGGGGGTTAATGGGACCAACAAAGTCTATACCCCACTTCGAGAATGCACGTCCTCCCATCATTGGTCTCAAAGGTATCTCATCTTTCCTAATAAGATATTGTGCACGTTGGCATGTGTCGCATTTCTTCACATAGGTATGTGCATCCATATGAAGAGTGGGCCACCAAAGTCCTCAGAATAGAATGGTCTTGATTACTCGGTCAGGACCAAAATGTCCACTTGCAACACCATTGTGTGCAGTTTCTAAGACTTTCAAATAGTTTGATTCATGAATGCATAATCTTAGGTATCCATCCTTGCCTCTTTTGTATAGGTTGTCTCCTACTAAGGCATAGTCCTGAGCCTCTTGCTCCATGCTTCTTCTTCTTGCTAGACTAGCCTCTTTGGGTAATGTCCCTAATCTCATGAATTCTACCAATGGAGCACTCCAATCTGGACTTAGATACCCATTCAGTATGCTCAATCTCATAGATAAATCCACCTTCAATCAGTCTATCAATTTCTTCTTTTATTTTAGCTACATAAGTGTCATTATATGTGTAGGGTTTTTGTTTGGTGGGCTTGGCATCAGCTATCATGGGGATTGTATGAGAGCATATTCTTGGATCTACCCCCTTCAAGTCTCTATAGTGCCATGCAAACACGTCCCTATATTCCCTTAATAGAGCTGCGAGCTCCATTTCTTCTTTTGCACTTAGGTTTTCTCCTATGTACATACATCTCTCTTCGTTTCCTTCAATGGTTACTACAATCTTTTTGGTCTTTTCTTTATTATCATACGCTTCTCCTATGGTGGCCTCTCTCTTAGGCATTCATACCAAAATTTTGCAATCTTCAACTTCATATTTCTTGAATATCTATGGTACTTCAAACAACGATTTCTCCTCTTCTTGTTTCACTGCTTGTCTTTTCTTTTTCTTTTGACTACTCTCACTTCCATCCTTTGAATTTACCGTTTTAATGCTTGTGTGAGGTTCTTCTTCTTTTTGGGTAAATGCTCCTATGTCTTCTAAATAGTGCTCCTATTAGTGAAAGCAGGTTTCCATCACAATGGACTCTAGATCATCGTCATCCTCTTCTTCTTCTATGGCCCCACTAGGATCACGCTCTTCTAGCAAGGGCTGACACATAACACAGAGATATCATAGCCCTCCTCATCACAATGAGGTGTCCACTATTCTTCTTTGATAGCAATGTCCATGGTCGCCAAGATTGCTGCCCAACCATGATGCTCAAATTCCTCATCTGGAAAGATCATCGGTGTGTAGGTTGGGTCTCTAACTGGTCTATCTCCTGGGGGAGTTCGTTCTTCTCCTACCTTTAAGCACCTTTCCTCTTCCTCTACGACTTTGCACATCCACAAGTGAGTATGTTCCTGCATCCATAATGGATCAAGTGAACTTCCAGAATGCACAGAGATAGAATCTTCTTTCGCTTTGTGGATAGGATTCCACTATAGGGGTGGTATGTCTCTGAATGTATAGTCTTTTAGATTGACCTTGGTGGTGACACCTAAGTGTTGCAATTACAAGGAGTTGGTTCCCCAATCCTATACTATTTGTAGTTGTTGCAGGAAGGGTCTTCCTAGGATCATCTCATAGACATTATTTTTCTCAAAGTCACACATAGCAAATGTGTGTTCAAACTCTACACCACAAGTGGTTAGAGTTATCCCTTCAAGCAATCCTAGAGGTCTTTCAATATGGTCATCAACCATTTGAAGCTTCATTCTAGTTGGTCTTAATGTAGGTTTACCCCATTTCTTCCACAAGGACGTGGTTGCAATTGCAACACATGCACCTGAATCTATGATCGCTTTGGGTGTGTAACCTTAGTAGGTGATTCGAAGTTAATTATTACCTTCTTCACCTTCACTCATGTCTCCTATTTTGTCTAGAGGTATCTCTGGTACTTTTTGCTTAGAGCCTGCTTTTGACACCTTGGAATCGAGTTCAGGAACTTGATTTGCCACATGCTTCCATAGCTCAGGTTTTACTTTGAGCAGCTCTTCTACAGTGAGATGACACTGAACCTTAGTGTTCTTCACAACATCAGTGTTCCTTGGAACCACTAAGTCTTCATGTCTTACCAATATTGTGGGAGCTCTGATTTGAAGAGATTCAGATGTCCATGGGCCTACAAATTGTGGCAACCCTTGTAAAGAATTAGATTCAAAATCTAATCTTTCATCTTCTTGTTGCTCTCCTTGGTCTCCATAAATGTATGGAATGCCTTGGGGAAATTGGTCATGAAGATCATCAATCTCAGGAATAGGAGGGGGATTATCCTTCTCCTTGGCCCATTTCTCTTCTTGTATTTCCTGCAAGAACTCTTAAGAGTACTGTTGAATTGAAAGAGGTGCTTCACCATAAGCTTTCACCGGTGGTGAGATTTCTCTTTCAACAACCGATTGAGCCTGTGGAGGTAAAGAAACCTGGGGCTTGTTTACCAACTACTCTAATCTTTGTAGTAAGCCCTGAAAATGCAAATCTGGTTTGACAGAGTTTGTCTGATTGAACATTTGACTAGTCTCAATCATAGCCTAAGCTAATTCTACCATTTTCATGCACATTTTTGTCCGTTCAATCTCTAAATCTGCTCTAGGGTAACTCTTGTCTAGGTTTGCAACTGTCGGCTCTTCTTGAAGACAAGCCTGGTAGGCCTTGAAATCATGTCCAAGCATTATGGGGTTGGATCTGCAAGAATAGACCCTGGTTGTGGTCTATTTACAATGGGTGGTGGGGTGGGATGAGGTGGTGTGGATGGAGTTTCGGCATGCAAGGGACTTTGAGATGCAATGTCTTCTATCTTTGTTTTCACTTCTTGGCTTTCTTCTAGTTTCGATAACTTTTTATTCCACTTGCGATTGGCCTTCTCCCTGGTATCTTTCCATGTTAGTGTTTTCCTCTTACTAGGCACTTGACTTTGATTGTTCAGTTGGCTTATCTTGTTTTAAGGCTTGTGTCCTGGTAACTACATGTATAGGAACCACATTATTGCTACTTGAACTTGAATCGAACACTCACCCTACCACATTAATGGGTGTAACCTTAGGTGCACTAGAGGGGTTTCTTGGACAATCTCTGGGGAGATGGTCTTTGCCACACTCAGGACAAAAAGCTTGTATCGTGATGGCATGTCCTTGACCCAGAGATGGTGGGTGGGGACAATCACGAATGAAATGGTCGTCGTGACATCTAAAACATGGTCCTCTAGGGGCTTGTGGTCTCATTTGCCTCAATTGGGGCCTAGGGTTAGGATTTGTATACATGACATTCGAGTATTCAGGCTCCCAATTTTGTTCCATAGGTGGTGTCTCGCAGTGATAAGGATAAGTCTCACTATGCTCAGGTGACTCTATGTAATAAGCTTGTGGACTATCTTCATAAGAGTAGTCAAAACTCTAAGCATGAGGATCATTCTCTAGTACCAATGGGGTCACTGGCACCAATGCTCTATTAGGGTTCTCCTCAGTCGTTGCATACTGAACTGGAATCACGGTGGCAAGAGCTAGTGGTTGGTTTCCTAGGATTGGTTGTGGCCTATATGGTGCCTCACATTGTTGTTGTGGTCTATAATATGGCTGTTGGTATTGGTTTTGATACCTACCTTGTTGGTAAGGTTGCTATAAGTTTGTCTACCAGCCTGCCTATTGTAGGGACAATCTTGAGCCGTATGTGTATTTCCTCTCGATAGTGCAATATGGGGCATTCCTTTCTCTCACGTTCTGGTTTTGCAATAGGCAAACATTATCCATGTGGTCCCCTCCGCAAGTATAACATTGCTTCAATGAGGTGACTCTCTGTGTTTGTCGATTTTGGACTCCTAGCTTCTTAGCAACTTGCTCAGCTATCTCATCTATTTTCGTGGAGATTCTCAAAGCATGACTAGTATAACTATCAGAATCCTTATAGAGTTTGGACAATCCTAACTCCTCACCCAAGTTATCTTCTATGTCAATGCACATCCGCACACACTCTTCTATGGATCTAGGCTCTTTCAAGTACACATATGATCTTAACTTTGTGCTTAGTAAGCCATCTAAAAACAAGGCCACTTGTTTGGTTGGTGTGGGTAACTCTGGAACAAGGCATCTTTCTAAGTATCTGAACTGTCTTCCTGCAAGTCGCACTGTTTCTTGGGGTGTTTGCTTGAAGCTATGGATCAAGGATGGCGTATTATGCCTGATGCCACTCTTGGAGAACTCTACAATGAATGCTTCTAGCAGTTGACCTATATCTCGATATGACCGTTCAGTGGTTGAAACCAAGCTAAAGCAGTGCCCTTAAGAGTCAAACTAAATGCCTCATAGTGGGTGAACAAATCCTCAACCTGTTCAGCTCTTAACACTTGTTTGAACTCATCCACATGATCATAAGGATCTCTTGTCCCGTCAAAATAATTCCTCATTGCCTTGATCACTTGAGTGGGTCTAAGGGTTCTTTGGTATCATGGAGGTCTAGGCAATGGAAAATCCTATTCATCTCTTTCATGCCTATGTGCTTGATGTCTTTCTCTTTCAGGTCTTTCACCTTCCCATCTTGATCTATCTCTACCCACATTGTGTGTAAAGCTACGTCAGGTCTCTCTCTAGTTCTTTCCCTCTGGTTTTCATGAGCCTGGGATGATCCTACTCCATGGAGGCCATGGGAAACACTAGCTCTTGGTGGAGGAAAAATCGTTCACCTCCCCAAGTGTATGCATGCTTTCCATGATCTGATACCAAGAACATTTTCTCTGATGTGTTATCCAAGTAGACAACTTTGCCTGGTATCTCCGAATCCTTGAACTCATAAATGCTGACTATTGGGCTAGGTTGATCTGGCTTGAATCTCCAAAAGGGTTCCTCTGTTTCTCTATTCAAAAATATTTCTATGCTTTTGTTGTCTTGGGGAACCCACTCTGGAATAATCACTCTTGTCAAGACAGATTTGCCTCGCGGAGTCTTGGGTTCTTGTCTTAGGTCTCCTTGCTCTAGCTCTCCTATCTCATTCTCAAGAATGATATTTCCAAACTCATCTGTCCTATCTGGTAAGCTAGTGACCATGTACATGGTTCCTTGCTTATCAATGTAAGAGCCATCTTCAAACTTTACCACTAGGTGTTCAAGTCCAAAGGGTTGATCTGGATTTTTGAGTTGGACAATTGATCGCCTCAAGCCATCCTCATAGATGCGAGCACCTAATCGGTTGGTCCGAATATATTCCAATTGTGTCTTATATGGACAATCTGGTGTTTGTAGATAGGCAGTGTCTGAGCCCCT
Organism: Ceratopteris richardii; assembly: GCA_020310875.1. Classification (NCBI taxonomy): domain Eukaryota; kingdom Viridiplantae; phylum Streptophyta; class Polypodiopsida; order Polypodiales; family Pteridaceae; genus Ceratopteris; species Ceratopteris richardii. Next base: position 130,486,261 of record CM035416.1, on the reverse strand, counting down.
TGCAGGTTTCCCCATGCTAAAAGACATTTTTGAGTCACTTGTGTCAGAGCTTAGTACGTAAGGATAACCACTTAATTGTTGTGCCCAAGACTTAGTTGTATGGTTGACACTTCCCTCAGAATATCCTTGCCTAGGTGTCTACCAGCTCAAAAAATGGACTTTTGATGAAAACGTTATGTCAAATCAGGCTCCTGGGGATCAAAACAGGGATGCAGGACCTTTTGGAAAAATCGCAATTTTGGGGGTCTAAAAATCGCAATGCTAAGCACTTATGAAAATCACGATTTTGAGGGATCATGAAAATCGCGATGCTGAGCCACCATAAAAATCACGATTTTCTGAAATCATGAAAATCGCGATGCTAAGCACTTATGAAAATCGTGATTTTGAAGACTCAGGCAATCGTGATGCTGAGTCGAACTTGAAAATCATGATTTATGAAAATCATGAAAATCGCGATTTTGAGAACTCTAGTTGAGTTTGCAAGAGCTATGCTAAATGAGAGAAATTTTCCAAATTATTTATGGGCTAAGGCTATAAATACAGCTACATGTCTTGTGAATAGATTAACATGTATAGCTCCAAATGGAATGACTCCCTATGAAGCCTGGTGGGGTAAGAAACCAACACTAGATCATTGTAAAGTGTTTGAATCAATTGCCTATGCTTAAGCTAATTCCTATTCCGGAGAAGGAAATGTGCACCACTATATCCGTTTAAAAACTTGTGTGCCTATGCTAGACCTTGTAGTGTGATCCTATCATGCATACTCTTGGTGCATTCAGCTTAGCATGAGTGTAAGAATATTTCCTTTTGTTGGTCTAGCACACTCCTTGTAGCTCCTTTGGTTTCCACTATAATGTTGTAGTCTGATTCCTCTTTGTCATGTTTCATTGTGTTTTTGACTTTGCGGCCTTGGATTTAATCCTCCATATGTATGTGTCTTTTTGTTGTAGCTTCTTTTCCTCTGTTGGTCCATGTCGTCCTTGGATTTTGTGTAATGTGTTGAAGTCTCTATCCATCCTATGTGTTGCTTTTTCAAAGGTCCTTATTTCTTCCTTTGCTTTTTCTTGATTTTTTTTGGGATCCACATTTGTTGGTGTGATCGTTGAGCTTCCGCTAATTGTTTAGGTATCCATATTTGTAATATCCTTGATCCATGTTGCAATAAGTGTTGAACTTTTTTGTTTCCTCATTTCTTTGGTTTCCTACGAATCTCCAGCTTTTCCTTGCATCGGTAAGATTGAAGTTGATCCTTGCGAACCCATACTTGTCTCTGTTGTTTTCATGTCTCTGTTGTTTTCATGTTGCTGATGAGACTATAGACAATGTGGCCTTTTCACAAGTCCCTTTTGGTTGAATGACTTTCCTCATTTGCATAGGCTCAATCTCTTGAGAATAACTGATAGGCTGATCATGCAGTTTAGGACAAGGTGTAGGTGTTTGGAGAATACAGGAATCAGTAGACAAGGGATTTGATGGAATTTCTTGAACAAGGTTACCTAGACTTTTAATCCTAGGGTCTTCCTCTCATGCCATTTTTAGGTGCTCCTTGTCCAGTAAGCTAAAGACCTCTCGATTATCTATTTTTGCCGATATGTATCCTTGGGCAAGATGGATAGTGACTTCAAATTCAAAAATCCAATCCTGTCCTAGGACCAATTCTTCTAGAAGATCTGAGTCCTTGCAGACTAAGAGTCTTTGTTGCATGGTTGCATTTCCTAAATGTAAAGACATTGAAATCTCACCTAGGCACTCGATGATGTTGCTTCCAATCTTGATCATCTATGCCTTTGTTGAAACAAGTTGTGCCTTTAGCTTCTCCACTAAGGAGGCTCATATACTACTTAAAGCTGCTTCCCTATCGATCAATGAATCCACTACTTGTTACTCATCTTTACCAATACCTAGGTTTAAGTATGGTTGTTTGATGAAATTTCCTAGGTTTTTGTTTAGTTGGAGTGGTAGTTTGCCATAGGGCTAGGTTCCTCTCCTTGTAAATTTATTTCATCACATTGTCGTATCCATTCTTTCCATTTCCATATTCATTCTAATGGTTCCATTCTAGCTTCTTCTCGTGTTCTTTCCTCTTCTTTCTTCCTATTTTGTGCTCCTAACAGTCTTGCTAACATTCTTTCGGTTAATGGTTCCATATACCATTTGACCCAACAACCACTTATGTAGTTGGGTAAGATGTCTCCATGAAGTGTGGCTAGGTTGATCGCTACACTTGTAGAGATTTTGTTTATCATCAGCGGTCCATATCCTCATTGTGCCAATTTCTTGCATGTTGCTTAAGTGTGTATACTAATACTAGGTCTCCTTCTGTAAGTCCCTTTTCCTTGATGTGAGCATTGTAATAGGCTTTTTGTCTCCTTTTTGCTGCATAGATGCCAGCTACAGCTTGTAACCTAGTCTCATGCAATTTATCTGTTTGATCTAATTGTCTTGATAATTCATGTCCCGTCCACTCATATTTCTAAGCAACTCTTAGAGTAGATACCAAGAAATCAATTGGCAATATCGATTTCTACTCATAGACTAAATTAAAGGGAGTGGTTCCAATAGCCATTTTATATCCTACCAGGAAGGCCCATATTGCATTATGCAATTGTTTATCCCAATCCGACCTTCCATTGTTGACTATCTTAGTAGTAGTGCCGAAGAAGAATGGGAAGTTGTGAGTGTGTATTAACCTTAAAAAAGTTGATGCCACTACCATCAGAGATAGCTATCCTCTTCCAATCACTAAACATTTATTGGAGTGTGTTGCATGCAAGGAAGTTTATAGCTTCCTTGATGGATTTTCAGGTTACAACCAAGTAGCCATTGCCCCAGAAGATCAACACAAAATGGCATTTGCCACAGAATGGGGAATCTTTGCATTTCGTGTGATTCCATTTGGGCTCACTAATGCACCTGCAATGTTCCAAAGGCTCATGTGTCATGTCTTCAAAAAGTTCTTGCGAAAGAGCTTAGAAGTATATGTGGATGATTTATGTGCCCATTCCCAAGAAAAAAGATACCACATCCTTGAGCTCAGACAAATCTTCAACAAGTGCAGAGAATATCGAGTGTGTCTGAACCCAAAAAAGTGTGTGTTCATGGTACGACAAGGTAAAATCTTGGGTCACATCGTTTCTAAGAATGGAATATCAACAGATGAGGACAAAGTTAGAGCCATGGCGGAGCTACCAAGGCCAAGGAACGTTAAAGAGGTACAAGATTTTATGGGCCATTGTGGATATTACCGCAGGTTTATCCACATGTTTGCAATCATAGCTAGACCTCTTTATGCCTTATTGAAAAATTTTGATGACGAATGCAAAAAGTCCTTCAATGAGCTGAAGAGACGTTTGTGCACATCACCAATATTGACCACTCCTGATTGGAATAAACCATTCCATGTTCATGTAGATGTATCCAATCATGCAATAGGATGTGTGCTAGCACAACCCACAGGTGAAGGAATTTTAGATTTACCCATAGCATATGCTAGCAGACAGTTAACCGCAGTTGAACGAAACTATACCACAACAGAGCGAGAGAGCTTAGGCATGGTATATGCTGTGAAGAAGTTTAGACACTATTTATTGGCCAACAAGTTCAAGTTTTTCACTGATCATCAAGCTTTGTTATATTTGGTCAATAAACCTTGCAATACAGGAAGCTTAGTAAGATGGTTCCTCTTACTAATGGAATATGACTTTGAAGTTGTTGTTAGGAAAGGTAGAACCCACCTCAGGGCAGATCACCTTTCTCGCATCACTTCAGGAGAGCCACCGCAAGGAGTGTCTGATGAACTACCTGATGCTTATCTGTTCAATTTAGAAGTTGTTCCTAAATGGTCAAATAAGTTGGTACCTGTCCTAACCTTCAGATCCATGCATAAGGATGTGAGAACAAATAAAGAAGCAATTGTAAAATCACAAAACTATAAAATTTTGGCAGGAAGCATGTATAAACAAGATACAGATGGTGTACTAGCTTGTTGTGTTGAGGACGATGAACATAGTAGTTGGTTGCAACAAGCCCATGAAGGATTGCTAGGAAATCACTATTCTAAACAACGAACATTCAGGAATCTCAGATGTTTAGGAGTGGATTGGCCTAGCATGGACAAAGAAATACAGGAGTCTATTGGCCTAGCTAGGAGAATACCCCAGTGGAGCATGCAACCCTTTATCAAGTGTCATAATAGGATACTTCATTCGTTGACATACATCACAACTCTGCACATAAGTCTCTGCGTCCATATGTAAAGTAGGCCACCACAGGCCTGTGAAGAGAATCATTTTTGTAGTCTTATCAACTAAAAAATGACCCCTGCTGTTCCGGCATGAGCTATCTTGAGTATGGAAGGTATTCTCCTTCATGTACACATAACCATAATTGATTATCCTTTCCTCTTTTAAATAGTTGCTTCCCAATAATAGTGTAGTCCTTACTTTGTTCCTCCAGTGCTCGCTTTCTAGCTAAGATTGCTCCTCTTGGATAAGTATGGAATTTAGAAAATCGACTAGCAATTTACTCCACTTTGGGGTAGTTGTAGAATAGCATAACAACAAGTGTTCTTTAGGTGTATTTTCCTAACACACTTGGTAGTTATGTACATATTTGTGCACATCCTTTTGCATGTCGGGCCAATACACACCTAATCTTTTCAATTCTTGGGTTGTTCCACTAATACCCTTATGTGTTCTCCACTTGTTTTCATGGCCCTGTTCTAGTAAACTATTTGCTCCTCGTCTTCTATACATCTTTGAAATACTTTTTTAGAGTCTCTAAAATACAAATTGTCTGCCACAATGTGGAGGTTTCGTGATTGCCAGAACTCCTTGTTATTCATATTGATCTTATGATGTGGTCCATGCGTGAGTACAGAGATCAATTTTCTGGCCCATTTTGGACATACTTCTAAGTTTAAGATGTATGTGTCAGGTAGCTCTTTAGCTACTCTTGTGCGTGGCTCTCCATGAGTAATTCTTGACAAATGGTCTGCCCTTACATATGTATTACCCTTCTTTACTACCACTTTAAAGTTGAACTCCATTAGTAGTAGAAACCATCCCACTAGCCTTCCTATATTACATGGTTTGTTGACCAAGTATAATAATGCTTGATGATCAATAAAGAATTTAAATTTGTTGGCTAGGAGGTAATGTTTGAGTTTCTTCATTGCATAGGCCATCCCTAAGCCTTCCCATTTAGTGGTAGTGTAATTTCTTTCAGCTTGGTTTAGTTGTCTGCTTGCATAAGCTATTGGATGGTCTAATTTTCCTTCATCGACAGGTTGTGCTAAGATACATCCAATTGCATGATTGGACACATCCACATGAATATAGAATGGCATATTCTAGTTATGCACTTCCAAAATTGGTGTTAAATTGAATCTTCTCTTCAATTCATTAAAATCTTTTTCACGCTCGTCCATCCAAAAAAACACAGAGGTTTAGCAAATATTATGGCATACATGTGGAGTAATCATTGGTAATGTCCACAATGTCCCATAAAGGCTTGTACTTCCTTAGCATTCTTTGGTCTTGGTAATTCCAAGATGACTTTTATTGTATCTTCATCAGTTGAGATGCCATTCTTGGACACTATATGTCCCAAAATTTTGCCTTGTCTAATCATAAAGAAACATTTCTCTGGATTCAAACAGATGCGATATTGTCTACATTTATGAAAGATTTTCCTTATTTTCGGTAGATGAGTTATGTGTTGAGAAGAGTAAGTACATAGATCATCCACATAGACTTCCATACTTTTCCTTAAAGCCTCCTTGAAAACATGACACATTAATCTCTAAAAGGTTGTTGGGGCATTGGTCAACCCAAATGGCATAACTCTAAAAGCATACACCCCCCATTCCATGGCAAAAGCAATCTTATGCTAGTCTTTCATAGTGATGGCTACTTAGTTATAACCCGAGAACCCATCAAGAAAGCCATAGACTTCCTTGCCTGTTACTCTTTCTAAGAGGTGGTTTGTAATGGGTAGGTGGTAACTATTGTGAATGGTGGTTTCATTAACCTTTTTCAAGTTAACACATACCCTAAGTTTTCCATTTTTCTTGGGCATGACTACCAAACGTGATACCCACTCCATGTGTCCAATCTCATATATGAATCCAATCGCGATTTCTATGGGAACAAATAGAGGGATCCATGCCTCTAAGATCTTTATAGGTCCAAGTGAACATGTCTCTATATTCTCAAATTAGCTGTGTTAGTTCATGTTCTTCTTCCATCGACAATCCTTATCTATGTATGTGCATCTCTCTTCTTCTCCTTCCATAGTTACTTTTACTTTTTTGTTTGTCTTTTGTTGTCATATGCTACTCCTTCATGAGCTTCCCTTTTTGGCATTTGAATGGCTATTTTTCTTTCTTCAGCATCAATAGCTTGAAATGTTTAGGTACTTCAAATGATTCTTGGTGTTGCATGCCCTGAACTTTTGTGCTCTTATCTTGAGGTTTTTCTTGATATTTTTCTATGACGAGTACACCAGTGTTTCTCTTAGTGTCCTTTTTTTCTATCTCCATCAGTCATGGAAATAGAATAGAACAATATCATGAAGAATGGAACTTGGGAGTTGGTGGATCGACCCCCTAAGCATAAATTCACTAGCACCAACTGGGTTTGGAAGCTAAATTACAAGCCTGATGGTACTCTAGAAAAGTACAATGCAAGACTTATTGCACATGGCTACTCACAAGTTGAAGGTGTTGACTTTTGTGAAACATTTGCTCCTACTACAATGATGACTACTTTTCGACTAGTAAGGTATATGTTTCTCAGTCATTAGGGTTTGAGGCTCCCCATTCAGAGAACAAGTTATGTAAGATGACGAAGACATTGTATGGGTTGAAACAACCCTGAGAGTGTTATGTTTACAAACTTCTAAACATCAAAGTACACAATGAAACGTGATGAGACCTCCCAATATCTTCAAAAGATCAAACAAATATTTCCAAACTTTAGAAATCAAACTTTCCTTCAAACTTTTCAAGAAAACAGAAATGGGTGATTGTAGAAAAATAACCATAAAAAACTCTCTAAGTAGAATTTGTAAAATCTAATCATATATTCTGAAATTAGACTCTGATAAGCATGCTTTAGAAACAAAAAAACTAAAAAAAAAAGGATCATAGCTCCCAAACAAATAGTTTGAAGTCAAGGTATGTGAAAGCTTGTAATAGCAAGGTATGACTAACTATCTGAATTGAAAACTGACGTACATAAGCAAGAAAACTCAAAGATCTATGAAATACTTTGATATAAATAGAAACTATGAGAGCTAAGGAAACTCTTGCAAGTGAAATCACTCAAAAATACCTCATAATGACTGAGATATGAAAGTTTGAAAAGCGGTATGTCTCTCATGAGACACTGGATACACACAAGAAAGAAGATCTACAAAAACACATACTTTTGTGGGGTTTTCTCATTCAATTTTGTACAAAAACATATTTATTTATATAATAAAAGTTGTAAGCTTCACAACGCAACAAGAATCACTCAATTTGGCCACTTACACTAACAGAATCACTCTTTTTATTAAGAGGCTATCAACAAAGTCACCTTCCTTGTCTAAAAATAGACATATCTCCTTTTCTTCTTACTTTTATCTACCTTTATCTATTTTTACTCAAAATTTGGAGATGTGAGTGCCTCCACATGTTATTTATCATAAATAATAAAATCCATAAGCTTAAAAAACAATACTTTAGAGCTTGTTCTTATGTAACATTGCCCCCTCAAGCTCTAAATCCAAAGCTTTGACTCCAATTAGAACTTTGATCCGCTTGAGCTTCTGAGCATCCACTACTTTTGTGAGTATATCTGCTAATTGATCTTTAGTTCCAACATGTTGAATATCAATATCTTCATTCAGCATCTTCTCTTGGATATAATGTAGTGTACTTGAATGTGTTTGGTTCTTGCATGGTACACTAGATTAGACACGAGCTATAATGAATTGACATTATCTCCAAAGAGTATTGGACGTAATGTAGATAGATTCATATCTTCATAAAGCTTCAAATACCAAATAATCTCACATGTTGCATTTGTAAGGCTTCTATATTCAGCTTCTGTGCTTGAAAGTGCTACTGTGGGCTGTTTTTTAGAACTCCATGAAACCAAATTATTACCTGCAAATATCAGATATCCACCTGTACCCCTTCTATCATCCTTATTTCTAGCCCAATCTGCATCACTGCTCAAATCCATACCTTCATGATATTTATAACCCAAACCTTCATTTAATGTACCCTTCTAATATCTCAAGACCCTTTTAGCTGCTTGCATATGTACATCTGTGGGATTGTTCATGAATTGAGACAATGTACTTCCACTAAATGTAATACCCCACCTTGTTAAAGTTGCATATATAAGAGAACCAATCAAAGACCTGTAGATAAGTGGATCTTCTAAAGGTTCACCATCTTCCGCACTGTACTTCACATTGGGTTCCATCATATTACTGATACTCTTGCGATGTTCCATGCCATATTTCTTTAACAAATCTGAAATATACTTCCTTTGTAGAAGATATACACCATCCCCCTTATATAAGAGAACCAATCAAAGACCTGTAGATAAGTGGATCTTCTAAAGGTTCACCATCTTCAGCACTATACTTCACATTGGGTTCCATCAGATTACTGATACTCTTGCAATGTTCCATGCCATATTTCTTTAACAATTCTGAAATATACTTTCTTTGTAGAAGATATACACCATCCCCCTTCTTCATAACTTTGTTTCCAAGAATGTACATCAATTCTCCTAAATCTGAAATTTTAAATTCAGATCCAAGCTCTGATTTTATCATGGCTATCTCACCTTCATTATTTCTTTGGAACTAAACTCCATGTATTGTTCTCGTACAAAGCTGTCATTTCTTCATCCATTGCTTTAAACCATTTCTTTATCTTTGATGCTTCTTTGAAAGTTGTTGGTTCCTTCATGATAGTTTGCTTTGGAACTAAACTCTTATTGTTCTCGTACAAAGCTGTCATTTCTTCATCCATTGATTTAAACCATTTCTTTATCTTTGATGCTTCTTTGAAAGTTGTTGGTTCCTGCTCCTCAAGAAATTTTGCCATATAAGCTTCATGAGAAAATCTTTGCAGTTGCCTTCTTTCTCTTACTAAATACCTTGATTGACTTCTTGTCCTACCATGCTTTTCTTGCCTTCGAGATTGAGTTCTTCTTGATGTAGAACCTTCAACTTCTTCTTCCTGTGACTCAATTTCCTTTGAAATTAAATCTAGAATTTTCTTCAACTTTTGATTGGGGGAGTTACCTCTTCATGTGTAATTTTACTCTTTGATGAGGTTGGAGAACTTGGCTCTTCTTCATGACTTCTTGTAGTTTCTTCTTCATCTACCTGCACTTCATGTTTATAGCAAGATTTATCTTCATGAAAAGTAATATCTCTCGAAACAATTACCTCTCGCGTATCTGGGTTCACACATCTATATCCTGGTTGCCCTTCTGCCATACCAATGAAAATCATTTTTTGTGACTTTGACTATTGTGGAACATGAACAAAGCATATGCTTCCAAAAATTCTACAATTAGAAATATCTGGTTTTGATCCATAGAACAATTCATAAGGTGCTTTTTGTACATGACTTTGAGTAGGCGGTAACATGTTCATCACATAAACTGCCATATTGCATGCCTCAGCCCAAAAAGTAAGTGGTAAGTCATTTTCATTTAACATGTACCTACCCATCTCCAAGATAGACTTGTTTCTTCTTTTGGCCACACCATTTTGTTGAGGTGTGCATCTATTTGTAGTCTCCTTTTTTATTCCTTATTCCTCTAAATATGTGAGAAATTGATGAGAAAAATATTCACCAACTCCATCTGATCTCAACCTTCTTATACTTCAACATGTTTGCTTTTCAACCAATGATTTAAACTTCTTGAACATATCAAATACTTCAGATTTGTATTTCATAAAATAAATTAATGTAGACTTTGAGAAGTCATCAATAAATGTTACAAAGTACTTGCTACCTACCATGGACTCTTCTTGAGATGGACCCCATACATCAGTATGAATCAAGTCCAAAATACCTCTATTTTGCAATCCTTCTTTTGAAAAAGGACTCCGTACCTGTTTTCCAAACTGACATGCCTCACAAACAAAATCCAAATCTTGCTTAGGTAGTTGTGGTAAACCTTCAACCAAGGATTCCTTTGCAATGTCCTTCAATCTGCCAACACTGATGTGTCCTAATCTTTTATGCTATAAATCCAATTGACTTACTTGAGCCCCATTGACCATTGTATAACCTACATTGTCAAAATCGACCTTCACTCCATTGTCCTCCATCTGTCCAACTGAAATCAAATTTCTTGTAATAGTAGGAATAAACAAAACATCTCTAAGAGTTACGTTCATTAAGTGGACAATCACTAATGTAAACTACTTCATGCTCAGTACTATCTCCTGTAGCAACTGTGACTCTTGAATCTGGCTTATGTAAGTTTTTACAAACATATTCATGTTGTGACTCATGTGGTTTGAGCAACCACTATCTACATACCAATTTTTGTTGTTTACCTTCCTCTTATGTGTCTCTGTATGCATAGCCATAAGAATGTTTTCCTTCTTTGTTTGAGCCTCCTCGTGCACTATGTTGTTGTTTTGATGCATGTGATCTTGGTCTCTTCCTCTTTGTCATCCTCTAAAACCACCTCTTCTATTTGGGTTGAAGAAGCAATCCCTTGAATAATGACCAACTTTACCACAATAATTACAAGTAAAATTACCTTGTTGATTTGGTTGAGTCTGTTGACTTTGTGGTATTGTTCTTCCTCCTCTAGTAGCATTAAAGCTTCCTCTTCCTCTTGCATTGTTGTTGAATATTCCTCCTCCTCTCCAATTTCCTCTACATCTTGCTCTATTTGATGAAGTATAAAGAGCTTGTCCTTGACTACCTCTTTGCGAATGATAAGAGTTCCCACCTTCTATGTTGATTTCTTCAGTCATCATGAGCATTTGTAAATCTTCAAAGGATGGTAGATTCTCTCGAGTCATGATAGATGTAATGAAATACTTCCATCTTTCATGTTCTCTCAAGCCATTTAACATGCCATTAAACTTTATAGCCTCACTAGGAGATGGATCAATCGAGGTGAATGCTTCAATAAGATATTTTACCTCAAGAATATAACCATTAACTGATTGTCGTGGCTTCTTTTTTACTCTTGTCAGCTCACCAATAAGTTGTGTTTGCCTTGCTCTATTGGTGGTTGCAAATAACCTTTCTAGAGACTCCTAGGCTTCTGAAATTTTTTGTGAGATAATAAACAAAACTCTTCTATCTCTTTCGATCCATTCTTGCTCTCTTGCTCGATCTGCTTGTGTAGGAGCTTCTAGTAATACTGGCTTCACTTCTGGACCTATTATCATTCCCCAAAGACCTTTAGACATTAGATACGACTCCATTCTAAATTGCCACATGGGATAATTTCTCCCATCAGATAACTTCTCAATCGATGCACTCAAATCTGTCATATTGAATCATTGTAAACAAAGAAGATAATTCAATAAGTTTTATGAAAGATCTGGTAAAAAAACAAAAGCTTTGATACCATAATGTTATGTTTACAAACTTGTAAACATCAAAGTACACAACAAAACGTGATGAGACCTCCCAAGTTCTTCAAAAGATCAAAAAAATATTTCCAAACTTCAGAAATCAAACTTTCCTCCAAACTTTCAAGAAAATAGAAATGGGTGACTATAGCAAAATAACCGCCAGAAACCCTTCAAGTAGAATTTGTCAAAACTAATCACATATTCTGAAAGACTCTGAGTATCATTCTTTAGAGGCACAAAATGTCAAAAAAGGTGGAGTATAGCTCCAAAACGAATGGTTTGAAGTCAAGGTATGTGAAAGCCTACAATAGCAAGGTATGACTAACTGACCGAATTGAAAACTGATGCATAGTAGCAACAAAACTCAAAGATCTATGAGTTCTATGAAAGATTTTGATATAGATAGAAAGTACAAGAGCTAAGGAAACTCTTCCAATTGAAATCACTCAAAAAGACCTCATAACATCTGAGATATGAAATTTTGAAGAGAGGTATGTGTCTGATGAGACACTATACACACAAGAAAGAAGATCTGAAAAAAAACCTACTTGCATGGGATTTTATCATTGAATTTTGTATAAAAACACATCTACTTATATAATACAAGTTGTAAGATTTGCAACACAACAAGAATCACTCAATTTGACCACCTACACTAAGAGAACCAGTCTTTTTATTGAGAGGTTGTCAACAGAAGCGCCTTCCTTGTCTAAAAATAGACACCTCTCCTTTTCTTCTTACTTTTATCTACTTTTATCTATTTTTACTCTAAATTTGGAGATGTGAGTGCCTCCACGTGATATTTATCATAAATAATAAAATCCATAAGCCTAAAAAACAATACTTTAGATCTTGTTCTTATGTAACAGAGAGCATGGTACCAATGGATAGATAAGTATCTCTTAGATCTAAGTTTCAAAATATGTGCTTCTGATGCTAACTTGTATGTTCTAAAGAGAGGAGGAAAGACAATTGTGCTTGTGATTACAAGAAATGATGATGGTCTTCTTCAACAAACGAAAGATGCCATGAGTTGAGAATTTGAAATGACAGACTTGGGCTTAATGCATTATTGCTTAGGCATTGAAGTTGGGTAGGAACCAGGGAAGATTTTCATATGTCAACAAAAGTATGCAAGATAGATATTGAAGGCATTTGACATGGGGGATTGCAAGGACATTTCCACACCTATGGAAGTCAACACAAAATTATCTATTGAATATGCTTCATCTCAGTAGAAGATATAGGGAATTATTTGGAAGTCTCATCTACTTGTGCAATAGCAAACTAGATAGATCTTTTGCTATTGAACTAGTAAGCAGGTTTTGCTTTGCCAAACCCATTAGAAGGCAAGCATGTGGATACTCAAGTATGTGAAAGGAACCATTGATTATGGTATTCTTTATGAAGAAGTATCATCTTTAGTCAGATACCATGACTCAGATTGGGCAGGACATATTGATTCCAGAAAATCAGTTTCTAGATATTACTTTTCTTTAGGATGAGGGATTTTCTCTTGGATCAGTAAGAAGCAACCGATTGTAGCATTATCTTCTATCGAAGCTAAGTACAAAGTTGCATGTGTTGTAGCATGTGAAGCAGTATGGTTGAGGAGGATCCTATGGCATACAGGAATACAAGGACAAGAGGGTACATATTTGAAGTGTGACAACCAAAGTTGCATGGCTATCGCGAAGAATCCTATTTTCCATGTGCATACCAAACACATAGAAATTCAATATCACTATGTGCATGAGTTGATTGAGGATGGGGTTGTGGAGATAAGCTATTGTTCAACTGAAGAAAACGGAGCAGCATCTTCACCAAGCCTCTTGGGAGAGATCAGCTTTTTTGATAGTTTCCAAAGCTTGGGATTGGACAAGGAGGTAGTTCACCATAGTGTGGACATTGAGGGGGGTCTTAGATATTCTCAATACTCAACCCTCAAGTAACCACAAATGATCCATGGCACTTTAAGTTGTAAGGACCCCATTGTCAGGAGAAGCCATTGTGTGAGCCTGGCCATTTGTGGAACCTTTATTCCGAGTTAGATGAGGTCTATGTGTGATTGTTGATGGTTATAGATGATCTTTGTTACCCTAGCCATGAGGTTAGGTAGGGCATAAATTTTTGAGCCATTGGGTTTTCATTCAAGGTGAAAATAAAGGCCTTGTGGAATCGCGTGGTTTCCCCATAGAACCTTAATGGGGGGAGTGCAAAGGGGGGCTTGCCACCTTCCAGGGGGTCGTGGGGGGGGGGGGCATATCCCCCCAGTCAGTAGGGCCGAGATGGTAGGACTTTCGGTCATGGGGATATTGTTAGATTGTAAATTTTGTTGACTATTTTATATCTCTCGACTACATTTATCTGTACTGAATCCCCTTGTAAAAGCTATATAAGCATGGCCTAGGTTGAGCTAATTTACATGGCATTGTGCAGTAGTAAGCCCTTCATCTAGATTCTATCTAGGTTGCCATCTAAGCTCCACATTGGGACTGCATGGGTGGACAACATTGGTCTATTCCATTGTACTGGTATTTTCTTCCGAGACAATGGAGATAATAAACCATAAATTCTGGTGAAACATACAACAAAGTCCCACAATAAAGTGACTCCAAACCCTTTTGAAACTAAATGATGGACTTGTTATCATGCAGCTCTCGGTCTTCCAAACCTTGAGTGTACCCACAAGTAATATTTTTTATGTAAACTAACTTGCAAACTACAAATCCATCATCCTAGCCCACATATTAGAATTCTTTGGTTGTAGAATAAAATCACCATACTCTACTAACCAAGAAGTCCTTGGTTTGTCATCCATAAACTTTTGGACTAAGTTCTATTGAAAGAGCACCAATGGCACTAGTGCAAATGCGGCTAGTTTATCTTCCCTCTAGTTGCCATATGAATGCAAAAAGCATTCCTTCTTGAGATTTAGATAATCCATTAGTACCCATCCTCCTAATTGATGCTCAATCATCACCCTCATGATGAAACACCAAGAATTTGGTAACCCAATGTCAATTTACAATGTGGGAGTCAAAATTTCTCAACCACTCTATGTGAACAAAAATAGATGGATAAGTGAATGTACAAATATAACAAATATATTCAAATGTATGGACAGAAATATGAATATATATGAGATGTGTAACCTAATAGGTTGTAGAAGAGTGAATATAAGTGACAGAAAGAGGAAGGATCAGTTTAAAACTGATAATCAGAAAACCCTCGTCTGAACTTAGGCTATGGAAGACTCTAAGTCAGATACGTGTGTGAATGATCACATACTTACAAAAGTAGCAAAGAATGCTAACAAGTTTGCTGCCAGAAATCCTCATACTCATGTGAATGTACCTTCTCGAACACCTCATCCAAATATGCATAAAGCATACATGTACTGATTCTCTTGTACCTATGCCAAATAGGACTCCTCTTGATATGGATGCCACTACCTCCATAAGCTTCGAGTAGTACTTGTGTGCATAAAGAGAATATGTAAATGAATTCCTAACATAAGATGCAAATCTTATGTTAACCTCCATCCAATGTATTTGAAGTACACCAAAATCTTCATGTAGAAGAAAATCTTCAAATACATTATGTAGGTGGCTGATCCACACCACCAAACTGCTGATAGGAAAGTCCTCTCCATAAGCAAGAGTGTGAGCACACTCTTCTCCTCCAAGAAGAACTCCATAGCTACTCCTCAACATGCTCCAAGATTAGCACCATGGCTGCCCCATGTGCTAAGAGCACCACCTCTATTGAGGTACCAAACGTGGTGTTGAACTAGGTGTAGGATATGTAACAATGAGCCAAAGCTCTTCTTATATAGTAGTTGGAGACTCTTGAAAAGCACTCCAAAAGCTCCTCCAATAAAGCACGATCGCCATTGCAAAAATGTCGCCCATGAAAAAAAAACTATGTGAACAATTGTAGTTTTGCTTTTCTAAAAGTCTTCTATGCGATTGTGATGAACGGGATTTGAACTCGTGTGGGCAGTCTGGGAGGCACTTGCCTTAACCAAGTCACCCCACGCTTTTTATTATAGAGATTATAAAAGGCGCAACCTATGCTTTCCAATTCTGGACACTTTGGACTATTTGATCATTGTTTCCAACAATCCCCCCTTGAATGTCACAATGGTACAAAATGAACTGAACATGTAATTTCATTCATCTGCAAACTTCATAAGCTTCAAACTTCTACTCCCCAAATTGACCTTCAAACCGTTTCTTCAAAAGTCTTCTTCAAAACTAAATTTGACTTTCCTTCAAATTTCAAACACCTGAACTTGCTGAATATGAACCATAATACTTGATAAAATATGAAAGTAGATATCCAATAGTATACTAACAAATGTAGCAAGTACTGACTTTGAACCTGCTATCTCTAATCTTCTCAAACGTGAAAACATACACTAGGATCCACATATTTGCATTTACCTTATGGAATCTTTCTCAATGTACTTCTACTGTGTCATATAGATACACTAAACAAAATCAAGGACTGAATCCTGGGACTTGTGACTGACAACTCACAACTTAGTGTATTATGAACACTGTTGATTCATCTCTGACTGTACTCAAGTCAACTTAACTCAACTCATGATGTCAGACATTGGTCTATAGATACCATTCCGTGTGTGTGTGGGACGAGGGCTAGTTAGCCAAGGTCCTAAGCTCGGGGGTATATCCTAAGGTATTTGATGGTTAGTGGGGATGAGTGTTGCATGCTGGCCACATGGTGATGCTAGAACATTCCAAATCACTGCTATTTTAGATACAAGAGGATATAAATGGATGGGAGGAGAGTGGCACACACATCATTTGCAAGTTTCTTGAGGAAAGTCTCACACATTCTCATCAAAAAATCATATCTATAATGTCATCATGTCTTCATCCTTGTTCAATTTGTAAATCCTTCATACCTCTTTCCTTCAGAATTTGGTATAAACATATATGTGCGCACCTCTAAAACATACCTCTTAAATATCAAGTTTCTCTTCAATAGAATTCTGGAACCTTCTCCTGAACAGGAACATCTAACAGACTTTCTCCATACATTCTCCTTCTTCCTTCTTCTTTCAAAGCTGGAACATAAAGAGAAACTGACAAAGGAAATATAGGAATACTTGATATAGGAATACCTGTAAATATGAATTTGCATTCTTTCACATATGGCTGAAAATAAGTCTTAATGTTTCATCACCGCCTGGATGATTTAACACTAGTATCCATAATTCTTCAAATATATTAGACTTTATGAAATCTGGAATGTCTTCCTTCATAAATCCGATCTTTCATAACATTAATACTTGTGTCTGAAACAAATAATATGAACCCTTTTATTAGCATTGTGCACATGCCAATAGCTTTCCCTGTCATTCTTCAGCTTCCCAAAATCTAGAATAAGGTTAACTGATCTATCATAAAAACCTTGTTGAAAGCATTTTAGGACTCATAACCTTCTGCAACATAACAAGTATCTTCTTCTATTCCTCTCCAACATGAATCTGATAGAACCTAAATCTTTGACTTACTTCTTCCAATGTTAAAGAACTTCACGAACAAAGGATAGACAACTGACTCATAAATACTCAAGATCATCCAAGATCTTACAAAATCATATGAGATCATCCAAGATCATACAAGATCATACGAGATCTATGATCTTTCCAACAAAATACCTGTGTCGAATCTGCTCTCATCAAACCTTCATGACTGAATGTTTGATTTGCTACCTGAATGTCTCCAAGTGTCCATGCTTCTCACATAAAGTTGTAAAAACTTTTCTTTAACCAAATCCTTCTCAAGAATCTACAACTTCTACTTGAAACATAAGTGGACAAACTTCTCACCTTGAGAACTCCAAAAGCTGCAAGTTGATACTTCATATGTTCATATTCTACCCGGGTGAAATGTGATAGTATCTGCTTTAGTTTCTTTTGGCTAACTCCACTTCTTAGTCAAGTGATAGGATATGATGCTTCTTCTTTAAACTATCTTCTTCACAACATGTTTTCGTAGACTTGTCTTTGGACGTAGAGGATAAAAGTAAGAAAAGTATATGGAAAATATAAGAGAAAAGGAAGTCTTACTTTCCCTTTGGAATTGCTGGACTTTCTTCTTCTGCATCTTTATTCCACCTAATGATGATATTAACATCTTCAAACTTCTCTTCCATACCTTTTGTTTTCTTCATCTTGAAGTAGCAAGCACTTTTGACTTCTTCAAATGAACTTTTTCTCTTCCTCTAGTGCTAAGGGTAATATACAAAAACAAACATGGTATACAAATGGAAGTGAACATAGAATCATGTTTTACCATCTCCTCATATCTCTGAATCAAAACTCTAATTCAAATGTGACTGATATGACTGAATTCACCAACCTTTTGTCTGAATGATGAATTACCTTTCTAGAGTTACCTCTCTAGATACAAAATGTGAGCAAAAACTTCCAACCAACTTACAACACAAGATTGGCTAAAAACAAAATTGATGCTCGCCACATTTGTCTTCTTAGATGAGCTTTCTTGCCATGAAAGAGATCTATCAAAACTGTCGAGAAAAACCTCTACATACTTGTTTTGATGTGGCTAATGCTTTTAACTTTCAAAAATTGAAAGTGTATAAAAGCACTCCTTGAATCCTTCAAATCTCTTCATAACTGCTCTTCTAAGATATGACCTACAAATGATAATCTGATCGTAGAAACTGATACCTGTGATTTGATGTTGATCTGATTCCTTCATCTTCTCCAAACCATTGTTCTTCCTTGAATTTGAAATAGCCTTCTCTTCATCAAGTCTTGTTCTTCAAACAATACTTCTGTAAAATATTTTCATACTCTTCCAAAAGTATTCAACTGCTAACAGATCGTCAACTTCATACTTCAAACTGCTAAACATGTGACTGAATTGTCTAACTCTCAAATCTCTACTCATCTAGATTAAGTGTTTATGTCAAATGTCAAATAGTATAAGATGCCCTTAAATCATATGTTGTAAACCTGGAAGTCTGGGAACCTGTGAACCTTGATGGGCTCTGATACCAAATGTTGGAAATTTAGTAGGCCCACAACTAATACCACAGGTCCAAGTTCCATAGATCCAGGATCAACAACACAAATTCCAGCAATCTTCCAATATTGACAAAACATGAACATACCACTCTTAATCATACAAATGATGAGACAAAGATAGAGAACGATTAGACAACATGTGTAAAGTGTTACGTAAGCCACTGCTTACTCACAATATCATATATGCAAATGTAAATTTACAATGTGGGAGTCAAAATTTCTCGACCACTCTATGTGAACATAAATAGATGGATGAGTGAATGTACAGATATAACAAACATATTTAGATGTATGGATAGAAATCTGAATATATATGAGATGTGTAACCTAATAGGTTGTAGAAGAGTGAATATGAGTGACAAAAAGAGGAAGGATCAGTCTAAAATTGATAATCAGCAAACCCTCATCTGAACTTAGGCTATGGAAGACTCTAAGTCAGATACGTGTGTGAACGATCACATACTTACAAAATTAGCAAAGAATGCTAACAAGTTTGCTACCAAAAATCCTCATACTCATGTGAACATACCTTCCTGAACACCTCATCCAAATATACATAAATCATACATGTACTCATTCTCTTGTACCTATGCCAAATAGGACTCCTCCTGATATAGATGCCATTGCCTCCATAAGCTTCCAGTAGTACCTGTGTGCATAAAGAGAATATGTACCTAAATTCTTAACATAAGATGCAAATCTTATGTTAACCTCCATCCAATGTCTTTGAAGTACACCGAAATCTTCATGTAGAAGAAAATCTTCAAATACATTATGTAGATGGTTGATCCACACCACCAAACTGCTGATAGGCAAGTCCTCTCCATAAGCAAGAGTGTGAGCACACTCTTCTCCTCCAAGAAGAACTCCATAGCCGCTCCTCAACATGCTCCAAGATAGCACCATGGCTGCCCCATGTGCTAAGAGCACCACCTCTATTGAGGTACCAAACCTAGTGTTAAACTAGGTGTAGGATATATAACAATGAGCCAAAGCTCTTCTTATATAGTAGTTGGCTACTCTTGAAAAGCACTCCAAAAGATCCTCCAATAAAGCATGATCGCCATTGAAAAAACGTCGCTCATGAAAAAAAAAACTACGCGAACAATTGTCGTTTTGCTTTTCTAAAATTCTTCTACGCGATTGCGATGAACTGGATTTGAACCCGTGTGGGCAGTCTGGGAGGCCATTGCCTTAACCAAGTTGGCCCACGCTTTTGGTTGTAGAGATAATATAAAAGGTACAACCTATGCTTTTCAGTTATGGACACTTTGGACTATCTGATCATTGTTTCTAACAGGACATGTGGTGTGTGCAAACACTGCCTCTTATCCTATCATTGGAGTAGGAGAAATTGAGCTTACGGCTGCAAATGGAGGTGTGATTCTCTTGAAAAATGCATTGTATGTGTCCGGTATCCAAAAGAACTTAATTTCAATTCCGTTGATTGCCAAAGTTGGACTTCATGTACACTTTGTTGATGATAAATGTATGGTTCATGATTTCAGCAATGTCGATGTTATCATGATGTCCGGTACATTTTGTAATGGTTTGTATCGCATGGATACATACAAGAGGGCTACCTCGAATGCCTTGGTTGCTCATACTTCTTCCATGGCTGAAATGGAGCTTTGGCATACTCGTTTTGGTCACTTGAACTTCAGTAGTTTGCTTTACTTGCAAAAGAAGGACATGCTTATTGGTTTGCCTACACTTGAGTGCATTGAAAAGAATGCATGTGAAGGTTGCATTCTTGGAAAAATGCATCGCGCTTCTTTTCCAAAAGATAGTCATACACACACTACAAGAAAATTACAGATTGTTCATAGTGATGTATGTGGTCCCGTCAAGACTCCATCTTTTGGGAAGCATGTATATTTTGTTACCTTCATTGATGATGCTACTCGCCATACATGGGTGTATCCTATGAAAGCAAAGAATGAGGTATTTTCTTGCTTCAAAGCATTTTTAGCTATGGCTGAAAGTTTTTCTTCACAAAATCTTTTGACTCTACGCATGGATTGTGGTGGTGAATACATGTCACATGAGTTTACTGCTTTTCTTCGTGAAAGAGGTATTTCACACCAATGTACGGTGCCATATACACCTCAGAAAAATGGTGTTGTCGAGCATAAAAATAGAACTCTACTTGAAATGGCACGATGTATGGATAAAGGAAAGCATCTTCTTGATAAGTTTTGGATGGAAGTGGTCATGTGTGCAAACTATGTGTTGAATCACTGCCCTACAAAAGCATTGAGAGTCATTAATCCTTATGACGCTTGGAATGTTCATAAGCCTATGGTTAGTCATACGCGTGTGTTTAGTTGTTTGACATATGCTCTCGTGCCATCACAACAACGTCACAAACTTGATGACAAGGCAAAGAAAAGATTTCTATTAACGAGTAGATGAGCTCCATTTACTTTACCCTTCTGAGTAGCTAAGAAATCTTGATTTTCAACACACATAATTGACATGTTCTGCCTAGATTGATCTTCCTGCAACAAAAGAGAGGCTAAATCCTCAAATGTTAAGGCATTTTGATTGCCTTTCAAATCCTTTATCTTTGTTAGAAAATTTTCAATTGAATATCCTTCATTCATATGCTCACTCTCCAATTGTTTTTGGAAGTAAGCAACAAGAACCTCGTTTCTTGCTTGGTACAATGTTGTAAGAGTATCCCAAGCATCTATTGCTATTTTGCAAGAGCAAATACGAGGAACAATGGCACGTTTGACAGACAAGGCTATGAATGCATGTGCTTGTGCATCTCTGTCATCTCAACAAAGTTCCTCTATACAAGATCTACAATCACTTTCAATAATTGTAATTGTGGATGTACTAGGACGTTTTTCAACAACCTCCACAATATTCCACAAAACTTTTGCTACCAATACATGTTGCATCATATATGCCCACAATGGGTAATTAGTACAATCCAATGTATCCTCAACAACCAACATATGGAATACATCATTACTTTCAACCATGGCCAATGAGTCAACATCCTGATGTGGAAAATTGATTGTATCTCAAAAAGTTGAACAAAAATACCATGTTGAGTGCTGATAGACTTGTAGGATACTTCAAGGTGCTTGTACTAGCTAATCACGATGTTTATATATGTTTGGCATAAAAAGATGAAATTGCCTACATAGTCACTATAATAGTGCTTTCGAAGGTCAAAACGAGCTCAAATATAATTTTGACACCACAAAGCAAAGATGTTTTGAACTCATAATCTCCTTGAATATGCTCAACAACTTTTCTGTGATTATGAGACTATGTCGAAAGGAATGTCGATGATGCCCTAGAGAAAGTGACAACATGATCTGATACCGATTGTTGGAGTTCAAGTTCTGGATAAGAACACAAATAGCACAAGGAAGAAGAAGAATTTTGAAGCACAACACAAGAAAAAATGTATTATCAAGTGAATGTACAAAGATAAGTGAGCCATCAGGGTTAGAGGCATGTATACAAGTCGAGGGAAAAAATCCTTTTAAAATGGGAAAAAAGTGCCTCGACGGTCCTAAGTGTGT
Organism: Ceratopteris richardii; assembly: GCA_020310875.1. Lineage (NCBI taxonomy): Eukaryota > Viridiplantae > Streptophyta > Polypodiopsida > Polypodiales > Pteridaceae > Ceratopteris > Ceratopteris richardii. Next base: position 130,464,001 of record CM035416.1, on the reverse strand, counting down.
TCACACACATCACTACAGAAATGTATCAATAGACATAAAAAGGTTCCAACTTCTAACCCCATAAGCGACATAAAGAAGGAGTGATTACAAGATATGCCTCTATTGTGGAAAACTTGTGCATGTTGTAACAAATTATCCAAATATGAGAACAAACTCTTGAGGTGTAGTTTTTTATTGTAGAATGGGGAAACAAGGAAGTACATTTGTAAAGAAGACTATAGAGTCACGCCATCACATAAGAAAGTATTGATATATTTAGGTAGTGATGAGAAATCATGATCTGAGCTTGTTTCGGCCTCCGAATGCACTACTATAGTGCTTGTGTAGGCAATTTTATCTTTTTATGCCAAAGATATATACGGGTTTCGGTTTGCTAGTATAAGCATCTCAAATTCTGCTACAGGTTTAGTAGAACTCAATAGGGCAGTTCTGATCAACTTTTTCAGATACAGTCATTTTTCTACATCAGGGTATTTTAGTCAATGGCCATGGCTGAAAGCATTGATGTATTCAGTATATTGGCTGTTGAGGATAAGTTGGATGATACCAATTACCCATTGTGGGTTTATATGATGCTTCATGTATTGGTTGCAAAAGGACTATGGAATATTATGCAGGGTGTTGAAAACCCTCCTATTACATCTACAAACATAGTTATTGAAGGTGTTGTAGATGGCATTGAAGATGATGATATTCTTCATGTCCTTGTTCATGTTATGGTTCCTATTGCACCTACTATAAAGAAAAAATTTTGGGATGGTGGAGATGGTCAGTCACATGCATTGATAGCTTTGTCTGTAAAACGTGCCATTATTCCTCACCTTTGCTCTTGTAGAACAACTAGGAATGCTTGGGATACCCTTACCACTTTATACCAGGCAAGGAATGAGGCTTGTGTTGCTTACCTCTGAAAATGGTTGGACAATGAGCACATCAATGAAAGTGATTCCATGGACAGTTTCCTGACAAAGATCAAAGATTTGAAAGAATAGTTGATTTCTACTGATGAAGTCTTGCTTGATAGTTCACTTGTCCACACTCTTCTGAATGGCCTTCACGATTCATTTCAGAGTTTTGCTTCTACTCTTTGTTTGATGATGAAAGGCAATCCAAATGCCTTAACATTTGAGGAGTTAGTCTTTGTTCTATTACACAAAGATCAGTCTAGGTAGAACAGGTCCATTATGCGTGTTGCAGATTAAGCTTTCCTGGTTAGTCAGAAGGGCAAAAGTAAATGGAGCTCTTCTACTAGTAAGGAGAAATCTGCTAATTTTGCACAATCAAAGAAGGAAAACATAGATGATAAGAAAACACAAAAGCATAAATTGTTTTGCAGATACTGTAAAGAAAATGATAATGTCATCAAGAGTTTCCCAAAACTGGCTGCTAAAGAGGCAAGGAAGAAAGAGGCTGGAATGGTTGTTGCAAAGGTCTCTACACCCAAAATAGAGTCTACTAATCTTATGCAAAATGAAGAATGAACATTTACTACTGTTTGCAGTTTTGACCCATCTTAACATGAATAGTGTATGTATGTAGTAGACTCAGATGTTTGGTATTTTGATAGTGGGGCAACCAAACATATAACCTCATCGCACAGTTTCTTCACTTCACTTGAGCCTGCCCCTATAGGGAATACTATCACATGCACCAACAACTCCTCTTATCCTATTATGGGAGTTGATAAGATCATTCTGACTACTGCTGATGGAAATTCTTTGACATTGTCAGATGCTTTATTTATGCTAGGGATCAAGAAGAAGTTGTTATCAATTTTAGCTTTAGCCAAGATTGGCTTGGTTGTAAAATTTGTTGATAATAGATGTACAATTCATGATCTATCAAATGTTGATGTCATTATTGCTTCTCGCATTTTATGTTGTGGGCTATATAAGATCATAGACTATGAAAAATCTGTGAATGATTCAACATGTGTAGTACATGATTCTCAGGCTTTGTTAGTTTCAAAGCTTTGGCATGCATGCTTTGGTCATTTGAATTTTGCTAGTTTTCTATCCCTTTAGAAATCTAAAATGGTGTCCTCTTTGCCTAAACTTGAGGCACCTGGTAAACATGTATGTGAAGGCTATATTTTGGGCAAAATGCAGTGTTCCTCCTTCCCAAAAGATGGTTCCGTTTGAGCTACTCAAAAATTGCAGCTTGTTCACAGTGATGTCTATGGTCATATGCAGACACCCTCTTTTGGGAACTATCTTTACTTTGTGATTTTGATCGATGATTTTTCCAAGCATGCATCGGTATATCCATTGAAAGCAAAGTCCAAAGTGTTTATGTGCTTCAAACAGCTTTTGATTTTGGCTAAAAATCTATCAGCATGTAAAATAGGCACCCTCCGTTCTGATCGAGGGGGGGAATATATGTCTTTTGACTTTAGTGCATTTATGGCTAAACGTGGGATAAATCATCAATTTACAATGCCATATACACCTCAGCAAAATGGAGTTGCTAAATGGAAAAAAGGTCATTCATGGAGATGGCGAGGTGTATGGTCAAGATTTAGGCTTTACCACATAGTTTCTGGCTTGAGGCTATCATGTGTGCATCATACATACTTAACAAGTGTCCCACTAAAGCATTGCAGTCCATCACTCCATATGAGGCTTGGCATGGTTGCAAGCCATCTATTGCTCATCTGCATGTGTTTGGTTGATTGGCATATGCATTAGTGCCTAAACAACAACGCAAGAAATTGGATGATAAAGCAATGAAATGTATTTTTGTTGGGTAGAGTCATGAAAGAAAAGGCTATCGTTTGTATCATCCATAGACTAAACCCATTTTGGTTAGCCATGATGTTGTTTTTGTGGACGATGTTATTCAACCATTACTTTCATGTACTAAGGAGACATCAATTAGCTCCAAAGACATATATGATACTTTGGTGCCTCTTTTTATAGGTAGAGAGTCTAGTGTTGGTCCTAATGAGGCAACTTCTCAACCTTTACACGTTTCATGTGATGATGCATATCATTCTATTTCTTATGCAAATTTACATGATGCACTTGTTGATGAGAGAGCTGATATTGAGGAGGCAAAAACTATGCCAAAATGGCTAGTGAAGACTTTGTGTGACAGCAAAGTAGATGCACCTCTATCATATCATACTCATTCAGGCTCTCATAGTGATTCTTTTGCATCAGATGGCTATGCTATGGCTGCCTTTAGTCTTTGTGATGAGAATGAGCCTATTTTGTTTGATGAAGCACAAATTTTTGAAAATTGGATGGATGTTATGCAATCAGAATATGATGCTATCATGAAAAATGGTACTTGGTCTTTATGTGACTTGCCTCCTGTCAAGAAGGCCATTGGCACTAAGTGGGTATACAAGTTGAAGTGTAAGCTTGATGGAATAGTTCACATGTATAAGGCTAGGCTTGTTGCAAAGGGTTATGCACAGGAAAGAGGCATTGATTTTGATGAGACCTTTGCACCTAGATGTCGAATGACTACTGTTCATAGCATCTATGCACTTGGACCTCATCATGCTTGTAATGTACATCAGTTGGACATTAAAACTACATTTATGAATGGTGACTTGCAGTGTGCACCGAGACTTTGTGCAGAAAGGGCATGAAACCAAGTGTGCAGGTTAAAAAAAGCATTATATGGTTTGAAACAAGCACCACATGCTTGGTATGAAAAATCCATGCCTACCTGAATGCACATGGTTTTGAGAACAATCCAACTAAGAGTACCTTATACATTAAGCGTGCTAATGATGTGCTTCTGATCATTGTTGTCTATGTTCATGACATGCAGCTCACTGGTCCTATTGAGAAACATATTGCTGATTCTAAGGCTGATTTGCATGCCTCATTTGAGATGTCAGATTTGGGGCACTTGCATCATTATTTGGGCATTCATTTTATGCAAGTTGATGGCAGAATAGATATGTGTCAAACTAAATATATTAACACATTACTGCAGTGTTTTGGCCTTGAAGACTATAAACCTATTGCCACTCCTATGGAGATAGATTTATGATTGAGTCTTCATGATGCTAGAGATGCATTTGATGTTGTTCTCTATCAGGAAGCTATTGGATGCTTGATTTACTTATGCATTACTCGACCATTATTCAGTTTGATGTCTCATAGATGAGCAGGTTTATGCATTGCCCAAGTGTCAAGCATTGGCAGGTGGTTAAGTGCATCTTTTGCTACTTGAGTGGTACCCAACTACTTGGATTGTTTTATTCCAAGGGGGGATGAGTACCGCCAGATTTACATGTTTTTTCTGACTCTAAATTGGCTGGTTGCTATGACACTCATGTGTCCACTAGTGATTTTGGCTTCATGCTTAGTAGCTCATGCATATATTGGTTGAGCAAGAAGCAGCCTATTATGGCCACTTCTAGTTGTGAGGCTGAGTATAGGGCAACTTTCACAATGACTGTTGATTGTGTGTGGCTCAGATGCCTTATGGTTGATTTGGGTGTTGGTCAGTCTTCTGTCACCACCATCTTCACTAACATTCAGAGTGCATTGGCAGTTGCGAAGAACCCTATATTCGATGCTCGCACTAAGCACATTGAGGTGCACTATCGTTATGTCAGGGAGGAGAGGTTCTCTTCTAGAGAGATCAGCTTGGCCTATGTGCCCATGCAGGAGAACATTGCATACCTTTTCACAAAGGCTCTGCCTAGGGACAAGTTTGAAGCTTTGGGCTTACTTCCTTTTGTGGATTGATTCCACATAGCTTGGCACTTCCTTATACATGAGTGCCAGCTCCTTGTTCACCGTATCACTCCCAAGGGGGATTTGTTGATATATTTAGGTAGTGATGTGTGTGAACACACTAGGATCACCGGGGCACTTTTTCCCTCTTTAGGAGGTTTTTTCCCCTTGGCTTGTATATATGCCTATAGCCATGATGGGTTACTTATCTTCGTATAATAGAAAGGTTGTGGTTCCTACTGCACTTACTACATAGAAAATTCGTTGGGATGGTAGAGATGCTCAAGCACATGCGTTGATAGCCTAGTGGTTCAGTTCGATATACTAAAAAATTACAGCTTGTTCCTAGTGATATCTGTGGTCCTATACAGACACCCTCTTATGGAAGCTATCTTTACTTCATAACTTTCATTGATAATTTTTCGAGGCATGCATGGGTATATCCATTGAAAGTAAAGTCCAAAGTGTTTATGTGCTTCAAACAGTTTTTGGTTTTGGCTAAAAATGTGTGAGCATGTAAAATGGGCACCCTCCTATTCTGATATAGGGGTGGAATATATGTCTTTTTGACTTTAATGCATTTTTGGCTGAACATGGGATAAAACATCAATGTACATCGCTATATACACCTCAACAGAACGGAGTTGCTGAACAGAAGAATAGGTCCACTCATGGAGATGGGGAGGTGTATGGTCAAGAGTCAAGCTTTACCACATAGTTTCTAGCTTAAGGCTCTTATGTGTATAGCATATGTACTTAATGTGTCCCACTAAAGCATTGTAGTCTATCACTCCATATGAGGCTTGGCATGGCCACAAGCCATATGTTGCTCATCTCCATGTTTTTGGTTGTCTGGCATATACATTAGTGCCTGAACAACAACGCAGGAAATAGCATGATGAAGCAGTGAAATGTATTTTTTTTTGGTACAGTTCTGAAAGCAAAGGTTATCATCTATATCATCCACATACTAAACACATTTTGGTTAGCCGTGATGTTGTTTTTTTAGAAGATGTTATTCAGCCATTACTTTCATGTACTAAGGAGACATCTGTTAGGTCCAAAGACATGTATGACACTTTGCCGCCTCTTTTTACAGGTAGACAGTCTAGTGCTGGTCCAAATGAGGCAACTTCTCAACCTTTACAGGTTTCATGTGATGATGAAGATCATTCCATTTCTGATGCAGAATTACATGATGCACTTGTTGATGAGAGAGCTGATATTGAGGAGGCAAAAACTATGGCCAAATGGCTGGTGTAGACTTTGCATGACAACAAACTATATGCACCTCTATCATATCGTACTCGTCTAGGCTCTCGTAGTGCCTCTTTTGCATCAGATTGCTAAGCTATGGCTGCCTCTAGTTTCTATGATCAGAATGATCCTGTTTCATTTGATGAAGCACAAATTTCAAAAAATGGGATGGCTACTATGCAATCTGAATATGATGCTATAATGAAGAATGGTACCTCATCTTTGTGTGACTTTCCTCTTGGCAAGAAGGCTATTGGCACTAAGTGGGTATACAAGTTGAAATGCAAGCCTGATGGAGCAGTTGACAGGTATAAGGCTAGGCTTGTTGCAAAGGGTTATGCTTAGGAAAGAGGAATTGATTTTGATGAAACCTTTGCTCCTACTTGTCAAATGACTACTATTTGTAGCATCTCTGCACATGAAACTCATCATGGTTGGAATGTACATCACTTGGACATTAAAACTGCATTTTTGAATGGTGATTCACATGAAGAAGTGTATGTTTTTCAGCCCCGTGGCTTTGTGCAGAAAGGGCATGAAAACCAGGTGTGCAAGCCAAAGAAGGCATTATATGGTTTAAAGCAAGCACAATGTGCTTGGTATGAAAATATACATGCCTATTTGATTGCACATTTTTTTGAGAACAATCCAACTGAGAGCACCTTATATGTTAAGCATGCTAATGATGTGCTTTTGATCATTGTTGTGTATGTTGATGACATGCTCCTCATTGGTCCTCATGAGAAGCATATTACTGATTTTAAGCCTGATATGCATGCCTCATTTGAGATGTTTGATTTGGGGCATTTTCACCATTATTTGGGCATTCATTTTATGCAAGTTGATGGTAGAATAGCTTTGTGTCAAATGAAATATATTGAAGACCTAGCCTTGAAGACTACAAACCTAGTGCCACTCCTATGGACACACACACACACACACACACACACACACACACACATATATATATATATATATATATATATATATATATATATATATATATATATATATATATATATATATATATATATATATATATATATATATATATATATATGGTATAGTCACCCCCATTCTCTGAAGGTAAAGCCTTAAGTTTAGTTCCTTTTTCAATCTCAATTGAAGCAAACCATTTTTTGAGATTATGGAATACCTCATTTTTCTCTTTGATTGGATATACCCAGACTTTTCTAGTAGCATCATCTATTAAAGTGACAAAGTAAATAGAACCACCTAATGACTTTGTGGGCATAGGACCACACACATTTGTATGAACGAGATCAAAAGGCTGAATTGAAGAGTCAATGTGCATCTTGTTCACAATCCTAGTTTGCTTTCCACATTGACAATGCTCACAAAATGAAAAATTAGAGAGAGACAACATAGGTAAGTAGCCAGAATGAGAAAGATTTCCCATTCCACTATGTGATATATGGCCCAAATGGCCATGCCAAATACAAGCCATAGGTTGTTTAGTAACTCCTAAGAAATGTTCTTAATGTGATACAAATAAAGGATAAAGTGATCCAACTTTTCTTCCTTTTCCAATAACCATATTGCCCTTTGATATGTAAAAGGACTGAGCATAGAAGACCACCTTGTAACCAAGGTTATCAAGTTGACCATTTGACATCAAACTCTATGATAAGTGAGGTACATGGCATACATTATGCATAGTAACTTCTTAACCATCAATGAACTACACAACCACAACTCCAATCCCCACAATGTCACACTGATAAGAATCACCAAGTCTCACAGTACCAAGAGACTTTGTTGCATAAGTAGAGAACCACTTTCTATGTGGTGTCACATGGGAAGAAGCACCAAAATCTAACAGCCATGTGTGGGAAAGAGAATCGGCCATAAGAGCTTGAGTAGGCATAATACTATCAAGTGTCAACAAATCAACACCATCAAAAATAGCATTGATTTCTTCAATCTTCACAGTCAAAGTAGATGGTGCAGGTAGCTGTTTAACATGCCCATCAACATTTTTCCCTTTACCTTTAGCATTCTTTAATGCATAGTAGTCTTTCTTCATGTGTCCGTTCTTATGACAATAAGAGCATTCAATATCCCTCTTCCTTGATTTACTTCTACTCTTACTTCATTGATCATTCTTTTCCTTTTTCTTGCTCCTAATATATTACTGATTCTTTCCTTGGTAAGAATCATGAACATTATATGCATCTTCATGTTGAGTGCCAGCCATAGATTTTCTATGAATCTCCTCACTCAAGGGTGCTCCACATATGTCATCATAGACCAATTTACCACTAGGTGCATTGTTGCTAATAGCAGTGCAAAATGTATCCCATGATGATGGCAAAGTGCATAACAACAAGATTCCTTTCATTTCATTATCCATGTCCATTTTCTAATCTTGTAATTGAGAGAATATAGCGTCAAACTCACTCGGATGAACACGAACACTATTTGTGCCCTTCACATGGTCATATAATTTTCTCATCATATACACTTTATTTGATGTCATTTCTTTTTCATATTCATTGCATAACTTCTTCCAAATCTCCTCTACACTTTCACAGTCCAATACTGTAAAGTAAACATTATGTGATAGGTGCAATCGAATAGTAGACCTAGCCATTTCATCCAACTCATCCCAATCATCTTCATCCATGTCAGTAGGCTTCTTCGAGATTTGATTTACTAGCCTCCATGGCCTCCTCTGAATCAACACATCTTTATTCTGACTCTTCCATAGAGCAAAGTTTGTGCCATCAAATTTTTGGTTCTCAAAATGGTCTTTGCTCTGCAAGTTATAGCTCCCTCTGGGAAGACTAGCACTAGACCCTGATTTGCCAAATGTGCCTAAGATCTCTGTTGCCATAATGATCAAGAACTGACAGGAATGATAATGGAGCCAGATGAGTCCAAACGCCAAGTCTAAGGCTCAAAAAATGATGAACAATTGTCAAATTCTAGGAAAATTTTATAGAGTCTCCCCAAAGAAATGGATAAATGTGCAGTAATGACCAACTAAAAGGATTTTGTGAGAATATAGGGGAGTCGATGCATTAAGGTTGCCAAGGTCCTTGATTAATTAAGGGGGAAAAATCCAGTATCCTAGAAGATAATTATGGTGTCGTGAAGGAAGACATTACCATTGTTCATGATGTCACCAAGGTGAACAATGTCACAACTACCACTGGTAGAAAATTAGATAACACAAGGGATGAAGAGAAGAATTTAGAGGTGAATTCAAAGGTTGCTATGAAAGAATTTGTATCTCATCCATCTGCTTGATAGATAAATAATGTTTTTGATCAAGAAGATAATCGATTTGTTTTTGTGGGTCCCTAAACTTACCAGAGATGAAGGTCATAAAGACAATGGCTTATGTGGTGATGTGAGATAGTTCTTTGCTATGGAAAAGATTGAGGAATGTTAAGAGGATGCAAGTGCTTGAGACTTGCCTAAGGATTGGGGCTAATGAGTTTGTGATCATTCCAAGTGAAAGCAAGGAGTTGATGCTCAATGAAAACACTCGGATGGTTTATGGGCTTGGATTTTTCTCTTCAAGAGGCTTTCTATCAACTATGGCAAGAAGTCTGCTTCAATTTTCCCTATATAGATGGTGCTTCCAATTCACTAGAAGTGTGCCTTCTCCCTTCAACAATCCTTCTCCGTGGTTGTTCCTTCCCCCTCCTTCACCTGCTAACCAAATCCCACAGACCCATAAAAGAGGAGGATTGCCATTTGAAATATGTGCCCACTAGAGAGACACAGATAGGTTGGATGCCTTGTGCCTCACTCCACCATCAAATGCTTCAGTTCAAGGAATGGTATCACAGTGTCTCAAAGTCACCAGTGTGAAGTCTAATAGTGAGAGTCAAACACCCCCTTCATTGACAAAACCATCACTACAACATATGAGGGGTATACCAACCCTTATACCGGCACAAATACACAAGAGTATTTTTGCCCCAGTGTTGATATAGGTGTTGGTATGCACGCCGGTACCAAAGCCTCAGTATAGGCACTGGTATAAGTGCTGGTATAAGAGTCGGTAATTGCCTAATAGCATTGGTATAATGCTCGATACAAGTGTCGGTAAGTTTGCACCAATATAGATGCTTTCCAAAGCGACGGTATAATCACTGGTATGCATGCCGGTATTAAAATTGCCGATATAAGCATCAGTAAGTCCTTGAGAAAAAGCATCGGTATATCCCTGGACATACCGATGCTCACACCGTCGTCTATACCGATGACCATATCTGCAATTTTTTTTTGGGCAGAGTGTGTTGTCTCTTACCGATTTAGGGTTTACATGACCGACAACTAAAACATGATTTGATAAAGCAAAACACATGAACATAAAAGAGATAAGCAGAATGAACCATGAACCATGTACAAAAGAGATATTCCACAAATGAAACATGTACAAATTAGGCATGTACAAAAGTGTGGCAAACCACTACCATATATGAGCAAAATACAAAATGTGGCAAACCACTACCATATAGGAACCAAATACAAAATTGTGGTGCTCCACTACCATATATGAGACAAATACAAAATTGTGGCACACCATGGCATGCCCAAAGGGATCAATCCATGTATATCTGCAGTCCTACAACAAAGCACATCCATGAAATGAGACAAATTGACATGATATTTATAAACAACAACTAAAGAACACCAAACCAAGGTTATAACCTCACCTCATCATAGATGTTCCCATGAAATGACTGCATTGTATCCCTCCAAGTCCTCCAACAGTGCAACTAATCCATAATTATATCCATCATCTGCTCGTATCAGAGGATGACCCACTTGCCAACTCCTACAACAAATATGCAAAATGTTAGATGAACATACATGATGTGCTTAACGCAAACAAATTTGATCATCAAAATGATACTTAAAAACTCATGGCGCATAGTGTCGTATCCACCACTCCCCAAATGTGATGCTCTAACCGTATTTAGATGTATGGCCGCCTCATCTTGCTGCCAACGATATCGATCAGGAATCGTTTGTTGCTCATTGGGGATCATATCCGACTCCTCAGCGTCTAAACATACAAAATTTGGTAAGTGTGCTCCAAAAGTGTCATGAGCCTCTGATCGTTGATGCGACATCACTTCATGTGTTGTGTGCTAAATCCACTCCGAGCTAACAATAGGGTTCCCAAGTGTTGGTCGATACTCGTGATAGATCGACTCTGTGATATAATTTTTTTGATCTTTGTCCTATTCACTCCATTTCACCATGACAGAGTGTCCAAACTATATGGAGCACAGCTGCTGTATGCATTAACACATGGTCTTTCCAGATGCATCCATCATTAAAGCTCCATCACACATATGGTACACCTTGGAGTCGTCATGGTCATGGGCACCCCATGGTGTGGCGGCTATGGTGGAGTTGTAAAGCTAGGAGTACCTCCGACAGGAGTAGTCCCACTAAAGGGAGTGAGGCTGATGGGAATAGTCCCACCAAAGGGAGTGGTGGTGGCGAGAGTGCCTCCGATGGGAGTGAGGTCGGGGGGAGTGCTACCGTGAGTGATCTAGTACTGTGATGCTCTAGCCACATAAGCAGGAGGTGCTTAAGATATAAACTCCATAATCTGCTCCTCTATCATGGAGTGTAGAGTGACCAGTGGACTATCTCTCATCGTGCTCTCCAACAAAAAACTCAAATAATTAGAATACGTTAATAATGATAATATAGAAAGATAGTAGTTTACAAAGAAACATAGCAAAATAAATAAACACAAATTATTATGTACAAGTGTTTGCTTCATAAATCCTCTATCCTAGCATCCTCTTGGAGAACTAACACATAGAGGATATCTATCTCTACATTGGCAACTTCTAGATCTCTTGGTATGGCCACCCCTTCTTGATCATCATTCTCGTACAATATATTGTTTGTTACTTCATCATGTACCTCATCTTCTTCAAAGATCTCTTCATCTTGGACAATGATCGCTTCCTCCTCCACTACCAAATGCACCTCATAGTCCCCTACGGATGGAATTTCTTCTACATCTATGTCCTCACAAAGTTATCTTCTACATGGAGAGACTTGTAGAAGAAATAACCACTCTAGTTCTTTCAAATCTAGCATAAAGACAACCTGATCACAGTGTTCGAGAAGTACAAATGTATATCTTTCATCTGTCCATAGCTTTGTGGAGTATACTTGAAGCAAACCACTCTTATCCCGCATCAGTGTTGTGTTTCTTCCAGAGGTGACTACTTTGAACCATTTCACATCAAACGAAAAGTAGTTAAACCTCTTGAAGGATAGCTTCAAGATACCTTGGATCACTCCACAATACTCGAGTTGGCCTTCTTGAGCATTCTCGTCTCTTGCACTAGGTCTACTTTTTTGGAAAAATTTCACTATCACCCCACTATCAAAAGTAGACCTATTTTTGTCCATTTGTGCAACCTAAAACTGTCATCCATGAAACCATAGTCTATCCATAGCTAGGCCTAGATGTATGTTCCAAGGCTCTCTAGAAAACTCTAGCCACTTACTATCTATGTGTTTCCAAGCATCAGAATCAGTAAGCACTCGCATTACATCATCTATAGACATGCTCTTTACATGGCATGAGATTAACTGAGCTATGGATTTGCATCTGAACATGATCTGAATTCTTGGAATGATAGGAAAGTGGCAAAGAACCTTTGTGGGGACTGCTTCGCCCACAAGATCTTCTTTAAACCTATTCTCTCCACACTTTGGACATATGTGGAAATGCTCATACTTGTTCTAAAAGAGAATGCAATCATTCGGACAAACATCCTAATATATATATATATATATATATATATATATATATATATATATATATATATATATATATATATATATATATATATATATATATATATATATATATATAGAGAGAGAGAGAGAGAGAGAGAGAGAGAGAGATAGAGAGAGAGAGAGAACCTAAAACCCTATATTTTATATATTTAATTATATATATGTAAAAACCCTAAAACTACTAAAGACTTATTTTTACATATTTAATTATATATATTTTACATATTTTGATTTTTTTCCTAATTTTTACATACATTGAATTAGAATATTTACATGTTCTAATTTTTCCATAATTTTACATATATTTGATTATACATATTAATATTAATCATAAAACCTTACTTTTTAAATATTTAATTATATATATTTAATTTAATTAAAAGTAAATGTTTGGATGTGTTTTTATGTGTAAATGTTTGGATGTAAAAATCTTAAAACCCTATTTTTTATATATTTAATTATGTATATGTAAAAAGCCTAAGAATCCTAAAGACACATTTTCTACATATTTAATTATATATACATTACATGTTATGATTTTTTCCCTAATTTTTTCATGCATTCAACTGAAATATTTACACATTCTAATGTTTTCCCTAACTTTGACATATATTTGATTATATACATTGATATTAATCCTAAAACTTTATTTAGGATGTGTTTTTATGTAAAAATCTTAAAATCATATCTTTTATATATTTAACTATATGTATATATATATATATATATATATATATATTTATATATATATATACACACACACATACACACACACACACATATATATATATATATATACACACACACATACATATATATATATATACCCTAAAAATTCTAAAGACCTATTTTTTTAGATATTTAATTATATGTATTTTACATATTCTGATTTTTCCCTAATTTTTACATACATTTAATTAGAATATTTACACATTCTAATTTTTTCCTTAATTTATATATATATATATATATATATATATGATTACATATACTAATATTAACCTTAAAACCTTAATCCTAAAAATCTAGACCTAAAACATGTATATGTGTGTATGTGTGTATGTGTGCATACTTGTGTATATATATGTGTATGTGTATATATATTATGTGTATATGTGTATATGTGTATATAAATGTGTGCATGTGTAAAAACCCTAAAATCCTAATCCTGAAGACCTCGACCTAAAACATGTATATGTGTGTATGCATGTGTATATATATGTGTATGTGTATATGTATTATGTGTGTATATGTGTATGTGTGTATGCATGTGTAAGAACCCAAAAACCCTAATCCTAAAGACCTAGACCTAAAACATGTATATGTGTGTATGCATGTGTATATATATATGTGTATGTGTATGTGTATATGTATTATGTGTGTATATGTGTATATGTGTGTATGTATGTATATGTATTATGTGTGTATATGTGTATATGTGTGTATGTATGTAAAAGCCCAAGACCCTAATCCTAAAACCATAAACCCTAAAACATGTATATGTGTGTATGTTTGTGTATGCATGTGTATATATTTCTGTATGTGTATATGTGTGCATGTGTGTATGTATATGTGGGCATGTGTGTATGTGCATATGTATTATGTATGTATATGTGTGTATGCATGTGTATATATATGTGTATGTGTATATGTATTATGTGTGTATATGTGTACATGTGTGTATGCATGTGTGTATGTATGTAAAATCCCAAAACCCTAAACCCTAAAACATGTATATGTATGTATGTATGTGCATGCATGTGTATATATATGTGCATTTGTACATGCATGCATGTGTGTATGTATATGTTTGTGTATGTGTATATGTGTGTATGCATATGTATATGTATGTAAAGCCCAAAAACCCTAATCCTAAAGACTTAGACCTAAAACATGTATATGTGTGTATGTTTGTGTATATGTATGTATATGTGTATATGTATGTATATGTGTATATGTATGTGCATATGTGTGTATGCATGTGTATGTATGTAAAAAACCTAAAACCCTAATTAATCCTAAAGACCTAGACCTAAAACATGTATGTATATGTGTGTGTATATGTGTGTATGTATATGTGTGTGTATGTATATGTGTGTGTATGTATGTGAGTGTGTATGTATATGTGTGTATGCATGCATATGCATGAATGTGTGTATGTAATATGTATGTGAGTATGTGTATGCATATGTGTATGTATGTGTGTGTACACGTGTGTATGTGTATGCATGTGAGAGTGTATATAATACATGCATATGTATGTGTATGTATATGTGTATGAATGTGTGTGTACATATGTGTGTGAATGTGTGTATGCATATGTAAGTGTATGCATATGTGTATATGTGTGTATATGTATGTATGCATATGCATGTGTGTATATGTGTGTGTATGTATGCATGAATATATAGGAGTATGTGTGTGTGCATGTATCTCTATATCTCTCTCTTTCTCTCTCTCTCTCTCTCTTTCATCTCTCTCTCTCTTTCATCTCTCTCTCTCTTTCATCTCTCTCTCTCTATCTCTATTTCTAATAAAGAACAAAATAATCATTTACATATATGTGTGTGTATGTATCTCTATCTTTCTCTCTCTCATTCTCTCTCTCTCTTTCATCTCTCCCTAGATCTCGCTTTCTCTCTCTCTCTCTCTCTCACTCTCTATCAATAGAGAATAAAACAATCACTTACATTGATGTAATTCTTCGGATCGCTATCATCAAAGCCCAATCAATTTTTTCTCTCATCAAATTCCAAAGAACCGATGCCAAAAACCTCCTATGAAACCAAGGAGAAGAGAAATTAGAAAAAAGAAAACATAGAGAAAGAGAAAGGGTGAAAGAGTACGCACATCACTTACCAAGATGCAAGATCTAGAGAGAGAGAGAGATGTGTGTGTAGAGAGAGAGATCTATGTGTGTGTGTGCACAAGACAATCACAATGCGAGTTCGACATGCAAACTCGACAGTAGCACTACTCAGTTCAAAACATGTGCAAATATTGACCTTTTGCTCTCGAATCCAGTTATGTTAAACACACCATCGATACATGCACTGGTATAGGAGTCTATATAGGTGCTAGTATGACCATTGATAATTCCAAGAATCTATCGATGCTCATACGCCTATACCGGCACCTATACCAATGCTACAGATTTTCGATTTTGTCCTTAACTTTCTCTCAGTCATTAGTCCAAATTTGGTGAGGCTTCCATTTGACTTGGGTGAGGTGGCATATGTGGTTGGGGATGAGCTCCATGAAGTTGAACCTGCCACCAAGGACTTCAACAATTCCCACCAATTGCTACCTTATGCTAAGAATTTCTACCTTATGCTAAGATATGAAAAGAGGGAGACAAAGGCCATAAAATCTCATAATCACAAAAAATTGCACTTGCCCTAATTGAATTCGTAAAATAGATCCCTTGGAAGTGTATCCTAGGTAGTTAGCAATGAAGTGGAGCACCCTCAGGCCACTCACGAGAGGTGCATAGGCTATAGTGAGTGGTACATCAGGACCTCAATGTGTGAAGAAATCTTAGGGAGAAATAAAGATTTATGATACCTCTTAGTCTCATGACTAGAGATAGAGGGTGCAAAGAGGTGGACAAACATTAGAGAGGTCTTGAAGCTTCAAAAAGCATCTTGAGACGCATAACACTACTTAGAAAGGCAATAAGTGCTTGGCTTTGATATGAAAAATCCATTAGAGAAAAAATCTTTGAAAAATCTAGAATGAAAAGAACACGAACAACTCTAGATGGAGCGCAACAATCCTATGCCCATATAATGTGGAATGTGTTAGACATGCGCAATACTCCACCTTCAAGTGACCATAAATGATCCATGGTGCTCTACGTTGTAAGGCCCCCATTATGAGGAGAAACCATTGTGAGAGCCCGAACATTTTTGGAACCCCAACTTCTAAGTTAGATGAGGTCTATGTGTGACCGTTGATGGTTATAGGTGATCTTTGTGAGCCTAGACATTAGGTTAGGTAGGGCATAAACTTCAGGGCCATTGGGTTGCCATTCAAGCCAAAAATAGAGGTCCTATGGCATTGCATGGTTTCCCCATAGAACTTTAATGAGGGGAGTGCAAAAGGGGGGATTGTCCCCTTATATGGGGTCCGAGGGGCCTATTCCCTCGACTTGTAGGGCCGATACGGTAGGACTTCTTGTCATGGAGATACTGTCAAATTGTATATTTTGTTGACTATTTTGTATCTCCCAGCTATGTTTATCTATACTAACTCCCCTTGTAAAAGTTACATAAGGATGGCCCAGGTTGAACTTCATATAGCACTGTGCACTAGTAAGCCCTTCATCTAAAGTCTATCTAGATCGTCATCTAAGCTCCAAATTGGGAGTGCATGGGTGGACAACACCATTGTTGTAACTGCATTATGCTTGGCAATCTAAGAATTTGAGATTTGTATCTCTCAAGTTGCATCTATCTTTGTTTGCATTTTTTTTCTCTCAACTCTGTCTACTGGTCTATTCCACCGTGCTATTATTTTCTTATATGGTATCAGAGCTTAGGAGGCTCTGAGTGGTGTAGAAGCAAAAATGTAGAGGTTTCAACAACAAAAGAAAGAAGATGTCAAGCAATACGTCATTATCTACAACTGTGAATCAAAGTGGTTCATCAACAGGAGTAGGTGGAGCATAGATAAGAGCACTAATGATGCCGGTCATCCCAAGATTGCGGATACAACCACTAGCCTTTACGAAAGGTAAACTTGATACGAACTACACTCTGTGGAAGTTTAAAATCACTTCTATCCTTGCATCATATGAGCTTCTGGAGACTGTTCTTGGGATTGATCATGAGCCCCAAGAAACACCTAATCCAAATAATCCTGGTCGAATGATTCCTCTCGATGTTGATCCTCGATGTGCTTGGAAACGCAGAAATGCAGATGCACTTTGTGCTCTAGTGGCAAGTACTAATGATAGCGTTCTGACTCTCATTCAATATACTACCAAAGCGTGTGAAGCATGGAACATATTGAGAAATCAATATGGAACTCATAATCAAACATGGATTTAGAACTTGGAGAATCAGCTAGCAGCAGACAGGCGTGCTGATGGGGAGACTATAGAGGTGTTTATCACTCACATAAAGAATCTATGAGATCAAATGGCCGGAGTAGGTGTACAAAAGTCAAATGAGGAGATAGCTTGATGTCGTCTTTGAATCTGTCCACCTAAGTTTGATGGTTTGGTAACTCCTCTTAATACTCAAGTCATACCTCAACCACTAACTTTTGAAGAATTCAGTGCCTTACTCATGGAGGAGGCGCTACAACTCAAGGCAAGGAGCAGTGTCAACAAAGGAGATGTTGCATTCACATCTAATGCCAAAGGAGGCAATGCGGACTCGTCAAAAGATGGAGACAAAAAGAAGAACAACAAAAAGAAGTTCAAGGGAGAGTGTTACCTCTCCAAGAAGAAAGGACATAGAATCCAAGACTGTCGCATCAAGAAGGCAGAAGAAAAGAATGGCGGTTCAAAAGGTGGCAAGGGCAAGGAGTCTGCCAACACAACAGAAACAGAGTTTGAGTTATATGTTACAATAGAGGAGGTATGCTCCTCGACTGAAGTTTCAGGAACGGATGACTCATGGGTGTTGGACAGTGGTGCATCTGTCACATGATGAGCAGAAAAGACCTTCGCAGTTCCTTACAGCCTCTAAAGGAACCCATCATAGTAAAGTTAGGAAACAATCAAGATGTCCTACAGAGGGTGAAGCCGTGGTTTTCTTCCATTAACTCTAATGGGTATGTCAGAAAGATTTCAAATGTGTTGTATGTTCCACAAATCAAACAAAATCTACTTTCAATGGCCTCTCTAACTGATCAAGATCATCAAGAATCTTTCAATAAGACAGGAGCTAAGATTATGGATAGTAATGACAGCACTGTTGGGACCGGCATAAGGAGGAACAACCTGTATGAGTTGTGTGCTCTTAAAGCCACTACGAATTTGGGTACAAGTAAGCTATGCCATAAGAGATTCGACCACATTGGATACCCTGTACTGAAGGTGATGCACCACAGGGGTATGGTTGCACACCTGCCATTGATTGTAGTAATGAAGGAACCATGTGAAGCTTGCATGATGGGCAAGCGACAGAGGAAGGAATTTCCATAAGAAAGTAAGAATAGAGTAAGCTATCCTCTAGAGTTTGTGCATGCTGACTTGTGCAGAAGAAAGCCTACATAGGCCTTAGGCGGATCTTCCTACTTCATGTTACTTGTCGATGACTATAGCAGGAAGATGTGGGTGTAGTTCCTTCATGATAAGGCTCAAGCTTTTGGTAAGTTTAAAGAATGGCTTTAGCTTGTTGAAATTGAAATAGGGAAGACGATGAAGAAATTCAAGACAGATGGCGGTGGTGAGTTCAAATCAACAAGGTTTGAAGATTTATGCAAGAGTAAAGGAATCAAGCATCAACTCACAGTGGCACATAGCCGCCACATAACGGTGTTGTGGAATGTTTGAATCAAACCATCATGGAGATGGCAAGGTGCATGTTGAAGGGAAAAGGTTTGCCTAATCAATTTTGAGAAGAGGCTATCAACACTGTTTTCTACATCTTGAATTGAAGCTACACCAAGGCACGTGATGGAAAGACTCCACAACAAGTCTACATTCGTAAAAAGCCTTCTGTTTCCCATTTCAAAGTACTTGGAAGTGAATGTTGTGTACATGTTCCATTTAGGGAGATAAACAAGCTTCAACCAAAAAGCATCAAATGTATCTTCCTAGTGTACAAAGAAGATAAGAAGGCTTATAAGCGTTATGACCCTATGGCTAAGAAGATTATGGCAAGTCGTGATGTGGTGTTTAAGGAGGAGTAGCCACATGCAGTGGAGGAGGAAAATCGAGATTCCACTTTATCATCAGGTGAAGGGGCAATCCACTATGAACCTGGCCCAAGAGTTATCCCTTTTACACAAGAGAAGGAAGCATCATCTTCAAATGATGAGTTTGAAAGTCGCAAACCTGTTGTCACCCAAGTGGAAAAGCCATTGCCACATTAGGTGAGGAAGCTCTATGATTCTACAAATCCCATCCCACAGTCACTAGAATAGGTTGCAGATGGATTGAGGCGATCATAGAGAATAGAGGAACAAAGACGGGAAAGCACCCATATTGTAAACACAACCTTGATGGCTGATCTCCTTCAAGAACAAGCAAAACAACCAACCAGTGTGGAAGAGGCACTCCACAATCCAAATTGGAGGGCTTCCATGCAAACAGAATACAACAATATCATGAGGAATGGAACTTGGGAGCTAGTGGATCGACCCCCTAGGCATAAAGTCATTGGCATCAAGTGGGTTTTGAAGCTAAAGTACAAGTCTGATGGTACTCTAGAAAAAGTACCAAGCAAGATTTGTTGCACAAGGCTACTCACAAGTTGAAGGCATTGACTTTTGTGAATCATTTGCCCAACTACAAGGATGACTACTATCCGAGTATTACTAGATGCGGTTGCACATAAGCATTGGCCAATCTATCATATGGATGTCGAATCAGCGTTCTTGAATGGAGACCTCAAGGAGGAGGTATATGTGTCTCAGCCACCAGGGTTTGAGGCACAAGGTATGTAAGCTGAAGAAGGCATTATACGGGTTGAAACAAGCACCTAGAGCATGGTACTAGTGGATAGATAAGTATCTTTTGGATCTACCTCTAGTGGAGATGGGAAGATACAAGAAATAGTTGGAAGTCTCATCTATTTGTGCAATAGAAGACCATATATCTCATATGATGTTGGAGTAGTAAGCAGGTTCCCTAATAAGACTTGCCAAACTCATTGGAAGGCAAGCATGCAGATACTCAAGTATGTGAAAGGAACGAGTGATTCTGGTATTCTTTATGAAGAAGGATCATCTCTGGTCGGATACTCTGACTCAGATTGGGCGGGAGATATTGATACCAAAAAATCAATTTTTGGATATTGGTTTTCTTTAGGATCAAGGATTTTCTCTTGGATTAGTAAGAAGCAACTGACTGTAGCATTATCTTCTACTAAAGTTGAGTACAAAGCTGCATGCATTGCAACATGTGAAGCAGTATGGTTGAGGAGGATCCTATGGCACATAGGAATACAAGGATAGGAGGCTACAGAGTTGAAGTGTGATAACCAAAGTTGCGTGGCCATCGCCAAGAATCCTATTTTCCATGCACGAACCAAGCACATAGAAATTCAATATTACTATATCTATGAGTTGATTGAGGACAGGGTCATGGAGATAAGCTATTGTCCAACTGAAGAAAATGGATCAGACATATTCACCAAGGCTCTTGGTAGAGAGCAACTTCTTCGACACTTTCCAAAGCTTGGGATTAGACCAAGGAGGTGTTGATATATTTAGGTAGTGATGTGTGTGAACACTCTAGGACCGCCGGGGCACTTTTTTCCCTCTTTAGGAGGTTTTTTTCCCCCGGCTTGTATATACGCCTATTGCCCTAATGGGCTACTTATCTTTGTACATTCTCTAGTAATACATTCAGTCTTGTGTGTTGTGCTCCAAGCTTCTTCCTCTTCCTTGTGCTGTTCACGTGCTTCCGCAGACGTCTAACTCCAACAATTGGTATCAGAGCAGGTCGTTGATTCTTCTAGGGCGCCATCGACACTCCTCCGTTTGCAGTCTCAGATTCGCACAAAATTTGGTGAGCATACTCAGGGTGTTTTCGAGATCAAAACAGCTTTGCTGTGTGGTGCCGAAATCGCGATCTGAGCTCGTTTCAGCCTCCGAACGCACTATCGTAGTGCTTGTGCAGGCTATTTCGTCCTTTTGTGCCAAAGGTATATACCAGTTTCTGTTCGCCAGTTTAAGCGTCTCGAAGTCTGCTACAGGTCTAGCAGAACTCGTCTGGGCAGTTCTGTTCAACTTTTTGAGATACAGTCAATTTTCTGCATCAAGGTATTTTAGTCACCGGCCATGGCTGAAAGCAGTGATGTATTCCGTATGTTGGCTGTTGAGGATAAGTTGGATGGTACCAACTACCCATTATGGGCTTATATGATGCGACATGTACTGGTTGCAAAAGGATTGTGGAACATTGTGCAGGGTGTTGAAAGACGTCCTGTTACACCTGTAACGACAGGTACTGCAAATACAGGTGTTGGAGCTGATGAAGATGGTGTCGAAGATGATATTCCGCAGATTCCTGTTCGTGCTGCTGTTTCTGTTGCACCTACTGCAGAGCAGATTCGTTGGGATGGCAGAGATGCCCAGGCACATGCATTGATAGCTTTGTCTGTCAAACGTGCCATTATTCCTCACATTCGCTCTTGCAGAACAGCAAAGGATGCTTGGGATACACTTACCACTTTGTACCAAGCTAGGAATGAGGCTCGTGTTGCTTACCTCCGAAAACAGTTGGAGAGTGAGCACATGAATGAAGGTGATTCGATGGACAGTTTTCTTACAAAGATCAAAGACCTGAAGGAACAATTGATTTCTGCTGATGAGGTTATACCAGATAGCTCACTTGTGCAGACCGTTCTGAATGGCCTTCCTGATTCATATCAGAGTTTTGCCTCTACTCTTCGATTGATGATGAAAGGCAATCCGAATGCCTTGTCATTTGAGGAATTAGTCTCTGTTCTGTTGCAGGAAGATCAGTCCAGGCAGAACAGGTCCATTATGCGTGTTGCAGATCAAGCTTTCCTGGCTAGTCAGAAGGGCAAAGGAAAATGGAGCTCTTCTACTAGTAAGCAGAAATTTGCAAATGCTGCACAATCGAAGAACCAGGATAAAGATGAGAAGAAATCAGAAAAGCAGAAATTGTTCTGCAAGTACTGTAAAGGAAATGATCATATTATAAAGAACTGTCCAAAACTGGCTGCTAAAGAGGCAAAGAAGAAAGAGGCTGGAATGGTTGTTGCAGAGGCCTCTACACCAAAAACAGAGTCTGCAAATCTTATGCAGGAAGAAGAATGGGCGTTTACTACTGTTTGCAGTTTTGACCCATCTTCTCATGATCAGTGCATGTCTGCAGTAGACTCAGATGTTTGGTACTTTGACAGTGGGGCAACCAAACATATTACCTCGCAGCGCAGTTTCTTCTCTTCACTCGAGCCTACCCCTACAGGGAATACTGTCACATGCGCCAATAACTCCTCTTATCCTGTTATGGGAGTTGGTAAGATCATTCTGACTACTGCTGATGGTAGTTCTTTCACTTTGTCAGATGCTTTATTTGTGCCAGGGATCAAAAAGAACCTGTTATCAGTTTCTGCATTAGCCAAGATTGGCTTGGTTGTGAAATTCGTTGATGACAGGTGTACAGTCCATGATCTCTCAAATGGCGATGTGATTATTGCTTCTGGCATTTTATGTCGTGGGCTGTATAAGCTCATAGACTATGAAAAATCTATGAATGATTCGGCATGTGCAGTTCATGATTCTCAGGCTATGTCAGATGCAAAGCTTTGGCATGCACGCTTTGGTCATCTGAATTTTGCTAGTTTGTTACGCCTGCAGAAATCTGAAATGGTGTCCTCTTTGCCCAAACTTGAGGCACCTGGAAAACATGTTTGTGAAGGCTGTATTTTGGGCAAAATGCAGCGTTCTTCCTTTCCAAAAGATGGTTCAGTTCGGGCTATGCAGAAATTGCAGCTTGTACATAGTGATGTCTGTGGTCCTATGCAGACACCCTCTTTTGGAAATTACCTTTACTTCGTGACTTTCATTGATGATTTTTCCAGGCATGCATGGGTATATCCACTCAAAGCAAAGTCCGAAGTGTTCATGTGCTTCAAACAATTTTTGGTTTTGGCTGAAAATCTGTCAGCATGTAAAATGGGCACCCTCCGTTCTGATCGAGGGGGGGAATATATGTCTTCAGATTTTAATGCATTTCTGGCTGAACGTGGGATAAAACACCAGTGTACAGTGCCGTATACACCTCAACAGAATGGAGTTGCTGAACGAAAGAACATGTCACTCATGGAGATGGCGAGGTGCATGGTCAAAAGTCAGGCTTTACCACATAGTTTCTGGCTTGAGGCTGTCATGTGTGCAGCATATGTACTGAACAGGTGTCCCACGAAAGCGTTGCAGTCTATCACTCCATATGAGGCTTGGCATGACCGCAAGCCATCTGTTGCTCATCTGCGTGTTTTTGGTTGTTTGGCATATGCATTAGTGCCTGAACAACATCGCAGAAAATTGGATGATAAGGCAGTAAAATGTATTTTTGTTGGGTACAGTTCTGAAAGTAAAGGCTATCGTCTGTATCATCCACAGACTAAATGCATTCTGGTTAGCCGTGATGTTGTCTTTGTGGAAGATGCTATTCAGCCATTGCTTTCATGTACTAAGGAGACATCTGTTAGCTCCAAAGACATGTACGATACTTTGATGCCTCTTTTTACAGGTGGACAGGCTAGCGCTGGTCCTAATGAGGCAACTTCTCAGCCTTTGCAGGTTTCATATGATGATGTAGATCATGCCATTTCTGATGCAGATTTACATGATGCACTTGTTGATGAGAGAGCTGATATTGAACAGGCAAAAACTATGCCAAAATGGCTGGTGCAGACTTTGTGTGACAGCAAATTAGATGCACCTTTGTCATATCGTACTCGTTCAGGCTCTCATAGTACCTCCTTTGCATCAGATTGCTATGCTATGGCTGCATCTAGTCTCTGTGATGAGAATGAGCCTGTTTCTTTTGATGAAGCACAAAATTCAGAAAATTGGATGGCTGCTATGCAATCTGAATATGATGCTATAATGAAGAATGGTACATGGTCTTTATGTGACTTGCCTCCTGGCAAGAAGGCCATTGGCACTAAGTGGGTATACAAGCTGAAGCGTAAACCTGATGGTACAGTTGACAGGTATAAGGCTAGGCTTGTTGCAAAGGGTTATGCGCAGGAAAGAGGCATTGATTTTGATGAGACCTTTGCACCTACATGCCGTATGACTACTGTTCGGAGCATTTGTGCACTTGTAGCCCATCATGGTTGGAATGTACATCAGTTGGACATTAAAACAACATTTCTGAATGGTGACTTGCATGAAGAAGTGTATGTTTTTCAGCCCCGTGGCTTTGTGCAGAAAGGGCATGAAAACGAGGTGTGCAGGTTAAAGAAGGCGTTATATGGTTTAAAGCAAGCACCACGTGCTTGGTATGAGAAAATACATGCCTATCTGATTGCACATGGTTTTGAGAACAGTCCAACTGAAAGCACCTTATATGTTAAGCGTGCTAATGATGTGCTTTTAATCATTGTTGTCTATGTAGACGACATGCTGCTCACTGGTCCTCTTGAGAAGCATATTGCTGATTTTGGGCATTCAGTTTATGCAAGTTGATGGTGGAATGGCTTTGTGTCAAACGAAATATATTGACACATTATTGCAGCGTTTTGGCCTTGAAGACTGTAAGCCTATTGCCACTCCTATGGAGACAGGTTTACGATTGAGTCTTCATGATGCTGGAGATGCATTTGATGCTGTTCTCTATCAGCAGGCTGTTGGATGCTTGATTTACTTATGCATTACTCGGCCAGATATTCAGTTTGCTGTCTCACAGATGAGCAGGTTTATGCATTGCCCAGGAGTCACGCATTGGAAAGCGGTTAAGCGCATCTTTCGCTACTTGAGTGGTACTCGACTACTTGGGTTGTTTTATCCCAAGGGGGGATCACTACCGCCAGATTTGCATGCTTTTTCTAACTCAGATTGGGCTGGTTGCTATGACACTCGTGTGTCCACCAGTGGTTTTTGCTTCATGTTTGGTAGCTCATGTATATCTTGGTTGAGCAAGAAGCAGCCTACTGTGGCCACTTCCAGTTGTGAGGCTGAGTATAGGGAAGCTTTCACAGCGACTGTTGAGTGTGTGTGGCTCAGACGCCTTATGGCTGATTTGGGTGTTGGCCAGTCTTCTGCCACCACCATCTTCACTGACAGTCAGAGCGCATTGGCAGTTGCGAGGAACCCTGTGTTCCATGCTCGCACTAAGCACATTGAGGTGCATTATCACTATGTCAGGGAGAGGTTCTCTGCTGGGGAGATCAGCTTGGCATATGTGCCCACGCAGGAGAACATTGCAGACCTTTTCACGAAGGCTCTGCCTAGGGAGAAGTTTGAAGCTTTCCGCAAAGCTTTGGGCTTACTTCCTTTTGTGGAGTGATTTCCACATAGCTCGGCACTTCCTTATACATGAGTGCCAGCTCCTTGTTCACCGCATCACTCCCAGGGGGGATTTGTTGATATATTTAGGTAGTGATGTGTGTGAACACTCTAGGACCGCCGGGGCACTTTTTTCCCTCTTTAGGAGGTTTTTTTCCCCCGGCTTGTATATACGCCTATTGCCCTAATGGGCTACTTATCTTTGTACATTCTCTAGTAATACATTCAGTCTTGTGTGTTGTGCTCCAAGCTTCTTCCTCTTCCTTGTGCTGTTCACGTGCTTCCGCAGACGTCTAACTCCAACAGGAGGTAGTTCACCGCAAGGTGGACGTTGAGGGGGGGTATTAGATATGCTCAATACTGCACCTTCAAGTGATGACAAATGACCATGGTGCTCTAAGTTGTAAGGCCCTCGTTATGAGGAGAAGCCATTGTGAGAGCTCGAACATTTGTGGAACCCTAACTTTTAAGTTAGATGAGGTCTATGTGTGATCATTGACGGTTATAGATGATCTTTGTGAGCCTGGCCATTAGGTTAGGTAGGGGATAAACTTCAGGGCCATTGGGTTGCCATTCAAGGTAAAAATAAAGGCCCTATGGCATCGTGCGATTTCCCCATAGAACTTTAATTGGGGGAGTGCAGATGGGGGCTTGCCCCCTTCTGCGTGGTCCGGGGGGCCTACCCCCCGGTCCATAGGGCCGAGATAGTTGGACTTATTGTCGGATTGTATATTTTGCCGACTATTTTGTATCTCTTGACTACGTTTATGTATACTAACTCCCCTTGTAAAAGCTATATAATTATGGCCCAAGTTGAGATTTATATAACATTGCACTCTAGTAAGCCCTTCATCTAGATTCTATTTAGATCCCCATCTAAGCTCCATATTGGGAGCGCATGGGTGGACAACACCATCATTGTAACTACATTACGCTTGGCAATCTGAGAATTTCAATTCTCTATCTCTCAATCTGCGTCTATCTTTGTCTGCACTTTTTTTCTCTCAACTATATCTACTGGTCTATTCCATTGTGCTGTTATCTTTCTTACAGAACAATCCTATATAGAAAGAGCTCCTCTCTTCTTTGTGTAAGCAAATTGAAAATTGTAACATAAAGTTTAGCTTAAACAAGCTTTAATATTTCTCATCCGAAAAGAACATGTTGGATTCTCCATCTAGATTATGAAGAATCAATACACCCTTTCATAATTATCATAAAAGCAAAGTTACAAGAGTGGATTTTCCATAGAGACATGAAATTCTAATTTGTAAACTTTGTATCCCAATTGCCCTCCTTAGATTTCTCCTACAAATTTTCTGTTGACACAATTTCTCATGTTGCTAGAAAAGAAGAAGAGATTCCTGTATAATTTATCCTATCTCTTAAAGAATGATTGCCTTGAAGTTTGCAATAGAATAGTGAAGAGCCAGGAGTGATGAGTCATGACTTGGGGAACTGAGACTCTGAGAGTCGTCTTTTGGCCCACTTTCTTTTCTTGCGTTATCCATTTGACTCGATGACACATTTACGGCTGCTTTTCCAGTCCAAATCTCTCTAGCATGTCTTCTTGCTTTGGTCACGCACGCGCGCATCCATGCATGCTCGCATCAGACATCGTGCACGTCTCTCTCTCCCCTCTTTCTCTCTCTATCTCTGCATCTGACTCTTTCTTACGCACACGAAGTCATCCGCTTGAAACTTAGCTTATAGCTTGAAGGTGTGAAGGCAAGGCACACTGTAACATACGCACGTGCGCGGGCATTCACAGAACGACGTACGCTTCGTTCACGAGCGGCAAGCACGTACGCAGTTTGTTCTTATCTCATACGCAGACAGGAGAGTTTACTCTTCAAAGGCTATTGAGCCATCTCTCTCTCTCTTCTCTCTCGCCTGTTCTGTGGGTCTATATCGTACACACGCACGCTCAGGGAATTCTCGAGTCAGGAAGCGCAGTAAGCAGCTCTTGTAGAAAATCTTCGGTACAGATCTTGTCGTCTTTCTTTGCGTTTTTGAATGGGCAATGTGAGTGGAAAAGAAGGGCTGGAAACCGACGGATCTGGTGCAGAAAGCATGAGGGATCTCTCCAGCGGTATGGTGTTGGAGCCTCCTATTCCTGCAGCTCAAGCTTCTTCTTCGGATTTAACAATGTCTTCCACTCCTCCAGGCATATCTCCCTCTCTCATCACCCCGCAGGTGCTCTCCCTTTCTCCTGCCCTGTCTGTATCTGTCTTTAACACTCTTCCCGTTTTTGTTTCTCCATCGTACGCATACATGGAGAAAGAAACGGAAACAATCAACCTTTAGCCTGTGAAGGCTACTTTTATATTAAAGTTTGAAGATTCATGTGAAGTTAAGTGAATTTAAAGTCAAACGTTTCTTAGAGAAACATATTGTACGAAAGAAGACTGGAAAATAGTATCTGAATTCATGCAATTGTACATTGTAATCATAAACACACAGAATCTGCGGGTTGAAAGTGCATTTTCTTCTTGCTCTTATCTTCTCATACGTTTTGAGCATGATGTAGCGTTATCCCATAGCATTCAGGGAACTTTAATGATGCAGATATGATGGTTGCAGGCTCCACAGATTCCATTGAATCATGCAGATGACTCAGCATTGTCATGGAGACGCCAGATGCCTGGAAACAACAATAATGTACATGTCAGTGAAGGTCCCTCCGTTGCAACAATTATCAAATGGAATCATGGTGGAAACGAAGTTGCAGTTGAAGGCTCTTGGGATAACTGGTCCACCAGGTGCTCTCTGTCCCCGTTCTTCTTTACTCTGTTTGGCTAGATACCATTTCATAAATCTCTTTTTAAAATATCTCTTACATGACATGATATGTTGGTGCATATGAATCTTATATTCTGTTCATTTTTTGGTGGCTTTTTATATCTCACAGTTTCCATTTAAGGAAAATGAATAATTTGGATGTTGAGATGTTTTGGTGTATCCAGCTATCAAGTGCAGGTTAGTTTGGGCATTTATGAACTACGCATAGAAATAACACTCCATTCTTTAAGTATAGTTGAAAAGCTTAGTTTAATTTAAGTTATGAGGAACAGCTGTGTCTGATTATGCTAAAAATTCAGAAGTAGGGCTGAAAATCCTGCAGTGATTGAGAGGCTTTTTCTGAATAGATGCCATGCATAGGAGTAATTTTTGTGTGTCATAAAGGTTCGTTATGTTAATGATCTTTACAACATTCAGTACCATTGTGAATTAGAATTTAGATCACACAAGGAAAGAATTTCTTAACTGGGAAAATGAGAAAATGTAACACCAGAAATGCATTAAAAAAATATATTATAGGGCTGTGATGTATTAATCACGTGGGTGCTTCACTGTAAGTTTCTGTTTTATTGATTTTGAACCATTGGTGGCAATTGACTTTGATCTGTTTTCAATCAAACTCTCAGGATTTGGTGGAATTATAGTGCATAATTGTTTGTTTCTGGTCTATATTTCCTTTTCTGAAAGATACACAGCAGGTTCATGCCCATTGAGTTGACAGGTTACCCATGAGAAATCAGTTAGCTACCATTGTATGGCTCGGCCCATTTTGACTAGGTTTATGTATCCTCAACTAAAATGGGTGTATATTGCTGAAAATTAAGATGAGTCACTTTGGAATGCTCATTCCTTGGTGATCTTTTCAAGGAAGAGAACTCTTTTTAATCACTTAGCAACAAAATCTTCAATCATATGCCTGTATAGGACATCTCAACAGCACAATGTTAGACAAACATAGGACCAAAATTTGTCCTTTTTTATTATATTTTTGAATGTTTTTTTAATAAACTAATGTGAAAGGTGCTCATTGGATTCATTAAGCTATTGAGTGTGTTTAATTATTCAGCTCGTTTGTTTGGGACCATATGAATAGCAAACTGCCAATGATACCAATCCATATGTATATCAAGGCCTCAATGCATTCAAATACCACGATAGATAGGTTGTAAGCCAAATGAATTACATTTTAAATGTCTCTTTTTGGACATTCAGAATATAAGTAGTCATATATGTGTTCTCGATCTACAGAACGTTTTGTTCAGTTTTTAGGCTTATTCTTGAGGGAGTACACACTTTGTGTGCTTGTACATTTCACATTGTTGACTTTTGTAATTTCTCCCTCCTTTTGTTTCTTTCTTGTGCTAGGCTTCATTAGGGTTGAGTCTGCACCTCTTCATGGAAGGAATGACAGAAGCTCAGTTCATTCATGCTCCTTGGTGTGTATTTGTGTGGTGGGGGGGGGGGAGGGAGGGGGAGAGAGAGAGAGAGAGAGAGAGAGAGAGAGAGAGAGAGAGAGAGAGAGAGAGAGAGAGAGAGAGAGAGAGAGAGAGAGAGAGAGAGAGAGAGAGAGAGAGAGAGAGAGAGAGAGAGAGAGAGAGAGAGAGAGAGAGAGAGAGAGAGAGAGAGAGAGAGAGAGAAGGGGGGGGAGGGAGGGAGTCATGTTTATACGGAGATATTTGGCATTTGAGACAAAACATACAGCCATAAGGGATATAAAATCCTAATATCAACAGAAAGAAATCAAAAGCAATTGTAAAATGAAAGTGTTGTGCTTAAAATAAATTGCTAGGTCGAGATGTACAATGGTAGGATGAAGAGAGTGGAACTATATGTTACAATATTAGTACTGCAATCCGGATAGGCATATAAGAAGTTATAGCAACAAATGTAATAAGAGGTGTGCATGGTAGCTCTTAGGTTCTCTCGTAATGTGATCCTTTAGATCTCGAATTCACAATGTCTATATATGTGGAACTTGGGACACTTGCTCTTGCTCATTGCTCCTCTCCTTATGCTTCTCTCTTCGGGGGGGATCATAATACCTTGGCACGGCGGGAAAGGTCAGTACGGACCAGTCGGAAACAAAGTTCCGTAGTTTCCAAAAATTTGGAAATGGCCGGAAAGGGGAAATGGTAAATATGTGTATATATGTGTAATGTGTGTGTGTGTGTATATATATATATATATATATATATATATATATATATATAAACTCACATACACACTTAGATAGTACATTCATACACATATAATGTACATACATACTACACACATAACGTACGTACATATTATACACAACACATACATATTACATACATACACACACAATGTACATACATACTATACATACTGCACTCATAAATTGTATATACATAGTACATACTACACAAAATACATAGTACATACGTAATACATACACACACAATGTACATACATACTACATGTCACAGTGCACACACATATTACATACATACTACACACATAATGTAAAGACATACTATACATAATACATACATACTACATACACACACAATGTACATACTACACATATTACATACATACTACACACATAATGTACATACATACTACATGCAATACATACATACTACATACCCACATTATGCACATAATGTACATACTATACATATTACACACTACATACATACTACACACATAATGTACATTATGGGCACCAACTTGAAGGTAGTGGACTGTAGGCTTGAAGATAGTGGGCACAAGCTCTCTCTTCACACTTAGCACTCTTGAATAGGCAGAGACTCGTTCGGGGAGTTTGAGCATCTCTCTCTCTTCAAAAAAGAATTCAAACAATGCCCTAGATGAGGCATTTCCACAAAGTCACCCCATCTGGAAAGAAATGGCCGAGAAACGACGTTCCTTGACTGTGCTGTTTCATAATAATGGCTGAACCGTTTTGGCCACCCAAAAACGCCGTTTCTAGACACTATGGTGGGGATCCATATTGTTGTCCCTCTGTCTCTAGAAGAAATGTGTGAGAGTAAGCTCATGCAATACAATTGCACGTTGTAGGTCTTAGAGTATGGTTTATGTGTCTTTGATTATCGAGGAGATATTTACCGATCCCGCTATATTTAGATGTGTTTAGTAAGTGTGATAGTGAGGGGGTGTAGCAAGAATGTCATAATATCTCTCTTCAATTTGTGAATAGGCTTGGCGTTTGTCGAGAAAATGCTCCTCACAAGATCTTTGCGAGGAAGAGTTTGCGTAGCATCTAGTCTATGGGGTTCCCTTTGACTATACCTCTTTGATCTCTAATAGGTGTGAGCCTTGAGGAGACTAAAAGTTGGCCAATGGAAACTCTCATGGCATGTGGTAGAAATACATGAGGATAAGGGTTTTCTCAATGAATCTCTCTTTTGATATCCTTAAAAAATTACTCCCATTATCAGTGCATTTCATCATGAGCCACTATAATGGACTACTTTATAATGGGCTCGAGATAATAATTGGTGGTTAAAAGGTGTCAAGTTAAAAAATTGATCTAATCATTAAAATTTTTTGCAGTTAACTTGAAGGTTATGATGAATGATCGCCAACAATTCTCTCCCTTAACTTGAACTAGAGGAAATAACAAAAATTGGGTGGATGAATGATATTTCTCTTCTCATTTAGAGACAAACCGTCTAGTATGGATAGAAACAAAATAAGATCTTAGGACCTAATAAACAAAGTTATACTTCTTCTATTATCAAATAGTGAAGCTGAATTTGATCCTTCACTTATAACATTTGGATCTTTGTTTTGAGCCTTGTGATAAAACCTTTTTATGTGATCTTTACCTCCATATATTTTAACTGGATGAAGCTACTCTTCATGATGTGTTTTGTCACAATGTTTACATTTTTTTTCTTTTGGAACTCTTTGACTTAGGTATTGCAAAAGCGTTGTCACTTAAAGGTTGATTTGTATGAGTTCTCTTCATCTCTTCCTTTTTAAATATAGTAATAATATCTTTCAAAATTGGACCAAAAAGTGTTTAAAGCATGGCTATTATCATGTCATATGAAGGTCGTTCCATCCTAGACTTTAAGAGTAGCATCATAGGTGTATCTTTTTGTATTGGTGCACCCATTGAAGTTAATTGAGCCACGTGATCATTGAATTTGTTGAGATGCTTTTAGAGTGCATAGATTTAGAGTGCATCCTCTTCTAATATCTATAATTGGTTAAAAAAGAAACAACATTAGTGACAATTTAAACTTGACACTAGAAATTTTATGAAGTTTAATCCATGTTTCAACTCCCAATGTCATCCCTACATGTAATGTACATATTAATCACTTAGGCTAAGACCTATGATAGCTAAAGCACATTTATTTTGCATACTTGTTAGTTGTCGATCTCCTCTAGGTGTAACAACTCCATGAGGAGTATCTCCTTCAAAAGTACTTGGATCTTTCTTCTAAGTCAATTTGGTCTTCTTGTTTCTTGATCACCTCTTGTAAATTTTGGTTCATTTGGTTTATCAGAAGGTACTTGATCTTGGTTTGATAAGTATGAAACATGTTACCTTTGAATCTCTTTGTTGTCTCTTTACTTGGAGAAGCCATGATTAATGCAAAGAATTATAACCGATGGGGGGATTTAAAAGTTGGATATGAAGTTTGAGAAAGACAACCTAGATGAGTTTGAAGATAAGAAAATAATTGAGATGAAACTTATATGTCTTAATTGAGAAAATTGAGATGACTCGGAATAATTGAACTCAAAATACCTAAGCTTAACGGAGAATGATCAAACGAACATGAGATGATTGTGCTAAACCGAGATGTTAAATTTCAAATACATGCTAGGATACCAATTGTTAGATTTTTTTTTTTAACACATTTTGTTAAGACTTTTTACATCAATCATTGTCAAATTTTTTACACACATCGAAATTCTAATTTGTACATATTTTAGGAATTTTTACATCAATCATTGTACATATTCATGAACAATTTGATTAGATTAGGTTTTGGTCAAAATGTCAAATCAAGTAAACTTAAGTCCAAGACTTGGTCAAACTTGGTAAAGGATGGTCAAGATTGACATGAAAACTTATTCATATATCTCTGAAGTACTCGAAGAGAGCTTTCCAACCACATATAACACTTAGCCATTCCACCACAATAACCCTTCAAAATGCAAACCCTAATTTCTGCTGAAAACTCCAAAAGCACATGCGTTTGAGTGTCACATATTAAAATCCTATAAAAGACACATCATTAAGATCCAAGGACTGTACTGTAGCTAATGATACATGTCATATTAAAAAGCATATGCCAAGCTAATTAAAGCACTTGGCGATAAAATCAAAGGCCCAAACTAGCGTTTTGCAAAAAAGTTCTTATGCCAAGCTTTATTGAAGCTTCTTGTTGCTGATTTTCGCGTAGTAGCTTGAGTCTGTATAAACACAAGGTTATGGACATATCGATCTTTACATTTGCTACCCTTGCTTGCTCTCGTGGATGTGCTTGTGAAGCTTCAAGGTGATGGAGGAGCTTACACTCTTGGAGGAGATGGAGGTATGTCTATGTTTATACACTTGGAGATCTTTCTTACTCTTGTGAGAGGCTGCGTTGAAGATCTTGCCCTGGACTCTTTATGCCTTGTCCCTTACCCTCACATGCTCTTTTGGTATTGACGAGTTGTGAGAATTTCTTGTGTTACCATGTAGTTTGATTTGGAGGTTTCATCATCTTGTACACATACTTTCATAGTTGGAGCATATGACTTTTTGCCTATGCTGTGTATTCTCCCGAGTCTATATGTGTATGTTCTCTTATGTGTGCTATTATTTCTCTATCAGGGCTGAACACATTTTGTACATATAGATACGAATTTAAGAGTCGAAAATAACATTATGGAATATATTAGGGAATACATTTAAAATCCCTCAAATTACAACTTAAATACAATGGATGGCATAAAGAAGCACTGAGCAATGGACTAAATATGGCTGAAATAAGGAGCTCCTCAAAGAGATATGAGACCCCAAAGTTTGAGATGAATCTCATAATAAACCTCCAAAAACTGAGCTGATTGAAGAAGAGGCTCATACAAACTCCCAGTGCAGCTCCACTCTCTTATAAGTTGAATATGAAGCTATAACCCATGAGAAACCCATACCATGTATTTGCAAGAGTAAGAATTTGTTCGAAAGCATTGAAAAGCTGATTTTTTAGGGGGAAAATGCAAGAAACTAACAATTACGACCACCACGCGCTAGAGAGATGACTCTCCTCCCAACCTTATGCCTGTATATATAGCTCCTCGAATCAACGAGGACCACAAATGTAACTAGAGTCCACAAGTGCATGTGCAATCTCCTCCGCTCCTTTCATAACTTCCACTAGAGTCTACTAGTGGTTGGAGTGATCTCGACCACTTCTTTAGTACCTTCCACTAGAGTCCACTAGTGGTTGGTATTACTCGCCACTTGAGTTAAGTCTCACTGGACTCAAGTTAACTCATGTTAACTTGAGTTAGAAGGCTCTAGAGTTCCTTGGGCAAAACTCTCTCCCTGTGCTCCCCATGGGGGTTGAACCAAAGACCTCCTCCTTCACAACCTTGAGACTTAACCACGAGGCCAAGTGGATCACTTGTTTATCAGAGCACATGAATTTATGCTTAAGTCTAGTGTGGAGATCTTTGGCCATAGACATCAGTGACCAAACGGTGTCCGTTTTCAGATCTGTTTGAACAAGCCGGACCCTTAGATCATAGACTTGCTTTATTACATTCTTCGCCCCTGGGAAAGATTTTCGTCCTCGAAAATAAAGCTATATATAATAACCGTAGGCAACCCCCGAGCCTCATGTTCTTAAACTGGAAGAACATGGTCATGTTCTAAATCCAGAAGAACATGTCTCATCTCTGTGGTGGGATCCCTTCCCAAATGATTCAAAAAAGTGTTTGGCTTTCCATTTTGATAAACTAGTCAAAGTACAAAGTAGTGAATGAATTATAAGGGTGGATCTAAAATCATCCTTAGCCACTTCGCTATTTCTCAATGTGCGATCTTGGCACAACCAATGCAAGAAACTAACAATTACGACCACCATGTGCTAAAGAGATTACTCTCCTCCCAACCTTATGCCTGTATATATAGCTGCTCGAATCAACGAGGACCACAAATGTAACTAGAGTCCACAAGTGAACGTGCAATCTCCTCCACTCCTTAATAACTTCCACTAGAGTCTACTAGTGGTTGGAGTGATCTCGACCACTGCTTTAGTACCTTCCACTAGAGTCCACTGGTGGTTGGTATACTCGCCACTTGAGTTAAGTCTCATTGGGCTCAAGTTAACTCATGTTAACTTGAGTTAGAAGGCTCTAGAGTTCCTTGGGCAAAACTCTCTTCCCATGCTCCCGTGGGGGTTGGACCCAAGACCTCCTCCTTCAAAACCTTGAGACTTAACCAATAGGCTAAGTGGATCACTTGTTTAAGAGAGCATATGAACTTATGCTTAAGTCTAGTCTTGAGATCTTTGGCCATACACATCAGTGACCAAATGGTGTCCGTTTTCAGATCTTAACGAGCCGGACTTGTAGATCATAGACCTACTTTATTACATTCTTTGCCCCTTGGGAAAGATTTTTGTCCTCGAAAATAAAGCTATATATAATGACCGCAGGCAACCCTCGAGCCTCATGTTCTTAAACTGGAAGAACATGGTCATCTTCTAAAACTAGAAGAACATGTCTCATCTCTGTGGTGGGATCCGTGCCCAAATGATGCAAAACACTGTCTGGCTTTGCGTTTTGATAAATCGTTCAAAGTACAAAGTAGTGAATGAATTATAATGGTAGATCTAAAATCATCCCTAGCCACTTCACTATTTCTCGATGTGCGATCTTGGCAAAACCAATGCAATAAACTAACAACTACGACAACCACGTGCTAGAGAGATGACTCTCCTCCCAACCTTATGCCTATATATATAGCTTCTCGAATCAACGAGGACCACAAATGTAACTAGAGTCCACAAGTGAATGTGCAATCTCCTGCACACGATCTTGGCACAACCAATGCAAGAAAGTAACAATTACGACTACCACGTGCGAGAGATGACTCTCCTCCCATACTTATGCCTTTATATATAGCTGCTCGAATCAACGAGGACCACAAATGTAACTAGAGTCCACAAGTGCATGTGCAATCTCCTCCACTCCTTTCATAACTTCCACTAGAGTCTACTAGTGGTTGGAGTGATCTCGACCACTGCTTTAGTACCTTCCATTAGAGTCCACTAGTGGTTGGTATACTCGCCACTTGAGTTCGTCTCACTGGAATTAAGTTAACTCATGTTAACTTGAGTTAGAAGGCCCTAGAGTTCCTTGGGCAAAACTCTCTCCCCATGCTCCCCATGGGGGTTTAACCCAAGACCTCCTTCACAACCTTGGAGACTTAACCACTAGGCCAAGTGGATCACTTGTTTAAGGGAGCACATGAACTTATGCTTAAGTCTAGTCTCGAGATCTTTGGCCATACACATCAGTGACCAAATAGTGTTCGTTTTTAGATCTATTTGAACCAGTCGGGTCCTTAGATCATAGACTTACTTTATTATAGAAAAAATCAAAAGCTGACATTCTATATTTATCAATAAGCGTGCATGAAAATTATGCATCTACTTTTGATTTTTAATTTTCTTGGTTTTTTCTAGCTTTGGATTTTACTTGGACCTGATATTGACCACTTTTTGACCAAAGACCTGATTTTTAACCAAGTTTCTATTTGACTTATACTTGAGTGAAACCGTGAGTCCCATACACTTTTGATAACTTTCTTGAAGCTTTGTCACTTAATGTCATTGATTTTCGACTTGTTAAAAATCGATGGTTAAAACCCATTGGGTTAAAATTCGAGTGGGTTAAAATTCAAGTGGGTTAAAATTGACATGGTTAAAAACATTTTGAAGTTGACCTTCTAATGAAGTTTATGATGAACGATTACTAATGTCTAGAACCTAGTTAATATAATGATATCATCAGCCTATAGCATAATATATACTCGAGTATTTGCTATTATAAGAACCTGGCCACCGTGTCTCAAGCTAATCTCATTGATGTGAATACCAAAGAGTGTTAGTGAGAGGGGGCAATCTTGCTTCACCCTAATAGTGCTAGTTAAGATAATCCATTAATAGACCCAAGTCATCTCATTTAGAACTTTTAGACTTTGGAGCCTTGAAAGAGCTTCTTTTTGTGAATACTACAAAGCAACAATAAACTCTATATTTTCAGACTCTTGCCTAATCCATCTGACATCTTGTAAAAATGGCATTAGAAGTAGAGGATTCTCTCGTAAAACAATATTGTTTGGGGGCCATGCATTCCTTTATATGGATGAAATCACTAAGCTTTTGACTCCATAACCATCCCATAGAGCTTGGCCGAAGTGTGAGGTATCATGATGGTCCTATAAGTGTCTAGGTCCATAGAATTTCCCCCTTTTTGTATGGGAGCTATCATATGCATAGTCTGCCATGGTGGGAAACCTTCAGCAAGGGTATGGTTGAAGAGGAATGTGATAAGAGGGGAAAGGGACTTTTGGGTATGGATGATTTGCTTTGCCTAAAAGTGAGTGTGGTTAGCTATGCTCCCATTTTGTAGTCTCCTTAAACCTCCAATAGAAAGTAGGGGTGTTATGTGTAGAAGGGCAAGGAAAAGGTGGCTGCTCTAGTATTACGTTATGGTGTATAAGGGGAAAGAATAGGTGCCTGCTCTAGTACCTGGTACAGTCTCTCTGCATTTGCATACAAGTTTCTTGTAGTTGTCTCTAGGCCATAGCACAATCTCGATTCATGGTCGTGAGAGGCTTCCTTTGTCTACTGGCCTCTGTACAACTGATCTCTCCAAGTTGTTTTTTGAGATCTAAGCTCTCTATATAGCTGCTTGCACTCGTCGTCATTCTGAGGCAAGATCCCACATTAAAGGCAATGTGAATATTGAATATGGGAAAAGCTGTTCATGGCTGCCATATGTAGATATATTTGAGCCAAGTAGTGATACTCTAAGAGAGATGTCTATATATGGTAATATATCCTCAATATGGTGAGAGTATATATTTGAAAGCTCATACAAGTCAAGTACGGCTTAGTGTGAGGCCCTTGAAATGAGAGAATGAATGTGTGTGTGTGTGTGAGAGAGAGAGAGAGAGAGAGAGAGAGAGAGAGAGAGAGAGAGAGAGAGAGAGAGAGAGAGAGAGAGAGAGAGAGAGAGAGAGAGAGAGAGAGAGAGAGAGAGAGAGAGAGAGAGAGAGAGAGAGAGAGAGAGAGAGTTTTAACGTCTATTAGAGGCCAAAACCGGCCTCTGAGACAAAACATATACATTAGTACGATCCAATCCACTGTGATCCCAAAAGGAAAATAAAATAAAATGTAAGTACAAACCAAAGTATAAAAGGAGTGGATAATAGCTCTCATCGAGGGTGTGGGGTGCTATGGGTATGCACTCTATATGCTCAAGAGGTGAGATACAAATATGCATTGGGAGGGGAGGCTTGGTGGTGTCATAACCCTCTAAATGCCTGGAGTGGGTGTAGGATATAATGCATCGGTGGGTAAGGCATCATGGCGAGCCTCAAAATGCTCTGCATGTCCAGATAGGCGGGGTGCGCAGCTGACGTCTCCGTATCTCCATGTCATGGCGTGCGTGAATTGCCTGAACCTCTCTCTGGTGGGGACGGACTCTCCAGAGCGGGGGTCCCCGGGAGGCTGTGGGTCTGAAAAAATCCGTAATATGAGTCTGAGGGGTCGGATGTATCTCCATCTGCTGGAGAAGCGAGGCACGGCGGCGCTGGAGTTCAATTAGGAAACGACCTAGAGGGCGCTGGTCCTCTGTCTCCAATAAAGCCCTGATCTCTCTGGGCCCCGTGAGGAGATGTGGGTAACGGTCTCTGATATCCTCATATGCCTGGCATCTACATGTGTAGTGCTCCTCGTCCTCCACCTCCTCTCGGCATATCCTGCATAATCTCTCGTCCTTCGGGGTATGTGTCGCTCGCCCAACCTCAATCTCAAGCTGGTGTGATGATACTCTGAGCTGCCCAATGGCCACTCCCTCTGCTGGTGCCATGTAGGTATCCATGTCAGATGGTATCTGAATGAAACCATCTGCTGTCACTGTCAGGAAGTGCTCTCTGTAGTGTTGCCTCTTTGTGGGAAGAGGCTCCAGTGGTGCTATCCATGTCTCCCTGACGTGTATCTGTAGTAGCTCCTGACAGATGATCCTGTTCCTCTCCGGACGAGAGAGGGTAATGTAGGGTGAAGAGAGGTCATACTGAAAAGGGAGGAGGTCGGTAATGCTCATGCCATGGTCTGCCAACCATCGGTAGGTCTGTGCATACCATACTCTCTCATGTCCTGTCTCTGCCAAATGTCTAGAGCTCTCAAATGCAAGCCTGGTGAATCGACTGGTAGGGAGCTCTCCGACTCTCAGAATAAAGGTCACCAGTTGAAAGAGGGCCTCCACTAGCATCAGTGGTGTGCCAAGCTCACCTCGTATAATGTCATGCGGAGCAAGTGTGAGATCATGGTGACCTAGGGCCTCTCAATCCGCATCCACATCGCCTCCGTGATGCCTGGTGCCCATACTGCCGCTGCGAGAGAGAGGGAGGGAGGGAGGGAGGGAGGGAGGGGGGGGGGGAGGGGGGAGGGAGGGGGGGAGGGAGGGAGGGGGGGAGGGAGGGGGAGGGAGGGGGAGAGAGAGAGGGGGGGGAGAGGGGGAGAGAGAGAGAGAGAGAGAGAGAGAGAGAGAGAGAGAGAGAGAGAGAGAGAGAGAGAGAGAGAGAGAGAGAGAGAGAGAGAGAGAGAGAGAGAGAGAGAGAGAGAGAGAGAGAGAGAGAGAGAGAGAGAGAGAGAGAGAGAGAGAGAGAGAGAGAGAGAGAGAGAGAGAGAGAGAGAGAGAGAGAGAGAGAGAGAGAGAGAGAGAGAGAGAGAGAGAGAGAGAGAGAGAGAGAGAGAGAGAGAGAGAGAGAGAATGTATTCATTTCAAGTTCTACACCTATTATCGGGCACCAATGATGTTAATGATAGAGAGAGAGAGAGAGAGAGAGAGAGAGAGAGAGAGAGAGAGAGAGAGAGAGAGAGAGAGAGAGAGAGAGAGAGAGAGAGAGAGAGAGAGAGAGAGAGAGAGAGAGAGAGAGAGAGAGAGAGAGAGAGAGAGAGAGAGAGAGAGAGAGAGAGAGAGAGAGAGAGAGAATGTATTCATTTCAAGTTCTACACCTATTATCGGGCACCAATGATGTTAATGATAATGTTGTAGTATTTAGTCAATGCTTTGCAGGATGGAGCTGATACTTATATAGTCTTGTGATTGACTGATATAGGCTTATGATTTCACTTTTCTTTCTTGGGGTTCAGGTCTTACCCAGATGCATCCACCTCTGTTGTTGTCTATTGATTTTGAACAGTAGAAGAATCAAAATTTATATGTAGGATTTGAGCATAGCTCTATACTTCACCTCTCTGCTAAATGAAAGGCTCTTAAGCATGCTAGTGAAGCTGTTCGGAATGACAACCATTCCCTGTTAACTATTCATCATATACTTAGTGTGAGGGAAATTGGAATATTGTCTTTCAGTTTTACTGAGCTATCTTTAAGTGTATTGCACTTTGTGCGTTTAAGTGCGTACAATTTTTGTTTATCATAATCTACACCATGTGCATGACCAGAAACTTAACATGTTGCATGCACAGGTTGACGTTGCAGAGGTCTGGTAAGGATTTTGCCATTCTCAAATATTTTCCTCAAGGAGTATATCATTACAGATTCCTTGTCAATGGTGAATGGAGACATTCACCGGATCTTCCATACGTGCTGGATGAAAGTGGAAATGCAATGAACATACTTGATGTACAGGTTAGTTCTTACAAATCAGTTTTGACTTTTCCACTAAAATTGTATATGTGAGTGTTCTTTTTTGACTACAGCAATTAAGGCTGAAACTGTGCTGTTATAAACTAAACAGTTGATTCATGGTCATCAACATTCGGGGGCATAAATGAAATTAGAGGATGTTCTGGATACCTTCTCCATATTGTTACATAATCTCTCCTACTTTATCTGTAAATGACTACTGCAAACAGGATTTTGCCTGGAAAACGTGAAAGTGCATAAATATTTGTGTGTGTGACTTGTAGCTTTAGAAGAAATGAAGAAATGCAGAAGAGAAAACCTATTATCTTTGAAAATTCACCTGTAACGTCATTGCTTCCTTAACGTATATAGCACTCGATTAAGGTATTATGGCTAGTGAGACTAATATTGGGCTCTAACAAATATTGTAAGTTTTTTCGGTTACATAGAGGCTGTTCGAAAGATGTATTATGCAAATTATTTTTGAAACAAATTCAAAGCTATTAGTATTGCAAACTAAGTAAAAGAAAAACCAACAAGGATACAATGGTTGTCAAGATGGCAGCCCCTCAGAGATTTAGCATCACACGATGGAATTCATAGTAGGAAAGGGGGGAGGAGGAGGGACCCCGGGGGGACACAGAGAGAGAGAGAGAGAGAGAGAGAGAGAGAGAGAGAGAGAGAGAGAGAGAGAGAGAGAGAGAGAGAGAGAGAGAGAGAGAGAGAGAGAGAGAGAGAGAGAGAGAGAGAGAGAGAGAGAGAGAGAGAGAGAGAGAGAGAGAGAGAGAGAGAGAGAGAGAGAGAGAGAGAGAGAGAGAGAGAGAGAGAGAGAGAGAGAGAGAGAGAGAGGGAGAGGGAGAGGGAGGGGGGGGAGAGAGAGAGAGAGAGAGAGAGAGAGAGAGAGAGAGAGAGAGAGAGAGAGAGAGAGAGAGAGAGAGAGAGAGAGAGAGAGAGAGAGAGAGAGAGAGAGAGAGAGAGAGAGAGAGAGAGAGAGAGAGAGAGAGAGAGAGAGAGAGAGAGAGAGAGAGAGAGAGAGAGAGTTTTTACGTCTATGACATCTGTGACGGGCCAAAGTCTGCCTATGAGACAAAACATAAGATACATGATGCGGATGTCATCCGGCTATCACAAAAGTAAAACAAGATCATAAAAAGCTAATACAATCTAGTCTCAAACATGTGTGGTAAAATACTAAGGCTGATGGAGCCCTATCTTTGGGGGTATATACATGTCTATATGCTTAGGGCAATACAGTCATGAAGATGCATCTGTCTACTAGCTCCATCCAATGGTAATGGAGGGGTGGAGGATGTGATACATAGGTGGAGCCGGTGCTCTGGTGCTAGAGATGCTTGTATGAAAGCTATAGGATCTGCTCTCATCAGGGCTACTTGCTCCGAAGTCTTCTCTCTATGTCGGGCTCAAATCTCCTCTACCTGGCGATGGTTTAGCCTCAGTCCTCTGAGTGTCGTGACTT
The DNA here is from genome assembly GCA_020310875.1 of Ceratopteris richardii. NCBI lineage: Eukaryota > Viridiplantae > Streptophyta > Polypodiopsida > Polypodiales > Pteridaceae > Ceratopteris > Ceratopteris richardii. Next base: position 130,420,900 of record CM035416.1, on the reverse strand, counting down.
GTGGTCGTCGTCTAGCTCGACTCACCTCAACTTCTTGTAGTGTCACTCCTCGTTGAGAATCAGGTGGGGATGGGGTTCTAGACCTCTGGAAAAAATCAGTGAGCTGAAGCTGTCTCCTCTCCACTTGTGTAGCTTTGTGTGTCGGTGGTAAGAGTGCATCTCTATGCCTCTGAATCTTTATCAAGAAATGTCCATCCCGTCTTTGATCTTGAGAGTCCATAATCTCTCATAGGGTGGGCTGTCCTCTGAAAAGTCTCTCATATTTGTCTCTAATCTGAGTGTATGTTTTGCATCGACATACGAAATGCTCCTCAGTCTCATATATATATATATATATATATATATATATATATATATATATATATATATATATATATATATATATATATATATATATATATATATATATATATATATATATATACATATATAGATAGATAGATAGATAGATAGATAGATAGATAGATAGATAGAGAGAGAGAGAGAGAGAGAGAGAGAGAGAGAGAGAGAGAGAGAGAGAGAGAGAGAGAGAGAGAGAGAGAGAGAGAGAGAGAGAGAGAGAGAGAGGAGTTTTTACCGTCTATGATAGCCTATAGGCCAAAGTCGGCCTATGAGACAAAACATAAGATACATGATGCGGATGTCATCCGGTTGTCACATAGGTAAAACAAGATCATAAAAATCTAATACAATCTAGTCTCAAAGATGGGTGGTAAAATACTAAGGGTGATGGAGCCCTATTTCTGGGGGTATATGCATGTCTATATGCTGAGGGCAATACAATCATGAGAATGCTTCTGTCCACTAGCTCCATCCATTGGTAATGGAGGGGTGGAGGATGTGATACATAAGTGGAGCCGGTGCTAGGGCTACCTATATGAAAGCTATAGGATTTGCTCTCATTTGGGCTACTCCCTCTGTAGTCGCCTCGTGATGTGGGGCTCGAATCTTCTCTATCTAGCGATGATATAACCTCACTCCTATGTGCCCCATGACTCGTGGTCGTAGTCTAGCTCGACTCACCACTAGCCTGTTGTAGTGTCACTCCTCGCTCGGAATCGGGTTTTGGGGGGGGGGGGGGGGGAGACTCTAGACCTCTGAATAAAGTTGTCTCCTCTCCGCGTGTGCAATTGTGTGTGTCAGTGGTAAGAGTGCATCTCTATGTCTCTGAATCTCCATCAAGAAACGTCCTTACTATCTCTGATCTCGGGAGTCCATAATCTCTCGTAGGGTGCACTTTCCTCTTAACAAAGTCTCATATCTGTCTCTAATGTGAGTGTATGCGCTGCATCGACATACGAAATGCTCCTCCCTCTCCACCTCCTCTCTACATAGTTTGTAGATCCTCTCTTCTTTGGAGACCCCGCTGTGTCTCCCACTCTTGATCTCCAGTCTGTGTGATGCAACCCTCAGTTGGCCAATCGCTACTCGTGAACTCTATGGCATATAGATGTCCATATAGTGTGGTCTCAATATGAATCCATGAGACATAATGGTGAGAAACATGATGGTGAGAAATTGGTCTCTATAGGCTGACATCCTTCCCTCGAAACTGGGTGATCTCCATACTCTCCTGATGTAGAGCCTCCATAGGTCTTGTTTGAGCACCATCTTTCTCTCGTTGTAAGAGAGGTGATAGTAAGGTGAGTCTGAGTCGTATTGAAATGGTGGTAGACTCTGCATATCGAGTCCATGTGTTGCGAACCAAGTTGTGACCTGTGAGTACCAGGCTCTATCATGCCCACTCTGAGATAATTGTATAGCTGCCTCAAAAGCTGTACGAATGAGTCCATCGTGTGGAAACTCCCTCACCCTCTGAATGAAGCTCAATGTCTGGAATAGTGCCTCGAGGACCATGGGTGGTGTAGAGAGCTCTGCGTGGATGATGTCGTGTGGTATGGTTCGCTTGCTACAGACCAAGCACGAGATCATACATACCTATTGTCATGGACACAAAGGAAACTATCCCGAACCTTAGATTCCATGGCTCTTTCTATATCTCATGATTGGCTCAGAGTTTGGAGAAACTAATGCTTCCATTGCGTTCGAAACATTGCCAATATCCCAAGATCGATTGTCTATTTGCTCAATTCTGATACCTGGAGGTTTTGTTTCCAGTTGATGACATCATCAAATCGTAACCGCTCTTGAACCGCCCTTGGAAAACCTATATAAGGAGGGATTGACCACATTCATTCTTAGTCTTGCCAATGCTAGTCTTGGAAGCTCAAGGAGTCTTGATCACCAAGTAAGTACTTTCAAGTTTCAGTTCAAGTTCTAGTCTTGTCTCTTGCTCTAGTCTTGTATCTTGGACATACTCTCTTGTCCTGTTGCAATCTCGTAGTACGAGATCCTTTCGAGTTATTTCTTGCAGTTAGTTCATCTCCTTCAAGGGAGCTCTTGTAATCCAGAGATCTTGCTCCATACTTACGATCCCGGGTTGTGGGATCTCCTGTGTCATCTCTAGCTGTGTTATCTATACCTATCAGTCTTGGGTTGTGGGACTTCTTGTATCAACTACAAATTCTTGTACTATTTTCCCTACGTGGGTATTTTTGTGATCAGAAGCATATTTTTGAAATCTTGTCTACTATAGTTGGAGAGCACAATCTAGTGCTCCCCTGACATTTTGGCAAGACTACCTTCATCAAGACCAAGCACCATGGAGATTATTCGAGATCCTTTCGAGTTATTTCTTGCAGTTAGTTCATCTCCTTCAAGGGAGCTCTTGTAATCCAGAGATCTTGCTCCATACTTACGATCCCGGGTTGTGGGATCTCCTGTGTCATCTCTAGCTGTGTTATCTATACCTATCAGTCTTGGGTTGTGGGACTTCTTGTATCAACTACAAATTCTTGTACTATTTTCCCTACGTGGGTATTTTTGTGATCAGAAGCATATTTTTGAAATCTTGTCTACTATAGTTGGAGAGCACAATCTAGTGCTCCCCTGACATTTTGGCAAGACTACCTTCATCAAGACCAAGCACCATGGAGATTATTCGAGAAGAGATTTTTTCTGCACTTAAAATCATTCAACAACAAGTCCAAGAGATACGAGAAAACCAAGAAAGGATTCAACAACAAAATATTCAAGACGTAATCAGAGAACTTCAAAGGCAAATTCAGGAGTTGACAACCAATATGAAGAAGTCCAAAAGTGAGCATGTATGAGAAATTCGATGGGACAAGATCTAAGTTTCGAGGGTTTCTGCAACAAGTGAAGCTCTTCATAAGAATGCAACCTGAGAGGTACCCAGATGATGCTTCTCAAGTGGGACTCATGGGAACTCTATTATGCGGTCCTGTTCTTTCATGGTTTGAACCTATCTTAGAGAAGAACATGGATATTTTGTATGATTTCAAGGCCTTTGTTCAAGAGTTCACATCTTCTTTTGGAGATGCCAATTGTTCACGTGTTGTGGAGACAAAGTTAAGGAAGCTACATCAAGGGAATAGGCCTGCATCTATCTATGCATCAGAATTCGGACAAATCATTTGTGACCTCACATGGCATGAGGATTATTTTATCAACCAATTTCGATGGGCTTACGTGATGATGTTAAGGACCTCATGCTAACCATGCCCAAGGTAAATACTTTGAATGAATTCATGAATCAAGCAATTGAGTGTGATAATACGTTGTTCGAGAGAAAGCATGAGAAGAAAACTTCTATTAGAGATCGAGAATATAAGTTTACTTCTATTTCACAACAACATATGCTCGAGGAAACTCAACCGGAACCCATGCAATTGGATCACATCATGGTTAGACGACTTACAACAAAGGAAAGACAATATCGAAAGGATAATGGATTATGCTTTTATTGTGGAGAGCATGATCATATGGTATTCAAATGCCCTAAGAAGAAGAAACAAGTTGGGATTAGAACTTCTGGTCCCACATGAGAAGGACCATCATCAGAGTCAAAAGAAGAATACACTTCATCATGAGAATCATGCCTTTGATTCTGCACCTCGATATACTACAAACCCTTTTGAGTTTCATCATGGATATCCATCATCATCTTGTTCCAGTACCACAAATCAAGAACTCTACAAAGACCAAGAGTTATGAAGATTCAAGTCCAAGAAGATCTCAGAGTCACATAACTGCTCCTCATGGAACTCGTCGCTTGAGGGAGAGGTGATGTCATTTACACAAAGGAAACCATCCCGAACCTTAGATTCCATGGCACTTTTTATATCTCATGATTGGCTCAGAGTTTGGAGAAAGTAATGCTTCCATTGTATCCGGAACGTTGCCAATGTTGGAAATTTAGTAGGCCCATAACTAATACCACAGGTGCATAGTTCCATAGATTCAGGTTCTACAACATAGATTCCAGCAATCTTCCAATATTGACAAACATCAAGATACCACACTTAGTCATACAAATTCTGAGACAAAGATAGAGAGAGATTAGACAACATGTGTAAAGTGTTACGTAAGCCACTGCTTACTCACACTATCATATATACAAATGTCAATTTACAATGTGGGAGCAAAAATCTCAACCACTATGTGAACAGAAATAGATGGATGAGTGAATGGACAAAATTTAGAAGAATATTCAGATGTAGGGACAGAAATCTGAATATGTATGAGATGTGTGACATGAGAGGTTGTAGAAGAGTGTATATGAGTGACAGAAAGAGAAAACATCAGTTGGGAAACTGATAATCAGCAAACCCTAATTTGATTTTAGGCTATGGAAGACCCTACATCAGATGTGTGTGTGAAAGATCACATCCTTACAGAATTAGCATAGAATGCTAATATGTCGCTACCAGAAATCCTCATACTCATGTGAACACACCTTCTCTAACACCTTATCCGAATGCATGTAGCATGCATGTACTGATTCTCCTTTAGATATGCCGAATAGGACGACTCCTAATATGGATGCCACTGCCTTCATAAACTCAAAGTAGTACTTGTGTGCATAAAGAGAATATGTACCTGAATTCTTAACATAAGATGCAAATCTTATGTTAACCTCCATCCAATGTCTTTGCAATACACCGAAATCTTCATGTAGAAGACAATCTTCAAATACATTATGTAGATGGCTGATCCACACCACCAAGCTGTTGATGGGCAAGTCTTCTCCATAAGCAAGAGTGTGAGCACACTCTTCTCCAAGAAGAACTCTATAGCTGCTCCTCAACATGCTCCTAGAGTGCACCGTGGCTGCCCCATGTGTGCTAGAGCACCACCTCTACTGAGGGACCAAAGCTGGCGTTACAATTGGTGTAGGATGACTCAAAAGTGACCCAAGGCCTTTCTTATATAGCCCTCACAATGTCTAGCGATCAAAATAAAGCTTGGATGATTTTTTTTCAACGAAAAGTTGCTTTTTAAACTTAAATCGCTATTTTAAAGTGAGTTTGCTTTATTTTTAAAGTTTCTTTTAGCTAACTTTAAAAATAGCTTCTTGAACTTCTTTTTCACACTTCTGACTACCTGATGAATGATCTGACGACATTTTTATGATCCTCATGCCGAGAGCTATCATATGAGGTCAAAACCCTAAATCAGCAGAAAACTAGGGTTAGGGTTCTCTCTCAAATCTGATCTCTGATGATTGCATGTCATATACCATTAGAAAGCTCTCTTCAAGCTCTACAAGATAGGCTCATAAAAATTTTACCCATTTTTGTGCAAAAAATGATTAAGTACCAAAATTAAGGTTTCTGCCCTAAATGGATTTTGGACTGATGTGACATTATTTTCCAACAGCCAAAACCCCAAGATCGACTATCTATTTGCTCAATTTTGACACCTGTGTTGGGGTAAAGCCCTAAATGATCCCTTTATAGTGTATACATGTGTATGGCCTATTTATTTTTGGGCCCAAGTTCAATGTGAACTTGGCCAACCCTAAAAGGTTTCTTTATAACATCACATAATAACACCTTTGGCTCTCTTACTTCCAAGAGAAGCCTCCAAAACTGATTGAACCTCTCTCTCTCTCTCTCTCCCCTTTCTATCAGCTGCGCCATCATTTCTGCCTATCGCCTCCTCCCTTGAGGCACACACATGCGTCCTCTACTCCTCCGGCACCACACCTCGACCCTATCAAATGGTATCAGAGCTGATTTAGGGTTTCAGAGCTGCTGCGCAAGTGCTGTACAGCAAAGAAAACCCAACTTTTCGCGATAATCTTCGATTTCATCGCGAAGAAAGTTGCTCCGGGGCCAAGAGGATCACTTTGGGTGTCTCAACAACCCAAAACAGGCTGTTTGCAGGTGTTTTGCAGGTCTAAACAGGTGTTGCACAAGTCATAGCAGCGATACATGGGTCTAGCTCCTTATGTATTGAATTTTGGCAAAAGAAATTGCTTATGTACAACAATTTGTGGCATTTTTTTGAGAATTTCAAAAATATCTGAAGCAAAATTTGGGGCTTTTGCTTTTATTTGGTTCTAAAGACTGCGTTATAGCCTTATGTATGCACATTGAGGTCAAAAGAAGTCAAATTTGTTGATTTCAAGCACAAATTAGCGTGCTTGAATTTTATGCAAAAAATTTTACAAAATTTCAGATTTTGATTTTGTTCTCCAATGGGCTCGTTTTTCTCCATTTTGCTCCCACAACAGTTTGAAGCCATCGTGCACCACTTTTAGACGTGGTACTCTGATTTTGGAGCATCTTGCCCAAATTTCAGCACACTAACCTCTTCATTGTGCAATTATGGTGTCATCTTCCTCAGATGTGAAGAATCTATTTGAGATTCGACGATTTGAGGGAACATGTTTCGACTTGTGGAAGGAGAGGATGCAAGGTATTCTCTTTCTGAAGGATTGTGACAGGGCATTGGAGGTGGAAAAACCAAAGGACATGTCACAAGATGCATGGAGATCTTGAATAAGAAGGCTATTACATATATCAAGATGGCCGTCTCTGATGAGATCTTGGTAGATCTCAAAGGTTTGACCTCTGCGTCAGAAATATGGGCAAAGCTGAAAGCAACTTATGAAAACACTACGCCTGTTAGCCAAGTGCATTTGATGCGGAAGCTTGTTGGCATGCAGCTAGATGAGTCCAAGAGTGAAGCTTAACACTTATCTCTCTTTACAGGTACTTTGTCACAGTTGCTTGACTCAGGTATGGCTCTTTTTGATGACAAGCTTAATTCCATTTTCTTGCTTATGACATTGCCTGACTCTTGGGAGACATTGGTAGTCTCATTGTCCAATAACCCCAACATGACCTTTGATGGTGTTAGGGGTTCTATACTTAATGAAGAGATCGGGAGAAAAGAAGGTGGTGAAGGTGGCAGCTCAACCAACATGGTTAGAGGCAGGACACATAAGAGGAGTAATATTGCACAGAGCAGGGAAAGGGGTAATAGAAGCACGGGTAAAAGCAATGATGTGACATCTATCAGTGTGGCAGGAAAGGCCACAAGAAACTTGATCGCCGCTATTACAAGGCACAACTTGAAAGAAAGAAGAATGCTGGAGATAAGGAGGAGGAGAAGAAAGAAGACAAGACTGATGCACAGGATAGCCAAAAGGACAAGGAGAAGGGCAATGTGGCCTCTAATGTACTCGTAGAAGAGCTGTCAGATGTTGAGGATATTTTATGCACTACTTTATCAGCTGATGATACTTATGCATTTGATTTCTCTCTAAATGTTCATTCACAGGACATGTCAACCACCAGAAGTGATCTTATTGATGCTTTGCTGACCATTAATGATGCATTGGCCCAGACATGGATTGTTGACGCTTTTGCTTCTTTTCATATGACTCCTATCAAGGAGTGTTTTTTTACTTTTACTGTAGGCAGCCATGGCCATGTATACCTTGGAAACAATCATGCATGTTCCATTGAGGGTATTGGCACAATGCATTTCTCTACAAATGGCACTAATGAGCTTGTCTTGCATAATGTGCGTTATGTTGGAGCAAGAGAGAGTATTCAGCGGCTGGAGAAGCTCAAATGGAGCATCTCTTGACTGAGGAGCAGGGCACGTGAGTGTCCAGCAGCACACGCAGGTGAGAGAGAGAGAGAGGGAGATCGAAAGAAGAAGGGAGGCGAAGCTTTTTGGTGGGTTCTCCAAAAGAAGAAGAGGTCCTAACTTTAGTTTAGGTTATTATTTATAGGACTTGGCCAAGTTCACACTGAACTTGGCCAAAAGAATAAAAATGACTATAATCAGCCTTTTAAAGGCCTAGACACAAGTGTACAACTATGAGGGGTCATTTAGGGCCTTTACCCAACAACCTCCCACTTAAAGGCATAAATGATGCCTTTAAGTTATGTGACTCCCACCATCTGTATACATAGCTGATGTTGTGCTTTGGACAAGCACTTAGTAAGAACATCTGCAGGATTCGTGACGTATGGACCTTAACCAATGTGATAAGGCCATCCTCAAGCACTTCTCGAATGAAGTGATACCACACATCAATGTGCTTTGTACGTGCATGGAACATGGCATTCTTTGCTAAACATATAGCACTTTGGTTGTCACATCCAAGCATAGGTGCCTTGCTAGGCAAATTTAACTCACAGCATAAACGTGCCAGCCAAATGGCTTCCTTGGAAGTCTCAGTGGCTGAAATATATTCAGCCTCCGTAGTTGACAAAGCAACAATCTTTTGCAACCTAGAACACCATGAAATAGCACCTCCTGCAAGAGTAAATATATATCCACTTGTGGATTTACGAGTATCCACATCATCGGCCATGTCAGAGTCACAAAAGCCTTTCAGCTTCAATGGATCTTTGCCATAGCAAATACATTTATTCTTGGTCCCTTTCAAGTACCTCAAGATAGATTTGACTGCCTCCCAATGAGCTTTGCCAGGATTAGCCATAAACCTGCTAATAACTCCCACTGCATGAGCAATGTCTGGCCGAGTGGCAACCATAGCATACATAAGTGAACCACAGGCTGATGCATATGGAACCCTCTTCATGTAGTTGGCTGCATCATCATCCTTGGGACAGTCATCTTTGGAAAGCTTGACATGTGGCTGCAATGGCACTCCAAGAGGCTTAGAATCAGCCACATTAAATCAGCCACATTAAGTACTTTATCAATGTACTTTTCTTGGGATAAATGCAAAGTATGCTGCTGCCTATCCCTTTTTATTCGCATACCAAGAATATGCTCAGCTTCCCCAAGGTCTTTCATTGAGAACTCAGAGTTCAGCTGCTGTTTGAGAGCATTTAGAGTGCCCTTTTTCTTCCCAGCCAGCAGCATATCATCTGCATACAGCACAAGAATGACTGGGCTTCCATCTTCATCCTTTTTAGTGTACAAACAGTGATCTGCATGGCTTCTTTTGAACCCATGTTTGAGCATAAATGCATCAAACTTCTTATACCATTGCCTAGGGGCTTGTTTCAGCCCATATAAGCTCCTTTTCAGTTTGCATACCAAATGCTCTTTTCCAGGAATGGCATATCCTTCTGGCTGTTTCATGTACAGCTCTTCATCTAAGTCACCATGCAAAAAGGCTGTTTTAACATCCATTTGGAATAGCTCCAAATCCAAAGCAGCTGTAATAGCAAATAGCACACGTAGAGTGGTCATTTTAACTACCGGAGAGAACACCTCTTGGAAATCAATGCCCTCCTTTTGGGCATATCCCTTAGCAACCAGCCTTGCCTTATACTTGGGTTTGCCATCAACAGTTTTGATTTTGTATACCCACCTGTTAGGAATGGCTTTCCTACCTTTGGGCAACTCAACAAGATCCCAAGTACCATTTGCATGCAAGGCTTTTATTTCTTCCTGCATGGCTAACTCCCACTTCTTCTTGTGCTCACATAGCTTTGCCTCTTTATAAGTGAGAGGCTCCCCCTCATCTGATAACATAATGTAATGTATAGAGGGATCATATCTGTTCATTGGCCTCCTAGCACGTGTAGATCTTCTTACCCAATGATCCACATTATCTGGCAATGGATCTACATCAAGAGGTATATCAACATGTCCATTGTTAATGGGCTGCTGCATATCATTTCCAGCCCTGTTTTCAGCATGAATAGGTGGCTGCATATGCCCATCAAGAGCGTCATTTTGCTGTCCAGCATCATCTGGCTCAAAAAAACACTGGATCATCAATATTTTCAGTCCTTTGTGGTGCATCCCGAGGATCAAAATCAGGCCTAATAGGTGGCTGGTCATCCTGAAATCTGACCCTTTTATGGTCATCCTTTGAGGCACATTATTTTGAAGCAGCCTTGCCTCATTAAAAACAACATCCCGGCTGCGAACAACTTTCTTGAGCTGAGGTATCCAAATTCTGTAGTCCATTTCACCTTCTTCACCATATCCCATGAAGAGACCTTTTATGGACTTAGCATCAAGTTTGTTTCTCAGCTCCGGCCTTATGTGCACAAAAGCCTTGCAGCCAAAGACACGTAAGTGATCATATGAAGCAGGTTTGCCAGACCAAACCTCTTCAGGGATGTCACCTTTCAAGGACATGTGAGGGGATCTATTGCAAATATGTACTGCAGTTTTGAGTGCCTCTTCCCAAAATCCATGAGGGAGATTAGTTGTGGACAGCATGCATCTCACCCTCTCACAAAGTGTCCTATTATAGTGTTCAGCCACACCATTAGAAGAGGGGCTGTATGGAACAGTAAGCTCCCTCTTAATGCCCAATTTTCACAAAATTTCTGAAATTCAGCTTTTGTATACTCACCACCATTGTCCGTACGAGAGCATTTCAGCTTTCTACCTGTTTGGGTGGTCACAAATGCATGAAAGCGCTTAAACGCAGCACATGCTTCATCCTTAGATTTAAGCAATTGAACCCAAATTTTTCTAGAAAAATCATCAACAAAAGAGATGAAATACAAAGCACCCCTCATAGATTTGGTGGGCATGCTACATACATCAAAATGAACAAGATCAAGTACACAAGACTTACGAGACACATCAGAATAAAAGGAACGTTTCACTTGCTTTCCATATTGACACTCATTACAAAAATCAAGCTTTGTGCCTTTAGCATCAAACTTCTTTAAGTTACAAAGCCTAGTGAGACCCTTTTGGCTCATATGGCCAAGTCTCTTATGCCACAACTCCATATGGGAGTGAACTTCAGCCAAAGCAATGAACTTGCTTGATAAGGCTTTCCCATGCAGGCAATAGAGAGTTCCCTTCTTTATGCCTTTCACAATCAGCCTTGATCCCTTTGTCATTTTCCATGATCCTCTCTCAAAGAGAATGCTATAACCATGCATATCCATTTGACCCACAGAGAGTAAGCTTGTCTTGGTCCGTGGTACATAACATACATCATGCAAAACCACCTCATTAGTGCCATTTGTAGAGAAATGCATTGTGCCTATACCCTCAATGGAATAAGCATGATTGTTTCCAAGGTATACATGGCCATGGCTGCCTGCAGTAAAAGTAGAAAAGCACTCCTTGATAGGAGTCACATGAAAAGAAGCACCAGAGTCAACTATCCATGTCTGGGCCAATGCATCATTAACAGTCAGCAAAGCATCGATAAGATCACTTTTGGTGATCGACATGTCCTGTGTATGAACATTCAGAGAGAAATCATATGCATAAGTATCATGAGCTGATAAAGTAGTGCACAAAATATCCTCAACATCTGACAGCTCCTCTATGACTACATTAGAGGCCACATTGGCCTTCTCTTTGTCCTTTTGGATGTCCTGTGCATCAGTCTTGTCTTCTTTCTTGCCCTTCTTTTTATCTCCAGCATTCCTGTTTCTTTCAAGCTGTGCCTTGTAATAGCGGCAATCAGGTTTCTTGTGGCCTTTCCTGCCACATTGATAGCAAGTCACATCATTGCTTTTATCTTTGTTGCCATTACCTCTTTCCCTGCTTTTACTCTTGTTCCTTTGTGCATTATTACTCCTCTTATCTTTCCTGCCTCTAACCATGTTAGCTGAGCGGGGTTATTGGACAATGAGACTACCAGTGTCTCCCAAGAGTCAGGAAGTGTCATAAATGGCTTCAAGTTTGTCATCAAAAGAAGCCATACTTGAGTCCGGCAATTGTGACAAAGTACCTGTAAAGATGGATAAGTGTTCAGCTGCACTCTTGGACTCATCAAGTTGCATACCAACAAGCTTCCGCATCAAATGCACTTGGTTCACAGGCGTAGTGTTCTCATAAGTTGCTTTCAGCTTTGCCCATATTTCTGAAGCAGAGGTCAGCCCTTTGAGATCTACCAAGATCTCATAAGAGACAGCCATCTTGATATACGTAACAGCTTTCATGTTCAAGATCAGCCAAGCTTCCTTTGACATATCTTCTAGTTTTTCCGCTTCCAATGCCCTATAACAATCCTTCAAGAAGTGAATACCTTGCATTCTCTCCTTCCATAAATCGAAACCTGTTCCCTCAAAACGTCGAATCTCAAATAGATTCTTCACATCTGAGGAGGATGACGCCATGATTGCACGATGAAGAAGTTAATATGCTGAAATTTGGGCAAAAATGCACCAAATCAGAGTATCACTTCCCAAAAATGATGCACAATGGCTTCAAATTGTTGTGGGAGCAAAAACAGACCAGTTGGACCACAAGATTAAAATCTGTAATTTTTTGAATGTACCTGCAGAAAATTCCAGCAAGTCAATTTATGCTTCAAATCAGCAAATTTGACTTTTCTTGACCTCAAAGTGTATACATAAGGCTATAAGGAAGCCTTTAGGCGCAAAAGAGAGCAAAAGCCCCAAATTTTCTCTTCAGAATTTTGAAAAATTCAGAGAAAATCCCACAATTTGCTGGACATAAGCAAATTTCTCATGCCACACTTCAATACATGAAATGTTAAACCTGTATATTGCTGTTTTGGACTGTGGAACACTTGTGTACACGGTACACCTGTAAAAAACCTGGAAATAGCCTGTTTTGAGCAATAAAACAAAGAGGAACGGTTTCTTCGCGATGAAATCGACGAATATCACTTGAAAAGAAGTTTATGCTGCTCCAAAGGTGTGATGCTTCACTTTTAACCCTTTTCTTCGCGACAAAACTCATAAAAACCTACAAAAACTGAAGCAGAACACTCCAGAAATGCTTATGTCGCTATTTTTGGGCACCTTCTTCGCGATGAAACGCGAAGATCTTGCAAAATCTGAAGAAAAACTCTGCTGAAAACTGAAACGCCGCTGCTCTAATGCCTGAACGGAGCTCTGATACCAATTGTTGGAGAAAGAGAGAGTATTCAGCAGCTGGAGAAGCTCAAATGGAGCATCTCTTCACTGAGCAGCAGGGCAGGTGAGAGAGAGAGAGAGAGGGAGATCTAAAGAAGAAGGGAGGCGCAGCTGAAGAGGCCCTAACTTTAGTTTAGGTTATTATTTATAGGACCTGGCCAAGTTCACAATGAACTTGGCCAAAAGAATAAAAATGATTATAATCAGCCTTATAAAGGCCTAGACACAAGTGTACAACTATGAGGGGTCATTTAGGGCCTTTATCCAAACACGTTATGTACTAGGGATCAAGAAAAGCTTGCTTTTTGTGGGTCAAATGGATATGCATGGTCATAGCATTCTCTTTGAGAGAGGATAATGGAAAATGACAAAGGGGTCAAGGCTGATTGTGAAAGGCACAAAGAAGGGAACTCTCTATTGCGTGCATGGAAAAGCCTTATCAGGGAAGTTTATTGCTTTGGCTGAAGTTCACTCCCATATGGAGTTGTGGCATAAGAGACTTGACCATATGAGCCAAAAGGGTCTCACTAGGCTTTCTAACTTAAAGAAGCTTGATGCTAAAGGCATAAAGCTTGATTTTTGTAATGAATGTCAAAATGGAAAGCAAGTGAAACGTTCCTTTTACTCTGGTGTGTCTCGTAAATCTTGTGTACTTGATTTTGTTCATTTTGATGTATGTAGCATGCCCACCAAATCTATGGGGGGTGCTTTATACTTTATTTCTTTTGTTGATGATTTGTGACCACCCAAACAGGTAAAAGACTGAAATGTCATGCATTTGTGACCACCCAAACAAGTAAAAGGCTGAAATGCATACGTATAGATAATGGGGGTGAGTACACAAGTGCTGAATTTAAGAAATTTTGTGAAAATTTGGGCATTAAGAGGGAGCTTACCGTTCCATACAGCCCCTTTTCTAATGGTGTGGCTGAACGCTATAATAGGACACTTTGTGAAAGGGTGAGATGCATGTTGCCGACAGCTAATCTCCCTCATGGATTTTGGGAAGAGGCATTCAAAACTGCAGTACATATATGCAATAGATTCCCTCACATGTCTTTGAAAGGTGACATCCCTGAAGAGGTTTGGTCTGGCAAAACTGCTTCATATGATCACTTACGTGTTTTTGGTTGCGAGGCTTTTGTGCATATAAGGCTTGAGCTGAGAAAACAAACTCGATGCTAAGTCCATAAAAGGCCTCTTCATGGGATATGGTGAAGAAGGTGAGATGGGCTACAGAATTTGGATACCTCAGCTCAAGAAAGTTGTACGCAGCCGGGATGTTGTTTTTAATGAGGCGACGTTGCTTCAAAACAATTGTGCCTCAAGAGATGACCATAAAAGGGTCAGATTTCAGCATGACCAGCCACCTGTTAGGCCCAATTTTGACCCTCAAGATGCACCACAAAGGACTGAAAATATTGATGATCCAGTGGTTTTTGAGTTAGAAGATAGTGGACAGCAAGATGACACTCCTGAAGGGCATATGCAGCCACCTATTCATGCTGAAAACAGGGCTGGAAATGATGTACAGCAATGAAGAAGTTGATGTACCTCCTGATGTAGATCCATTGCCTGATAATGTAGATCATTGGGTAAGAAGATCTACACGTCCTAAGAGGCAAGTGAATAGATATGATCCCTCCATACATTACATTATGTTATCAGATGAGGGTGAGCCTCTTACCTATAAAGAGGCAAAGCTATGTGAGCTAAAGAAGAAGTGGGAGTTAGCCATGCAGGAAGAGATAAAGGCTTTGCATGCAAATGATACTTGGGATTCGGCTGAGTTACCCAAAGGAAGGAAGGCCATTCCCAACAAGTGGGTGTACAAAATCAAAACTATTGATGGCAAACCCAAGTATAAGGCAAGGGTGGTTGCTAAGGGATATGCCCAAAAAGAGGGCATTGATTTCCAAGAAGTGTTTTCTCCAGTGGTTAAAATGACCACATTATGTGTGTTATTTGCTCTCACAGATGCCTTGGATTTGGAACTATTCCAAATGGATCTTAAGATAGCGTTTTTGCATGGCGATTTAGATGAAGAGATGTACATGAAACAGCCAGAAGGATATGCCATTCCTGGAAAAGAGCATTTGGTATGCAAGCTGAAAAGAAGCTTATATGGGCTGAAACAGACCCCCAGGCAATGGTATAAGAAGTTTGATGCATTTATGCTCAAACATGGCTTTAAAAGAAGCCATGAAGATCACTGTTTGTACACCAAAAAGGATGAAGATGGCAGCCCAATTATTCTTGTACTTTATGTAGATGATATGCTGTTGGCTAGGAAGAAAAAAGAGCACACTGAATGCTCTAAAATGGCAGCCGATTTCTGCATTCTC
The DNA here is from genome assembly GCA_020310875.1 of Ceratopteris richardii. Classification (NCBI taxonomy): domain Eukaryota; kingdom Viridiplantae; phylum Streptophyta; class Polypodiopsida; order Polypodiales; family Pteridaceae; genus Ceratopteris; species Ceratopteris richardii. The sequence goes on along the minus strand of CM035416.1, from coordinate 130,405,383 downwards.
AATGAAAGACCTTGGGGAAGCTGAGCATATTCTTGGTATGCGAATAAAAAGTGATAGGCAAGAGCATACTTTGCAGGTTTCCCAAGAAAAGTACATTGAAACAGTGCTGGACAGATTTAATGTGGCTGATGCTAAGCCGCTTGGAGTGCCATTGCAGCCACATGTTAAGCTATCCAAGGATGACTGTCCCAAAGATGATGATGCAGCCAATTACATGGAGTGTTCCATATGCATCAGCTTGTGGTTCACTTATGTATACTATGGTTGTTACTTGGCCGGACATTGCTCATGCAGTGGGAGTTGTGAGCAGATTCATGGCTAATCCTGGTAGAGCTCATTGGGAGGCAGCATAGTAGTCACGTCCAGTCCAGTACGATGCGTCCTGTACGGTTCCCGTACGGTACGGGACCGTACTAGTAAATTTTGGGGTACACGTACGATGTACGTATGCAATGTAGATGCATATCTAGATTCTAGAGACTAGAATGTACATGTGTCATGTACATTGTAATTTGTAATATGTATATATAATATGTACATATACATTGTTACTTGAACTATGTAGTATGTACTTACTACTAGGTAGTATCATGTATCTAATAATAAGTAATAAGTATTCAAGGTTAAAGACAATTCAAATTTCAGATTTAAGAAAACATGTCAACTCCTAAGCTCTAAATTTTCCCAAAATTATTAAAAATCAATGAATTATGAGACATAATAACTCGTGCTGAATGCATATACCATAGTTTAAATCTCACAAATGTCAAAGACATGCAATATTCATATTCCAGACAAATTCAGATTTTAGAGAATTTAAAACATGATACATCTCATGATAGATAACTCATATTCAAAACAAAAGTGATAAAACTAGCAACACATGCAAATAAGAAGTGTCTAATGATCAATGATCAATCATCAATGTCAAATGTATGAATCACCATAATGCTCATGAGTCACGACTCACGACTCACTAGTCACTACTCATCACTAGATGTACAATTATCCTCTTCACTAGAGGACATGATAGAAACATTTTCGTAATCTCCATCACTAATAATATTGCCATCATCATCATAAGATGGCTCTCTAGGTTCTAAGGCCTCATTTTCATCTTGCATGGCCGATGGAGCTGATCTACTACCTCTTCGTGAATATGCAATGGTGGAAGTCGAATGCCCACGCCTTTGTTGATTTCGTGATGCACGAATTGTGACCTTTGAGTGAGATCGAGTACGATTCACGCTCCGATCAATCTCCGCAAGCTCTAAATATAAATTACGGAAAATTTGTTCTTCTTCTGCATCTCTCTCTTTTTGAACGCTTTTAAGTGTCTCAAGTGAGAGCTTGAGACTATCCACATTCACCTATTCAAAAACAAACTAAAAACACAAAAAATATGATAAATAACATGTGATATGTCCATTGTCATATCAAGATTCAAACCATAAACATAAACTAAGAAACACTAAAATTAAAAATTAGTATGTAGTATGTACTAATGGATTATGATCCTTAGTACTTAGTACTTACTTGACGTGCCATAGGCATTTGATGCATGGTTCGTAACATGCGAAAATTAGAGCGACAATATATAAGTCTCTCTAATTGTTTTGTGCTTAGTTTGTTGCGTATTTTGGTATGGATGAGGGAATAGGCAGACCAATTCCTCTCATATGCTCTAGATGAGCAATCCTACAACAAAAAATACAACAAAAGAAAACAAATTAGTACAAAAGCCATCGAAATGATTTATCATTTGACATGTTAGAATTTTGAAATTTGAACATACTACATACCTGTGCAAGAACTCGCATAGCTATCCTTTGGAGTAGAGGCATTTTAGCTTAAAGGCGTCATTTATGCCTTTAAGTGGGAGGTTGTTGGGGTAAAGCCCTAAATGACCCCTTTATAGTGTATACATGTGTATAGGCCTTTTTATAAAGGCTAAAGTCACTTATTCTTTATTTTTGGGCCCAAGTTCAATGTGAACTTGGCCAACCCTAAAAGGGTTCTTTATAACATAACATAATAACACTTTTGGCCCTCTTACTTCCAAGAGAAGCCTCCAAAACTGATCGAACCTCTCTCTCTCTCTCTCTCTCTCTCTCTCTCTCCCCCCCCCCCCCCCCCCCCTCCCTCTTGTTGGAAATTAGGTAGGCCCATAAGTAATACCACAGGTTCAGGATCAACAACATAGAATTCAGCAATCTTCCAATATTGACAAAACATAAACATACCACACTTAATCATACAAATGATGAGACAAAGATAGAGAAAGATTAGACAACATGTGTAAAGTGTTACGTAAGCCACTGCTTACTCACACTATCATATATACAAATGTCAAATTACAATGTGGGAGCAAACTCTCAACCACTCGATGTGAACAGAAATAGATGGATGAGTGTATACAAATGTAACAAACATATTCAGATGTATGGAACAGAAGTCTGAATATATTTGAGATGTGTGACCTAATAGGTTGTAGAAGAGTGAATATGAGTGAGAGAAAGAGGAAAGATCAGTCTAAAATTGATAATCAATAAACCCTCATCTAACCTTAGGCTATGGAAGACCTTAAGTCAGATACGTGTGTGAAAGATCACATACTTATAAAAGTAGCAAAGAATGCTAACAAGTTTGTTGCCAGAAATCCTAAAACTCATATGAACATATCTTCTCCAACACCTCATCCAAATATGCATAAAGCATAGATGTACTGATTCTCTTGTACCTATGCCGAATAGGACTTCTCCTGATATGGATGCCACTGCCTCCATAAGCTCCAAGTAGTACTTGTGTGCATAAAGAGATTATGTACTTGAATTCTTAACTTAAGATGCAAATCTTATGTTAACCACCATCCAATGTCTTTGAAGTACACCGAAATCTTCATGTAGAAGACAATCTTCAAATACATTATGTAGATGACTGATCCACACTACCAAGTTGCGGATGGGCAAGTCCTCTCCATAAGCAAGAGTGTGAGCATACTCTTTTTCTCCAAGAAGAACTCCATAGGCGCCGCTCCTCAACATGCTCCAAGATAGCACCATGGCTGCCCCATGTGCTAAGAGCACCACCTCTATTGAGGGACCAAGCTCCAAAGCTTGTGTTGAATTAGGTGAAGGATGAATCAACAATGAGCCAATACTCTTCTTATATAGCTTCGAGTATACCATCCAAAAGCACCATTCAAAAGTAAAAAACTCTACGATCGCCATCATCGTAGTGTTTCTACGTAAAAAACAAACTCTTCGTGATTGCGCCGTCCGCAACTGTAGCTTTATTTCAAAAACATGCCAAACTAAAAAAGACATCGCGCTTTCGCTGCCTTCCGTTCGTGGGACTCGAACCCTCGTGGGGTCTTTGAGAGGATAACGATGTAGCCAAGGCGCCCACGCGATTTGCTTGTAGAGGGAGTCTTAGAACACTCTATACATGCTATATACTCTGAGCAAGAAGAACTATTGCGACATTGTTTTCCAACAATCCCCTCTTCAATGTCACAATGGTACAAATTGAATTGAACATGTTCATTCATCTGCAAACTGTCATAAGCTTCAAACTTGTACTCCCGAATTGACCTTCAAACCTTTTCTTCAAAAGTATTCTTCAAAACTGAATTTGAATTTCTTCAAACTTCAAACACCTGAACTTGCTGAATATGAACCATAATACTTGAGAAAATATGCAAACTAGATATCCAATAGTGTACACATCAAGCAATCATTTGCTTGACAACAAATATAACATGTACTGACTTTGAACCTGCTATCTCCTATCCCCTTGGATGATTTAACACTAGTATTCGGAATTCTTCAAATATATCAGACTTTATGAAATCTGGAATGTCTTCCTTCATAAATATGATCTTTCATAACATTAATGCGTGTGTTTGAAACAAAACTTCTGAACTCTTTTTATTAGCACTGCAGATGCTAATGGTTTTCACTGTTTACTCCTCAGCTTCCCAAAATCTAGAATAAGGTTAGCTGATCTATATAACAAAAACCTTGCTGAAAGCACTTTAAGATTCATAATTTTTTGCAACATAATAAGTATCTTCTTCTATTTTTCTGCAACACAAATCTGATAGAATTTGAATCTTTGACTTCTTCCAATGTTAAGAACTTGACAAATCATAAATACTCAAGATCATACAAGATCTGTCTAGATCTATCAAGATCTCTCCAACAAAATACCTGTGTAGAATTTGCTCTCGTCAAACCTTCATGACTGAATGTTTGATTTGCTACCTGAATGTCTCCAAGTGTCCATGCTTCTCACAAAGTTGTAAAACTTTTCTTCAAACAAATCCTTCCCAAGAATTTGCAACTCTTACTTGAAACATAAGTGGACAAACTTCTCACCTTGAGAACTCCAAAAACTGCAAGTTGATACTTCATATCTTCATATTCTACCCGGGTGAAATGTGACAATATCTGCTTGACTTTCTTTTGGCTAACTCCACTTCTCAATCAAGTGATAGGATCTGAATTGGAACACCTTTTTGAATACAAGCTGTATCCAAAAATCTAGAAAATCATAGAAAGTAGATTCTTCAACTAACTGGTACATAAAAAATCTGAATTTTCTGAAGTTTTCTGAAAATATTGAATATGAGGTAACTTTTCCAAACACAAAACCTCAACCCAAGTCTTCAACATTTGCTACAAAAAACTCTTTTACCTCAAGAGTTAGCTAAAGAAGAAATATACTTCTCTGCAACTTGTCATATACCAAGTAGCTCTGAATTGACACTCCATCAATTCTTTGAGGGAACATATAGCTGCCTGCTCAAAATCTTCAACTTATACATAACTCATACACATATGAGTCAAAAACATATAAGCTGCCTTTCTTTCTCTCAATGCAATTCTTTGTCAAAACCTACTAATGCAAAACAAGAAACTGCTTCTTTTTCACACAAGATGTTTTCGAAGACTTGTCTTGGGTGTAGAGGATAAAGTAGGAAATGTATATGGAAAATATAAGAGAAAAGAAGTCTTACTTTCCTTTTGGAAATGTTGGACTTTCTTCGTCTTCATCTTTCTTCCACATGATGATGTCAACATCTTCAAACTTCTCTTCCATACCTTTTGGTCTCTTCATCTTGAAGTAGCAAACACTCTTGACTTCTTCAAATAAACTTTTTCTCTTCCTCTAGTGATAAGAGTAAGAGACAAAACAAACATGGTATATAAATGGAAGTGAACATAGAATCATGTTTTATCATCTCCTTGTATCCTTGAATCAAAATTCTGCTGCAAATGACTGATATGACTGAATTCACCAACCTTTTGTCTGAATGATGAATTACCTCTCTAGTTACTTCTCTAGAGTACCTAGATCAAATTCTGTACCTTGATATCCAACCAACTTACAACACAAAATTGGCTGAAAACAAAACTGATATGATCTCCAAATTTGTCTTCTTAGATAAGCTTTCTTGCCATGAAAGAGATTTATCAAAACTGTCAAGAACAACCTCTAGATCCCTGTTTTGATATAGCTAATGCTTTTACTTTCAAAAAATGAATGTAATCCTTCAAATCTCTTCATAACTTCTCTTCTAAGATATGACCTGCAAATGATAATCTGATAGTAGAAACTGATACCTGTGATTTGATGTTGATCTGATTCCTTCATCTTCTCCAAACCATTGTTCTTCCTTGCATTTGAAGTAGCCTTCTCTTCATCAAGTCTTTGTCTTCAAGCAATACTTCTGTAAAGTATTTTCATACTCTTCCAAAAGTATTCGGCTGCTATCAGATCATCAACTTCATACTCAACACTGATGAATAAACATGTGATTGAATTGTCTAATTCTCAAATCTCTACTCATCTAGATTAAGTGTGTATGTCAAATGTCAAATGTTAGAAGATGCTTTTAAATTATATGTTGTAATCCTAGGAATCTAGGAACCTTGGAACCTGATAACCTGGGTACTTTTGAGCCTTGAAACCAAAGATCTTATACCAAAGCCCTAAAGCTCTGATACCAAATGTTGGAAATTAGATAGGCCCATAAGTAATACCACATGTCCAAGTTCCATAGGTCGAGGATCAACAACATAGAATCCAACAATCTTCCAATATTGACAAAACATGAACATACCACACTTAATTATACAAATGATGAGACAAAGATAGAGAAAGATTAGACAACATGTGTAAAGTGTTACGTTAGCCAGTGCTTACTCACACTATCATATATACAAATGTCAAATTACAATGTGGGAGCAAAACTCTCAACCACTCTATGTGAACAAAAATAGATGGATGAGTGAATATACAAATGTAACAAACATATTCAGATGTATGGAACAGAAATCTGAATATATATGAGATGTGTGACCTAATAGGTTGTAGAAGAGTGAATATGAGTGACAGAAAGAGGAAAGATCAGTCTAAAACTGATAATCAACAAACCCTCATCTAACATTAGGCTATGGAAGATCCTAAGTCAGATACGTGTGTGAAAGATCACATACTTATAAAAGTAGCAAAGAATGCTAACAAGTTTGCTGCCAGAAATCCTAAAACTCATATGAACATATCTTCTCCAACACCTCATCCAAATATGCATAAAGCATAGATGTACTGATTCTCTTGTACCTATGTCGAATAGGACTTCTCCTGATATGGATGCCATTGCCTCCATAAGCTCCAAGTAGTACCTGTGTGCATAAAGAGAATATGTACATGAATTCTTAACATAAGATGCAAATCTTATGTTAACCACCATCCAATGTCTTTGAAGTACACCGAAATCTTCATGTAGAAGACAATCTTCAAGTGCATTATGTAGATGGCTGATCCACACCACCAAGCTCCTGATGGGAAAGTCCTCTCCATAAGCAAGAGTGTGAGCACACTCTTCTTCTCCAAGAAAGAACTCCATAGCTGCTCCTCAACATGCTCCAAGATAGCACCATGGTTGCCCCATGTGCTAAGAGCACCACCTCTATTGAGGGACCAAGCTCCAAAGCTTGTGTTGAACTAGGTGAAGGATGAATCAACAATGAGCGAATGCTCTTCTTATATAGCTTTGAGTATACCCTCCAAAAGCACCATTCAAAAGTAAAAAGACTCTACAATCGCTATCATTGTAGTGTTTCTACGAAAGAAACAAACTCTTTGTGATCGCGCCGTCCAGAGCTGTAGCTTTATTTCAAAAACATGCCAAAGTAAAAAAGACATCACGCTTTCGCTACTTGCCGTCTGTGGGACTCGAAACCTCATGGGGTCTTTGAAGGATAACGACGTAGCCAAGGCGCCCACGCGATTTGCTTGTAGAGGGAGTCTTAGAACACTCTATACATGCTGTATACTCTGAGCAAAAAGAAGTATTGAGACATTGTTTTCCAACATTTCTATGAGCTGTGCCACCATTTCTGCCTATCGCCTCCTCTCTTGAGGCACACATGCATCCTCTACCGCTTCGGCACCACACCTCAACCCTATCAACCTGGGGGTCTGACCACATTCATTCTTAGTCTTGCCAATGCTAGTCTTGGGAGCTCAAGGAGTCTTGATCACCAAGTAAGTACTTTCAAGTTTCAGTTCAAGTTCTAGTCTTGTCTCTTGCTCTAGTCTTGTCTAGTCTCGTATGTTGGACATACTCTCTTGTCTTGTTGCAGTTTCGTAGTACGAGATCCTTTCGAGTTATTTCTTGTAGCTAGTTCATCTCCTTGAAGAGAGCTCTTGTAATCCAGAGATCTTGCTCCATACTTACGATGCCGGGTTGTGGGATCTCCTGTGTCATCTCTAGCTTGGTTATCTATACCTATTAGTCCCGGGTTGTGGGACTTCTTGTATCAACTACATATTCTTGTACTATTTTTCCTACGTGGGTATTCTTGTGATCAAAAGCATATTTATGAAATCTTGTCTACTATAGTTGGAGAGCACAATCTAGTGCACCCCTGACACCTATGGCCTCTCAATTTGTGCCCATTGATCAGCCGTCAAGCTTAGTGTCCACACTGTCGCTGAATATTTGAAGGTGGGGTTGACTAGTGTGTCGAAAAACCACTCCTTTGTGGGGGGTTCTTGGAAGTGTGCCTTGTGGCACCTCCGCTCTTGCACTATTAGGTGAGTCTGTCAATAGCTTCCTTCCTCATGGTGAAAGGTCCCAGTAGACTGGTGAAAGTAATTCCCAAGTAGAGGTATGAAGTAACCACCTCGACTTCCCTTCCGCTATGGTGAAGATGGCTGCACTCATTGCATTGCATGTCTGCACTCATTGCATTGGATGTGTGAAAGATCATGACCTTGGTCTTTCCAAGGTTCAGAGCCAATCCTCTTTGTGTTCAAAAGTCATCCAAGGCTCCGAGGTGGCGTTGAAGCCTCTCAGGTGATTTTGAAATCAAAACAATATCATCAACATATAAAAGGATGTGAACTGGGGTACCTCCCGGGTCACTCCCCTCCCCGCCTGCTTGTAGTATGTAATCGGAGATCTCATCAATGTAAAGCCCAAAAAGTGTCAAGGAGAATGGACAACCTTGCTTAACACCAATGGTGCCAGAAATGGGCTCTAATAAACCTCGAAGGCATCAGACTCGACCAAACACGTTCTTGTAGAGAGTGTAGATGGCCCATATCATCTCTGTCGGGATCCGAAGGCAAAGTAGGCGCTGGAATAGCCTCTCACATGGGATTGTATCAAAAGCCTTGTGGAAGTTCCCCGCAAAGCAACAATAAAGCCTCTTCTTCCTTGCCTTTGTTCCATCAATGAGGCAATGCAGGATGAAGATATGATCGATCGTGGAAAACGCTCGTCTGACCCCGGTTTGGCCTAGTGCTTGGAGGCCCTCTTCCTCTGCACATGAGCTAAGCTATGCCTCAAGAACTGCTCCATGTAACTTGGCCATCGTGTTGCCAATCATGATAGTTCTGTAGGTCCTTGAATCTAGATCATCGCCATATTTGTGGATAGGCACGATAGCCCGATTGAAGACATGTGCAATCAACGAGGCTATAGTGGAGGTTGCATAGATGAGATGCTCACTCTGTAAACTAGTATGGTTGGCAACCTGCCTATGCTGCATAAGGTGTATGGCTCTCTCCACCATTGTTGTAGTAAAGAAAGAGGAGTGTGTGGGTCAGGCTCGAGCGGCTGTGGAATGGGTGGCTGTCAAGGCATATCATATAATCGATTGCATAATCTTGCCAAATCCGTGGGTCCTCAATGGGTATAGTCGGACAAGGCTAGGGGGGGAGAAGGGGAGGGAGAGAGAGAGAGAGAGAGAGAGAGAGAGAGAGAGAGAGAGAGAGAGAGAGAGAGAGAGAGAGAGAGAGAGAGAGAGAGAGAGAGAGAGAGAGAGAGAGAGAGAGAGAGAGAGAGAGAGAGAGAGAGAGAAGAAGAAGAAGAAGAAGAAGAAGAAGAAGAAGAAGAAGAAGAAGAAGAAGAAGAAGAAGAAAAGAAAGTTTCTTTTTTTAGTCTATCACAGGCCAAAAGTTGGCCTATGAGACAAAACATATGATACTTGATGCGAATGTCATCTTGCTGTCACAAAGATTAAACAAGATCATAAAAAGCTAGTACAATCTAGTCTCAAACGTGAGTGATGAAATACTAAGGGTGATGGAGCCGTCTCTCTCTAGGGATATATGCATGTCTATATGCAGAGGGTAGTACAAACATGACAATGTGTCTGACTACTAGCTCCATCGAGTGTAAGTGGAGGGGTGGAGGATGTGGTACATAGGTGGAACTCGTGCTAGGGCTTCCCATATGAAAGCTATAGGATCTTTTCTCATCTGGGCTACTCGCTCCGTGGATGCTTGGCACCGGCGGGCTCGAATCTCCTCTATCAAGCGATGGTGTAGCCTCACTCCTCTGAACCCTATGACTCGTGGTCGTCGTCTAGCTCGGTTCACATCAGCCTTCTGAAGTGTCACTCCTCGCTAGGAATCGTGTTTGGTGTGGGGGGGGGGGGGGTATTGGGGTCCTTTGGAAAAAATGAGTGAGCTATAGCTATCTCCTCTCCATCTGTGTAGCAGTGTGTGTCAATGGTGTGTAGAGGGCAATGTGGCTAAACCACTTCCCTCTCCCCTAGCTTTCCTCCTGATTTCCTTATTCAAAATAGAACCCCTTACACCATCAAAGGTAAGATTGGGGCTATTCGAAAGTGAAACAACCAATGTTTCCCATGAAGCAGGTAAGATCCTCAACAAGAAGATGGCCGTAAGCTTATCATCAAATGGAGGTAATCCAAGAGTTCTGCAATTGTGAAAGAGTACCTGTAAAAGAAGATAAGTGCTCAGCTGCACTATTTAAGTCATCAAGCTGCATACACACTAGCTTACACATAAGATGCACTTGATTTACAGGTATGGTATTTTCATAAGTGGCGTTTAGCTTCTCCCATACCTCAAAAGCAGTTGTAAGGCCTTTCAAATCCACTAAGATTTCATATGATACAACCATCTTAATGTAAGTGATGGCCTTCTTGTTTAGGTTCATCCATGCTGCATCTGTCATATCTTCAGGCTTGACTTCCTTAAGGGTCCCTTCACAATCTTTAAGAAAGAGGATGCCCAACATTCTCTCTTTCCACAAATCAAAACGGCTACCTTCAAATCTCTTGATCTCAAACAAGCTTTTGACATCAGATGTAGAGGCCATGTTTGCACACTAAGAGCTTCAAAATTTCACCAAAAAAGGTAAAATATAGTTGAGAAATTAAGCCCAAAAACTGTTCAAAACTTGCAAAAATCAATTTCTGAAATTTTCTGCAGAAAATTTCAGAAAATTCCAGCAAGCTGTAATTGCATCCAAAACAACAAGTTTGTTGTTTTTCGACCACAAAAGACATACATAGATGCAAAACGGAGTCAATGGGTGCTTGTTTTCACAAAAGCCCCAATTTTTGAAGCAATATGACGGTTGACCTGTAAATCAGAGAAATGGCATGCTGCAATAAGTTTCCTGTAAAATAAGAGAAATGGCCTGCTGCAATAAGTTTCCAGCAAGTATGCACTGCTTCAATCTTTGTACATGTCCTCCCACCTGAAATGAGAGAGAATTTTTGCAACAAAAGACCTGCAGATGAAAAGATCATCAATGTGGATGCTGAAAATGACTTGTGGGGATACAAAAAGAAGAATAGAAGAGATTCTTGGCGATGAAACTCTCTAAAAAGCACAAAATTTGCTTCAGCTTTGCTGCGGGTTAAAGTAATCTTCCAAAAACAACACTTTTGTCACGAGAAAAGAAGGTTTTTCGTGATGAAATTCTTCCAAATTCGAGAAAACGATTTCAGCTTAAGATAGGTTGAGGTAGAAAAGCACTTGGAGCAACTTTGTCGCGATGGAACAACTCAAAGCTCTAATACCAGTTGAAAGAGGCCGTAGAGAACTACGTCGTAGTGTGCTCGGTTGCTCCAAATGCCAAGGGAATGGGCTGTTGCGTGAGGAGAGAGAAAGTAGAGAGAGAAACCTGCGCGAAATTTAGAGAAGAAGATGGAGAAGTTGAAGTTGAAGAAGTCTCAATCAAGTTATGAGAGATTTGGGAACAAGTCTTATTGATAAGTGACTTTTAGGTCATTTGGGCATGTTCACACATGGCCAATGACCAAAAGTCATAAAAATAATGTAAATGCCTATAACTCCCCAATCTGGGGTCCAAAAAATATGACAAAAATATTGGAAATTAGGTAGGCCCATAACTAATTCCACATGTCCCACAGGTTTCGAGGATCTATAACAGAAATTCCAGCATCTTCCAAGATTAACAAACATGAATATACAACACTTAATCATACAAATGATGAGACAAGGATAGAGAGAGATTAGACAACATGTTCAAAGTGTTACGTAAGCCACTGCTTACTCACATCATCATATATACAAATGTCAATTTACAATGTGGGAGTCAAAATCTCAACCTGCAAACATAAATAGATGGAAGAGTGTATGTACAAAATTTACAAGAATATTCAGATGTAGGGACAGAAATCTGAATATAGATGAGATGTATGACCTGAGAGGTTGTAGAAGAGTGTATATGAGTGACAGAAAGAGGAAAGATCAGTTTCAAACTGATATTCAGCAAACTCTAATCTGAATTTAGGCTATGGAAGACCCTAAATCAGATGTGTGTGTGAAAGATCACATACTTACAGACTTAACATAGAATGCTAACATGTTGCTGAGAGAAATCCTCATACTCATATGGAAACACCTTCTCTAACACCTCATCTGATGCATGTAACATGCATGTACTGATTCTCCTTTATGGGTGCCATTGCCTCCATGTATGCTGAATAGGACTCCTCTAGATATGGATGCCACCGTCTCCGTAAGCTCCAAGTAGTATCTATGTGCATAGAGAGAATATGTACCTGAATAGTTAACATAAGATGCAATCTTATGTTAAGCTCCATCCAATGTCTTTGAAGTACTTGATAATTTTCATGTAGAAGACAATCTTCAAATACATCATGTAGATGGATGATCCACACCACCAATCTGTTGATAAGTAAGTCTTCTTCATAAGAAAGAGTATGAGCACACTCTTCTCCAAGAAGAACTCCATGGCTGCTCCTAATATGCTTCAATAGCTGCTCCATAGCTTCCCATATGTGCACCATGGGTGCTCCATGTGTGCTCCAGCTAGAACACCTCCAAGAGAGACCTAAGCTGGCATTGGATATTCCACAAAGTGACCAAGAGCCTCACTTATATAACCTTCATGACCTCTTGCGATCTCATGCGAAAAAACTCTCCAAAATAAAGCTCTACGACATAAAAAGGTTTGATCACTGTCTAAAAGCTCTTCGGAATTTTGATGGCTGTTTTTTAAAGTTTGATCGTTATTTTTAATTCTATTGCTAGAATTAGCTTTCTATAAGCTTTTAACTTATAATTTTGCTCAATCTTCAATTACGGTTTTCTCCCACATGTGATCTCTGATGACTGAATGTTCTATACCATTAGAAAGCTCTCATCAAGCTCTTCAAGATAGGCTCATAAAAATTTTATCTAATCTTTTTGTGCCAAAATGACTTAGTACTAAAATTAGGGTTTTTGCCCTAATAGGATTTTGGACTGATGTGACATTGATTTCCAACAATCCCCCTTGCAATGTCATATTGGTGCAATGTCATATTGCAATGTCATATTGGAAACTCACATAAGCTTTAAACTTATCCTCCAGAATTGATCTTCAAACTTCATCTTCAAAAGTCTTCTTCAAAATTGAATTTGAACTTCTTCAAACTTCAAAAAATCTGAATTTGCTGAATATGAACCATAATACCTGAGAAAATATGCAAACTAGATATCCAATAGTGTTAGCATACATCAAGCAATCACTGCTTGACAACATATGTAGCATGTGCCATGAATTGACTCTGAATTTGCTATCTCCTGAAATAAGTGTTCTCAAACCTGTAAGCATACACTAGGATCCACATATTTGCATTTACCCATAGTACAATAATTCGCGAATTTTATGCCCAAAATAAAATTCGTAAAATTCGTAGAACGAATTAATTCGTGGTGCACGAATTTTATGCATTTTTTTTTGCCATACCTTGACTAGGTGAAAGATACATAAAGGTGAGCTTATATATGCCATGCTTATCCACTTTTCCAAAGGCAATAACAAAAGCAAAAGGGGCATAATAAACTCTTCTAAAAGGGATAATTCTCCCCTTGATGGAGACTAAGAGAGCATGGAGACAACATATTGCACTTGATTCAAAAGCCCCCAACATCAGCAAGAAGCCATCCAAGAGATCAAAGCACAAGATACTTGGCTTCAAAAGATAGAGATCCCTTCTATGCATTTTACTTTTATTATTGCATGTTAAGGAGATAGGAACCATTTTTTCATCCTCAGGATTGCACTCCACCACATGACATAGAATTGAGCACATCTTCACCATACACACACTAACGTGTCATTAGCTCCATCCTTGTATCCATCTACACCCTATCAACAATCATTTTCCATTTTATCCACATTTGTAAGTTCTCCCTATCTCAATGATGAGTGGATAGACATCCACATTTATGTATGATTCATCTCATGGGTCAACTTTGGCCTTTAATATAGCTCAATAAAATCCATGAATCTTACATGAGATTAAGATATATATATATATATATATACTCTATATGTAAAAAATAAAATTCTCTCCAGATAAATAAAATTCCCGAATTTTATTTTTGGGCTGAACGTACTAAACGAATTAAACGAATAATTCCCAAATTAATTCTCACGAATTAATTCTCTCCTTCGTACTATGCATTTACCTTATGAAAGGTTTCTCAAGGTACTTCTGCTGTGCCATGTAAATACACTAAACAAAATCAAGAACTGAATCCTGGGGCTTGTGACTAACAACTCACAACTTAGTGTATTATGAACACTAGCTGGTTCATCTCTGACTGTACTCAACTCTCATGAGTCTCACCAAAATTTCATATCTATGATGTCATCTTGTCTTCATGCTTGTTCTATCTGTAAGTCCTTCATACCTCTTTCCTTCAGAGTCTGGTATAATCATATATGTGCGCACTTCATAAGTAACATACCTCTCTGAAATATCAAGCTTCTCTTCAATAGAACTCTGGAACTTTCTCCCAAACAGGAACACCCCACAGGAACTTTCTCCACACATTCTCCTTCTTTCTTCTTCTTCAAAAGCTGGAACATAAAGAGAAACTGACAAAGGAAATATAGGAATACCTCTAGGTATGATTCTGCATTCTTTCACATATGGCTGAAAATAAGTCTTCATGTTTCATCATCCCCCTTGGATGATTTAACACTAGTATTCAGAATTCTTCAAAGTATATCAAACTTATATGAAATCTGGAACGTCTTCCTTCTTTCAATAAATCTGATCTTCAGTGATTTAGTCTTGCTTTCTTAACATCAATACTTGTGTCAGAAAAAAAAAATCTGAACCGTTTTTATTAGCACTGCGGTTGCCAATAGCTTTCACTACCACTCTTCAGCTTCCCATAATATAGAATAAGGTTAGCTGATCCTATCATAACAAAAACCTTGCTGAAAGGACTTTAGGATTCATAATCTTCTGCAACATAACAAGTATCTTCTTCTATTTCTTTGCAACACTAATCTGATAGAATCTGGATCTTTGACTTACTTCTTCCAATGCTAAGAACTTTACAAACAAAAAATAGACATCTGACTCAAAAATACTCAAGATCTTCAAGATCATTCAAGATCTCTCCAACAAAATACCTGTGTAGAATCTGCTCTCATCAAACCTTCATGACTGAATGTTTGATTTGCTACCTGAATGTCTCTAAGTGTCCATGCTTCTTATATAAAGTTGTAAAACTTTTCTTCAACTAAATCCTTCCCAAGAATCTGTAACTTCTATTGAAACACAAGTGGACAAACTCTCACCTTGAGAACTCCAAAATTTGCAAGTTGATACTTCATATCTTCATATTCTTCCCGAGTGAAATGTGATATCTTCTTGACTTTCTTTTGGCTAACTCCACTTCTCAATCAAGTGATAGGATATGATGGAACACCTTTTTGAATACAAGCATGTATCCAAAAGTCAAGACAAAACATAGAAAGTAGATTCACCAACTGACTGGTACATAAAAAAAACTGAATTTTTCTGAATGTTTTTGAAAATACTGAATTTTTTGAATCTTTTTGAAAATACTAAATTTTCTGAATTTTTCTGAAAATACTGAATTTTCTGAATTTTTTGAAAATACTAAATTTTTTGAATTTTTTTGAAAATACTGAATTTTCCTCTTGAAAAACTCTGAATTTTCTGAGTATACTGAATATGAGGTAACTTTTCCAAACAAAAAACCTCACTCCAAGTCTCCAACATCTGCTACAAATACTCTTTTACCCAAGAGTTAGGTAAAGAAGAAAAATACTTCACTGCAACTTGTCATATACCAAGTAGCTCTGAATTGACACAAGATGTTCTCGTAGACTTGTCTTTGGATGTAGAGGATAAAAGTAGGAAAAGTATATGGAAAATATAAGAGAAAAAAGGAAGTCTTACTTTCCCTTTGGAATTGTTGGACTTTCTTCTTCTGCATCTTTCTTCCACCTGATGATGATATCAACATCTTCAAATTTCTCTTCCATACCTTTTGTTCTCTTCATCTTGAAGTAGCAAGCACTCCTAACTTCTTCAAATGAATTTTTCTCTTTCTCTAGTGCTAATAGTAAGAGACAAAACAAACATGGTATGTAAATGAAAGTGAACATAAAAGATACAACATGCTTCTACCATCTCCTCATATGCTGAATCAACATTCTGCTTCAAATCTGATTGATATAACTGAATTCACCAACCATTTCCTTGAGTTGGCTGAAGCTGAATTACCTCTCTAGGTACAAAATCTGATAAAAAAACTTCCAACCTTGTGTTGGCTGAAAACAAAACTGATCTAATTCTCCAAATTTGTCTTCTTAGATGAGCTTTCTTGCCATGAAAGAGATCTATCAAAACTGTCAAGAACAACCTCTAGATACTTGTTTTGATATAGCTAATTCTTTTAACTTTCAAACTAATGAAAGTGTTTAAAAGCACTTCTCGAATCCTTCAAATCTCTTCATAACTGCTCTTCTAAGATATGACCTGCAAATGACAATTTGATAGTAAAAACTAATACCTGTGATTTGATGTTGATCTGGTTCCTTCATCTTCTCCAAACCATTGTTTTTCCTTGTAGCCTTCTCTTCATCAAGTCTTGGTCTTCATGCAATACTTCTGTAAAGTATCTTTATACTTCCAAAAGTATTTGGCTGCTAAAAGATCATCAACTTCATACTTATCTTTATACTTCCAAAAGTATTTGGCTGCTAACATATCATCAACTTCATACTCCACACTGATAAATAAACATGTGACTGAATTGTCTAATTCTCAAATCTCTACTCATCTAGATTAAGTGTGTATGTCATATGTCAAAGGCTGGAAGCTTCTTTGTAATCAAATGTTGGTAACCTGGGAATTTGGGAACCTGAGAGCTCTGATACCAAATGTTGGAAATTAGGTAGGCCCATAACTAATTCCACAGGTCCCACAAGTTTCCAGGATCTACTACACAGATTTTAGTATCTTCCAAGATTGACAAACATGAATATACAACACTTAATCATACAAATGATGAGCCAAAGATAGAGAGAGATTAGACAACATGTTCAAAGTGTTACGTAAGCCATTGCTTATTCACATCATCATATATACAAATGTCAATTTACAATGTGGGAGTCAAAATCTCAACCATTCTATGTGAACAGAAATAAATGGAAGAGTGTATGGACAACATTTACAAGAATATTCAGATGTAGGGACAGGAATTTGAATATGTATGAGATGTATGACATGATAGGTTGTAGAAGAGTGTATATGAGTGACAAAGAGGAAAGATCAGTTTGAAACTGATATTCAACAAACCCTAATCTGAATTTAGGCTATGGAAGACCCTAAATCAAATGTGTGTGTGAAAGATCACATACTTACAGACTTAGCATAGAATGCTAACATGTTGCGGAGAGAAATCCTCATACTCATATGGAAACACCTTCTCTAACACCTCATCTGATGTATGTAGCATGCATGTACTGATTCTCCTTTATGGATGCCACTGCCTCCATGTGAGCCGAATAGGACTCCTCTAGATATGGATGCCACCGTTTCCATAAGCTCCAAGTAGTACCTGTGTGCATAAAGAGAAGCATCTTATGTTAAGCTCCATCCAATGTCTTTGAAGTACTCCATAATCTTCATGTGGAAGATGATCTTCAAATACATCATGTAGATGGATGATCCACACCACCAATCTGCTGATAAGTAAGTCTTCTTCATAAGCAAGAGTATGAGCACACTCTTCTCCAAGAAGAACTCCATGGCTGCTCCTAATATGCTTCAATAGCAGCTCCATAGCTGCCCATATGTGCACCATGGCTGCTCCATGTGTGCTTCAGCTAGAACACCTTCGAGAGAGACCTAAGTTGGCGTTGGATATTCCACAAACTGACCAAGAGCCTCACTTATATAGCCTTCATGACGTCTTGTGATCTCATGCGAAAAAACTCTCCAAAATAAAGCTCTACGACATAAAAAAGCTTGATCGCTGTCTAAAAGCTCTTCAGAATTTTTGATCGTTGTTTTTTAAAGTTTGATCATTATTTTTAATTCTATCGCTAGAATTAGCTTTTTATGAGCTTTTAACTTGTAATTTTGCTCAATCTTCAATTAGGGTTTTCTCCCACATGTGATCTCTGATGACTGAATGTTCTATACCATTAGAAAACTCTCATCAAGCTCTTCAAGATAGGCTCATAAAAATTTTAGCTAATTTTTTTGTGCCAAAAATGACTAAGTACTAAAATTAGAGTTTCTGCCCTAATAGGATTTTGGACTGATGTGTCATCGATTTCCAACAAAAAATATGTTTGGAAAGCTCTCGAAGAGAGCTTTCACATGGAAGGGCCAAAATATACAAAAGGAGAGTCCTTGGGGCCTTTATCCCCAACACAATAAACTTTTGAGATACTTAAAAGAAGGAGATTTTCCTTTTTCTGAGTAAAAGGAGAAAGAGTTTTTCCCTGATGTTTTATGCACCTTCTTTCTTTTTCTGTATCACCTCTCCCTTTTCTTCCTTTTTCACTGTTTTGTTCTATTCTTTTTTTTATGGGTTCCCTGCCCTATTTTAGTGGTATTCCCCTTTCTTATTTCATATAATGTTGTGATCTTTTCCTCACAGATATTTATACTAAAAAAAAGAAATTGTAGGGTTTCATTTGAGGTTGAATTTGGGGTTTGCCTGTATTTGTTCTGGTATATATAATTGTCATATTAACCAACATGCAGTTTTCATTTGTGGATTCTTCATCCGAGTTGGGACCAGTTGATAGGTGTGTACACCCATCAACTATGCATTTTCTATAATTTTTTCGTGTCTTTTGTTTGCATTTTGTGCTAGGCTTCATTATGGCCGAGCTTGGCCACCACTTCTGGAAGTGATAGAAACCCAGTTTGCAGAGCTTCTTGTGAGTTCATGCTCGTGGTGTGTGCTCGTTGTGGGATGTATTCACTATTAGTTCTATACTTACTATTGGGCAGTGATGACGTTAGTGGGGATGCCATAGTATTAAGTTGATACTGTTCATAATGGAGATGATCTGCTATATAGTCTTGTGGTTGACTCCCATGAGCTTATAGTTGCACTCTCATTTGAGGGTGAATTTGAGGTTTGCCTGGATTCATTCTGGTGTATTTTAGAGTTTGAAATTCATATATGCATAGCTACTATCATGCCTTATCTTGTTTTTGACCGCGAGACTCTATTCATAAACAATCTAAGTTGTTATTGTGAAATCCTGAACCATAAAAGGGTAGATTCAATGCATTTCAGGTGATGTATTTGAAGCTTTGAAAGGGCCTGCATGAATGATATTCTTTATTTGTAATTCAATAGTTTATAGACAAAAGTGGGAATGACCGAACAATGTCCTTATACTTCACTGAATGTTCATGTGTGATGCAGGATAATGTTGCAGAAAATTTAGATGGTATTGCAGATTTTGCTGTCCCAGGCTCCCCAGAGTCAAGTTATGATAGTAAACTCCCTGGGCCGGAAGATTACACCAAGGATCCTCCATTATTGCCCTCTCAGCTGTACCTTAATACACAGCTTGAGTCCACATTTCATCCTTTGGGTATAGCCCCAAATGCTCAAGGTAATACAAATGGCATGGGCAGGCCACAACATGTAATCTTAAATCATCTCTTTGTTGAGACGAGGAGGGCCACATCCAGTGCTCCTGTGCTTGCACTTGGCTTTACCCAACGTTTCCGTGCCAAATATGTTACAGTGATTCTTCATAAGCCTCTTCAAAGATAGGATTCTCAAACACTGCTTACTATGGGCAGTCAAATGTCAAGAATAATTAATGGAGACAATTGAAGCTCATGCCGTGCTTGTGAGCATGCTGTTCTTTAGTTGAGCTACAGGCAGTTGTGTCATATGGTAACAGATTCCAAAGGAACAGGGGGCATTATGGTGAAACCTGCTATGATCAGAGTATACGAGTTCGTTCATTCAAAGGTTTGCTCAAAGGTGACATCTATCAATGAAGGGTCAGAAACCAGAGTAATGAATCGATGATTCAGTGGTAGATATTGCAAGGCCTTATCCCCCCCTATAGAATAATTTTCTGAGCCTCAATTGTTGTACAGATAATCTCAACTGAACCTTCTGAGGGATTTTGGTTGGCAACGTCTAGAAAAGATATTTGTTCAATTTGTAGGAACTCTGCAACTAGCCATTTTCCTTTCCTAAGGTTGCATCAAATTTTTTAAATTGTAGTCAGACATCTGTAAGGTACAATGGGAGGTGCATGTAGCTTGCGATAGAGAAGAAAGAGCATGAGAAATGTATCTAATTTGAAGATTTGAATGGCAAGGTAAGCCTGTGTTCCAGCATTTTAATGCCGATGGATCCCTCTAAAGTGTAGGTAACCTTAGTTTATCTGATGTCTCCCATGTGATGTCTCCCATGTGAAAGAGTCTAGGAAACTATGTCAACCATTTCTACAGCAGTGTTGCTTGCCATATTCCTGTATTGTGAGCTAATGTTACAGATTGCAAACTACATTTTCATCAATGGCTGCAAAGATACAACAAAATTGTCTGTGCGCAGTCTGAGTATGACAAAGGGCATATATATATACTTGAGGGTAGCTTTATATATATATATATATATATATATATATATATATATATATATATATATATATATATATATATATATATATATATATATATATATATATATATATATATATATATATATATATATATATATATATATATATATATAGGGGGAGGATTTTTCAGTATCTGCTTCTTGTGTTTAGTTAGTGTGGTTGCATATATTCCAATGTATTTTCATCAAGGTTGGCTTTAACTGGTTCTATGAATTCCACTGTGTGAAAACATGGTCCTTTGCATACAGGAATTTCACAGGCAGATCTATTACCTACAATCTGGAAAGGCCAGAAGTCTTGCTTAAATAAAACTTTTACTGCATGTGTCACTTTTCTTCCTTACTGATGCTAAAGGACATGGAACGTGACTTCACTGGAGGAAAGATATTTACGTTAAGATCTGAGATGGAGAGGGGAGGTGTCCCGCCCTCAGCACTAGGTTACATATAAGCTATTTTGTGTCTTAAGGTATTCTTTCATGTCAATGGATGTCTAAAGAAAGGAAACATGGATTGACACCTGAGATGGGGAGGGGAAGTGTTCCTCCCCAGGGCACTAGGTTACAGATAAGTTATTTTGCATCTTATGGTATTCTTTCATGTCATTGGATGTCTAAAGAAAGGAACTATAGATCCAGGACTGAGATGGGGAGGGGGGGGTGTTCCTCCTCGGGGCATTAGGTCACATATAAGCTATCTTGTAACTTATGGTATTCTTTCATGTCAATGGATGTCTAAAGAAAGAGAATATAGATTGAGATCTGAGATGGATGATATCTACTGCTAAAATGACCCTATGGGACAGGAAGATGAAGTTTTTTTCCCTCTGATGTTTAGTATGGATACATGCCAAGAGCAATCACATGGTGTAAGTAGTGCACAACTTATTGATGAGTAAGGTGGCTCTGATTCTGGTCAATGTGATATAAAATGATGCTTGATCAACGTTTTTACTTGGAACCTGGTCACCTGAAATCTGATCAATGTGACTCACTTGAATAGTTAGTGATCTTGACCTTCACGTATCAGTGTAATGGATGGATTTAACTGTTATGTTCTCAGTGTGACTCATTTGAATAGTCAGTGATCTTGACCTTCACATATTAGTGTAATGGACGGATTTAACTGTGAGCTTCTTTCATAACTTCAGATGTCATTATGTTACACTTACTACTTCGTTTCATATGTATATTTAGCTGAGTTGCCTGTTGCATCTTATATTTCAATAAAGTGCACAACTATCATGTTACATACTCAGAATCTTTCATGCAGACAACACAAGATGATATAGGTAAAGATAAAGGTGAGAAACTCTTCATTGTAGCTTGCATACATACATTATAATCATAACTTCAAGTTTTTAACGTGTAAGTGGTTGTACCTCCTTCATCAGCATAACACCTATTTTTATGATTCTTCCCCTTAAGCTTAGAATGAGCTTCAATGTGAAAAATGCATATATAGCTTGACACTTTCACATAGCTTGGCTCTTATATTGTTAGAGTTCAAGGACTGTAGAAGCATGCAAACAACACAAAGAAGAAGAAGAAGATTTGAGCACAACAGTGTATTATTAAGTGAATGTACAAGTCAAAATTAGTACTCCATAGGGTTATAGAAGTATATACAAACTGGGAGAAAAAAATCTCCTAATGGAGGGAAAAAGTGCCCCGGTGGTCCTAAGTGTGTTCACACACATCACTAAGGGGGTAGCACTCATGTACACGGAAGTGCCTGACAATGTGGAATAAAATCAATCCACAAAAGGAAGTGAAGTGCACAGATTTGACTGGGTAGGGAGAGAGATCACAATGGTGTGCAAGCTCAATAATGAGAAGGAAGAAAAGAATGACAAGATTGACTAAGTACAGAACCAACTACACACAAAAATTTCCTTACAGATTCATGTACAGCACAAGAATCTTTTTCGTACAAGTGTAGATGACCAAGCGAGGGGATGGATTGAATGCGAGTAGGAGGGAAGGAGCATTGAAGTACAAGAGAACGAGAACAAACTGAAGACTAGCCTTGGCAACTTGTTGGGGCAGAGCTCTTGTGTCAGGTGATGGTAGAGGAAGTGAAGAATCAAATGGTAGGATCCTTCCACGATGGGGTTTGCAATACCTTTTTGGGTACCAAAACCTTGGGTAACTAGACCACCACTAAGCTTCTTCCTTCCGAGTCCTCTCTGTTGATGGAGGTGATGGAGACGGAGAGGAGAAGACACCTTTGAAAAGTGAGAGTATCGAATGCACAAGGAACCAAAGTGGAATTCATGTGCACAAGTGGGTGTGAGTATATTTTAATTTGTCTTCTTTGGGCTCTATCCCCTTAAAGATGTTGAAGATAAATGTACAAGCTCATTTTCATATGAGCAATGCTTGGATAAATTTACCAAATATAAAGATAAAGGAAAAGTAGAGAAAAAAGGAAAAAATAATAAAAGAAAAAGTCTAGTCAAAATTCATGATGAGTAAGAGATACAATATCTTTCCTTGTAGTTAGTGGCATGTAGTGGGGAAAGTGGTGAGTTAAGGAGGCACAAACTTCTTCACATGCTCATTGGTTATAAAAGTGAAGTGGGAGCACATTCAAAACAAAGAGAGAAAGAGGCAAGAGCTCCAGTAGTCGGATCTAGCCATTTTGTCATTTTGTCTTCCCTGAGACTCCTTCCAGCCGCACGTCAGTTTGTACACAGCTCTGTTGTGGAGCTCATGTCTCAGTTTATATCTAACCATTTCTTGCGTTTAAACATTCATTGGAAAGCTTATCTCGTGTACTTTCTGCATACCAAATATCTCTTTGAAAGCTTAAATAATTTGTGAGATATCAGTGAAAGAGTGAAGTCCAGTTTTTCAGTATACCTCTGTAGACAAGTAGTCTATTTTGGTCGGTTAAGTTTCCCGACCAAAACATATCCAAATTGCTTGATTTTTGTCTTCTTGGAAAGCTGTTGGCATCTACTTTCACTGTCCCAAATATCTTACTCAGAAGTTTTATATTTTGTGAGATATATGTCAGAGAGTAAAGTCCAGTTTTACAGTGTAGTTATGTGTGCAGGTGGTCTATTTTGGTCAGTTGAGTTTCCTGACCCAAACTCATCAAAATTACCTGTTTTTTAGCTTGTTGGAAAGCTATTTGTGTCTACCTTCTCTGTACCAAATATCTTTCTCAAAGGGTATATATTCATAGAGTTATCAGTCCGAGAGTGAAGCTCAGTTCTTCAGCATACCTGTGTGGACAGGTAGTTCATCTTTGTCAGTTGTGTTTCTTAATCAAAACTTGTCCAAATTAAGTTATTTATAGCTTGTTAGAAAGCTCTCTTTATCTACTTTGATTGACTAAAGGCTTAAGTCCATTTGAGTTTTGTATTGAGAGTAGCAAGCTATCTAAGGTGCAACTGTTTGTCCAAGTGTTGGACATACAAGGTTTCACTACACACTTCCGTTGCCCATAGGAGAAATCATTCTCCATAGTTGGTATCAGAGAAAACTTGGTGCTGAAGCTTCATCAACAGAGCTGGAGATAAAGCAAAACAAAAGAGGACTATAAAACAAGGAGGAGCTTCACAAACGAAAGAGCAAAGGACAATATAACTATTCGAGGTAACTCTCAAAGTCTTTGATACTCTTCAATGGCTGACTTGGGTCAACAAGTAGAGAAGTTGGATAAGGATGACTATCCTGTGTGGAAGTTTAGAATTACCAACTACCTAATGGGCAAAGGCTTATGGGGTATTGTGAGCGGCGATGATGCTCAACCTCAAATCAATCAAGCTATGGCCACCGAAGTCCAAAGGAGGCAAGCAAAAGAATGGGAAGAGAGGAATAAGAGAGTCATGTTCCTCATTTCGTAAGTCATTACTAATGCCATGGTAGGGCATATTCAACATTTAGAAAAAGCTAAGGATGCTTGGGAAGTTCTTGAAAGGATGTATTCAACAAATACCAAAGCTAGGAAACTCCAACTCAAGAATGAGTTGAACACAATCAAGAAAAGCTCGAGTCAATCCATAGCTGAATATACTTTGAAGATTAAGGAGCTAAGCGATGCTTTAGCTTCTATTGGCACAACGGTTGAAGACGAAGATCTTGTGTGTTATACTCTCAATGGATTGAGAGAAGATGAAAGATAGAAGCTTTTTATAACTTCCATTAACTTGGAAGATGCATATCCAGGTTTTGAACAACTCCCTCATCTTGTCACAGAAGAGCTTAGCTTTGGTGGTCCCAAAGTAAAGGACAGCCACAACCAAATGTTATATGCAGGTCGAGGTAAATGAAAGAACTCGAGAGGAGGCTCAAGAGGAAAAGGAAGAGGTCACAACAACTCCAACTACAACCAAAACAGTTCAGAAGACAACAAGGATGCATCAAATGCCAACACACAAGGAAGAGGTCGAGGTAGAAGTAGAGGAAGAGGCCGAGGCTCGTACAATTTTCATAAAGGTATAACATGCTATCATTGTGGTAAAGTAGGACACTATGCAAGTGATTGTTGGCTGAAGAATGGAAGACCAAATGGAGGAAATCAAAGGAACCAAAGCAACTATGCAAGCACCTCAAGTGAAGGAAGCAAGGAACACTACTTGCAATGAGACATGAGTATAGAAGCTCTTGTGAAAATGACAAAAAATGGTACATTGATTTAGGTTGTAGTAACCATATGTCATGCCAAAGAAGTTTGTTCACTAATCTACAGGCACCAAGTGGAAAAGGATGTGTTGAAACAGGTGATGATACTCAACACATGATTGAACATATTGGAGATATAAGGCTTGGTGATACAAGTAGAGCAAAGGTACTATCTAATGTTCTTCATGTTCCTACATTTTCAAAGAACTTGATTTCAGTAGGACAAATGGTAGAGAAGGGTTATCATGTCATATTCAATGAGAATGGGTGCTTCATAAAGAATGCAAAGGAAGGCTTCAAGGTCATTGCTCGAGGTAGAAGAGAAGGAAGGATGTTCACTTTGGACGTTCAACATCCACATGGAAAGGTCATGTACATTCAATGTGGGAACAAGAAGATTTCAGAGCTGGACTTATGGCACAAAAGAATAGTACACATCAACATTCCAAAGCTGAAGGACATAAGCAAACATGAAGTGGTAAGAGGTCTTCCAAAATTTAATAGCATTGGACTACATGAGTTATGTGAAGCCTATCAACTAGGAAAGCAAACGAGGAAGCCATTCAAGAGGAGCAGTTATGTGGCTCCAAATGTCTTGGACTTGATACATACGGATGTATGGGGACCAACCCAAGAGGCATCAATGGTTAGTAATAGATTTTTTGTCACCTTCATTGATGATCACTCAAGAAAGGTATGGGTGTTTTATATGAAGCAAAAATCAGAGGTGTTTTCTATATTCAAAAGATTCAAAGTTGAAGTTGAAAAAGAAACAGGAAGGTCTATCAAAACCTTAAGGTCCGATGGTGGAGGAGAATTACTTCTCCAAAGAATTTTCAGATTTTCTACAAGAGAATGGGATCAAAAGGCAATTCACTTGTAGGTATACACCACAACAAAATGGAGTAGCTGAGAGGAAAAATAGGAAAATTGCTGAAATTGCAAGATGCATGCTCAACGAGATGGAGGTACCATTGTACTATTGGGCTGAAGCTACCACAACTGCCATTTACTTGATGAATAGGTGCACAATATCGGGAATACATCACTTGATTCGAGAAGAGATATATTCCGGTAAGAAACCTGATCTTACACACCTCAAAGTGTTTGGATGTGTTTGCTTTGTTTACATTCCACAAGAAGTTAGAACAAAGAAGGATGGACTTATTGTAAGCCCTCTCAGCCTGAGAAAAACTTTTCTTTTTCCTCCTGAAACTGTCTTGATCATGTGCACCTGCTTAGTCTCTTTTTGAGGATATGCATTGGTTAAGATAGGAGTGGACATGGAAAAGGGCCGACTCATCTTAGTCCATGAACCTCTAGCCCTAGGAGCCTATGCCCTTATGTTTGTCCTCGTAAACTAGAGCCATCTCTATGGCCTCTGCCAAAGAGTGACACCTCTCCTTTCTAACTAGAGGTCGAATAGTTTCTTTGAGCCCCAAGACAAACTTGTGAGCTTGGAGAAACTCTTGGATATAGTCAGGTAATTTAAGAAGTACCTCCCTATAATTATCCGCATCTTAACCGGTTTGATTTTTGTGATTAATGAAAAACCAAGTGTGTAGTGCTCTAGACCTCTCATCAAGTGGCACAAAATTATTTGAGAACAGGACTTTAAATTGTTCTTATGTAGTTGGATCTTTCTTGTCTTGCTCAATCTTACATCACCACTTATGGGAAACGTCCATAAGATTATAAGTCGCCTACTGAATCTAATGCCTATTGTCCATGATATGACATAGACAAAAGCACTACTCCCACTTGCTAAGCCACTGCTCAACAACATCATCAGTCTGTGCGCTAGTAGAGCCATGATATTTGGGTGGCTTAAGATCCTTAAGCTTCCATGGAGCTTCTCTTACTAGAACACTCCCGCTAGGAATTTTTGGGGGTTTGATGCTCACATGGAGCATCTTACTCCATTCCTAGCAGGTCAGTCTCTGGTACTACTTCCTCTTTCTTGGAGCTACATACGTGCTCCAATATATCTTGAAGTGCACTCTCTAGCTATGAGATCTTAGCCCTCATGGTATGTATACCATTTGAAATGGTTGATCAACCATGTGCGTGTCAACCCTAACTGGTGAAGAAGGTTCTGAATCCATACTAGGAAAAAATGAAATTCTTTTTATGTTTTTATCGTTTTATGTTTTTTTTTTATGATTTCTATATTTATGTACAACTTAAGTAACAAAGTGGCAACTGAAAGTAACTAGCCATAAGCCTTTGCATAAAGAAATGACAAAAAAGAAAACTTTTAGTATGCTTCCCTACTTTTATGCATATGCATGCAAAAATTCTGAAAATTTCGACAACATTTCGACAGGAAAATGAAAATAAGAAAAAATATAACTAAATGCACTACACACACTTTCAAGCAAAGTGTGCTTGCGGGCACGTATATATAATAAGACCAAAGGGCACCACATGAACTTGTATAATACCTCATGCTTGTGGCATGATATAAAAGATAAGAGTGGTGAATGTTCTTATGTCTTCTTGGGGGTACTTGCAAAAGAAAGCACCACCATCCTATTTTCATACAAATCAAAGAGTTGAACAAGCCTATGAATAAACATACGTTGCATATTCCATGTGTTATGCGTGTTCTAAGTGCAAAACAATGCATAAAAAGAGTAGGAATGCATGAAAATCACAAGAAAACTTATCTTGGGGTGTAAAATTTCCATGTGCAAGTATGTGAAAGTGCTAGAAATGATTGGTATATACTCTTCTTGTGTCTCCAAGTGAATCTCAATCTTTGTTGCATCAAAAAGATGTTTGTATGGGGGTAGTTGATGTTGAACATCCAACTTCAAATCTTTGTACAAGTCTATAGATGAATGTAATTGTGATAGGTCTTTGAGCATGGACTCTATAGGGAGTGGAATTAATCAATTTGGTTGAGATTTGAGTGATTTATGAACATTTTGGTGGAAGATGGTAGTCCAAACAAGCTATTGTAGAGAAGGTTTGGCTATGGCTTATGAGAAAAAAAAGATCAATTGCTTCACTGTGGGGGTTCCTTCAACCAACAGAATGCACATGAGTCTTCTATAATCCCATATATGAAGATGCAGCTGAATTTTGCGCCTATATATTGAGTTTTATGACTCTCTCTTCATCATCCAAGAGAGGGGAGGAGGTGAAGCGAATGAGGTTCCCTATCTTCATGCTCCTCACGTACGTCATCTGTACTTGTCTTGACCGCTATGCGCGTGTAGCTTGTGTAGCTTCCGGCATCATTTTCTGCTCATGAGGTCACTTGGGGGGTCTTTGGGCTTCTCTGAGGGCCTACTCCTCCCCTACTTTGTGCATAGAACCCTTTGTTCTTCTCCCAGTTGGCAATGATTATCAGAGAAGATCTTAGTGATGACGACAATGACTCGAAGCAACCGGAAATTCACACAAAAAACTTAAGAAAGTGACTTTCAAAAACTTCCCAAACTAGATCTAAATACCAAATGTAGGACTAGCCTAAATAGTAATTCTCTAGAATGATATAGTGCCCACATGTGGTCACCATGCAACACTTATCCCCATTACCATTGAATACCTTAGGATATCCCTCAAGCTAGGGACCTTGGCTATGACTAACCGTTGTCCCACACACACACAAGGAGTGCTCTCTATAGATGAATGTATAACACACTCTCTCTAGTGCACACATATTTCAAATGACAATCCTCCTCTTCTATGGGTCTATGGGATGTGCTTAGCAGGTGAAGGAGGGGGAAGGAACGGGAGGCACCATCTCTATGCTCAAAGAGATGGATATAGGGTAAATCGAAGCTTAGAAGTCTTTCCATAGTTGGCAGAAAGATTGAAGCTTAGAAGTCTTGCCTATACTAATGGCAACCTATTTCTTCTTGTCTTCTTATGTTGTTGTTTTGGTTTGCACGTATTCACAATGTGTTAGAATAAAAATTGAAGTTAGTGAAGTGCCAACATTCTAGTATAATTTTTTTTTATATTGACCTCAATCTATGAGATAGATTAGTGTATAATAATGCTTGAATAGACTTCTTGGATTCCTGTTCAATAGAAGTAGGATCTAGCTAGAAAATACATGTATGAAGAGATTTTCTCCTAGCATTCGAGAAGATAAAAAATGGTGGAGAAGATTCACAATATTTTGTATTTTGTTCCATAAAGATCTTAAGTTATGAACATGCTCATCTCACATTCATACAATAGGTTATTGGCTAATTCTTTTCCTTCCTATGGGGTGTACATATGAAAAGTAGTAACAAAGTCATTAGCAAAGGCCATTAGTGATGCCTTGAAGCATAAGGAATATTTAAGATGATCGACTTTTCAAAAATTTTCTATGAATGTATTTTGACTTCTTAAAACTCTCCTATGAATGTAAACCATCGATGTGAAATTCTAGGTTGACTTGTTGGTTGCTGGTAGAATTGGAAGTGTGATAACTCTATAGAGGCCTAGTCTTCGCAAACTTTCTGAAGTGAAAGGGAACCAAAAGGAAGCTAAAGAAATCCAATCCTATGTTCATAGAAATCCGATCGTACGTACTATGTACTTTATTTTTTATTTATATATTTTTGTAATCAAGCTTGTACCAAAAAAATTTCCTTTGTTAATGTGTTTTTTTGAAATCTTCATAATAAGGACGTAGATCTTGAACATGGTGATTGATGATTGTTATTTTGGGATGTTGTGTGAAGGATCCACCTTTGAAATTTGAAAATATGCTATATAGTGCTATACCCATCCATTTTAAAGTACTTAGTAGAATGTGTTGCATTCATCAATTTTTGGGCTATCTTATGCTATCTAACTTTGTATAAATAGGAGCCTATTAATAAATCAAAGTAGTACAATATGCTCTCTATCTTGACTTGTGGCGCTTTTGCATTCCAAAATGTATATGCCATATAACCTTGCAAGGAGATTCCTAATATGCATTAATTTAGACTCCCAAAATGTATTCTAACATGTGAGGTAAGTGCATCAATTATGAGCAAGTGGCTGAGTGTGCAAGGCTATAAGTGTGTGATCAGCTATGAGTGAGTGAGAATGAGTGGTTGTAAATGTGAGTGAGTGTGAAGGAAGTTGTGCATGTGTGTGTGAGTGACTACGATTTGGGGTAGATGTGATGCAAAAATTAGGATGTGTACAAAGGAGACCAAACGACAAAGAGAATGTGAGAGCTTATCCTCTGTCGGGGCCACAATGCCAACTAAGTGCATGAGTTGTGTATATGAGTTTTCAATTGTGAGTTGAGTGATTTTTTTGACTTAATGTGAAAGATAAAAAGGAAGTGCCATTGAGTGTATCTAAAAATTATTGAGAGTGAGGATTGTGTGTGAGTGAGAGAAAGAAAGAGAGCTAGAGTTTAATAGTGTGCATGGTAGTGAGTGACATTGAGTGTGAGTGTGTGGTAGTGGGATTGTGAGTTGTGAGAGTGTGAGATGAGTGTGAATTAGCTCAAGCTAAAAGAACAGTCCAATTAAGAGAGCCTTATATGTATAGCATGCAGATGTTCTACTTCTAATCATTATTGTGTATGTTGATGACATGCTGGTTATTGGTTCTAATGAGAAGCATATTGCTGAATTTAAGGCTGATTTGCATGCCTCTTTTAAGATGTCAAATTCAGGGCATTTGCATCATTATTTGGGCATTTAGTTTATGCAAGGTTATGGGGGAATAACTTCATGTCAAACAAAATACATTGAGACATTTGTAGCATTTTATCCTTGAACATTGCAAACCTATTTCCATTCCTATGGAAATAGGTTTAGGTTGAGTCTTCATAATGCTTGAGATGCTTTTGATGTTGTTCTCTATCAGTAGGTTGTTGAATGATTGATTTTATTATGCATAAATTGGCATGATATTTAGTTAGTTGTCTCTCATATGAGCATGTTTATGCATTGCCCAGGTGTCAAGCATTGGTAGGCAGTTAAGCGGATCTTTTGCTACTTGAGTGGTACCTAGATACTTGGATTGTGTTATCCCAAGGGGGGATCATTACCACTAGATTCACATGATTTTTCTAACTTAGATTGGGATGGTTGGTATGACACTCATGTGTCCACCAATGGTTTTGATTCATGCTTGACCACTCATGCATATCTTGGTTGAGCAAGAAGCAGCCTACCATGGCCACTTCTAGTTGTGAGGTTGAGTATATGGAAGCTTTCACAACGGCTGTTGAGTGTGTGGCTTGGTGTTGGTCAGTCTTCTTCCACCATTATCTTCACTAATAGTCAATGCGCATTAGTAGTTTTGATGAACCCTGTGTTCCATGCTTACACAAAGCACATTGAGGTGCACTTTTATTATGTCAAGTAGAAGTTCTCTGCTAGAGAGTTCCATGCTTACGCAAAGAACATTGAGGTGCACTTTTATCATGTCTATCCTATATGGGCATATGTGCCCATATAGGATAATGTTACAGACTTTTTCATAGAGGATCCACCTAGGGAGAAGTTTAAAGTTTTCCGCAAAGCTTTATGATTACTTCTTTTTGTGGATTGATCGCTTTCCACATAGCTTGTCACTTTCTTATAGATGAGTGCCATCTTCTTGTTCACTGCATCACTCCCAAGGGGGATTTGTTGATATGTTTGGGTAGTGATGTTTTTGAACACACTTAGGACTATCAAGCTACTTTTTTCCCTCTTTAACAAGTTTTTCCCCCAGTTTGTATATACACCTATAATTGTAATGTGTTACTTATATTTGTACATTCACTTGGTAATTCATTTAGCATTGTGTTGCACTCCAATTTTCTTCTTTTTCCTTGTGCTATTCGTGAGCTTCCACATACATCAAGCTCCAACATGTTTCCTATTGATTCTTGTGTCCATTTCTTCTTTGGCCATTAGAGAAAATTCTTGATGGTAGTCAGTTCCCACTGTCCCATACCAATGACTTATTTCTCCAATCTGTAGAACTACATTCATTATTGTTCCACCTTTCATTGTCCTCTTAGTGCTCTCTGATCATTTTGTATAATAAAAAATTTCATCTTCGAGTTGTCTTGTGCCATAAACAAGAGAGCAAGAACTAAGGTGTCTAAATATCATGCCATTTAACTTATAAAGATTTTTTTTGCTAAACCATTAAACTTTCCTTAGCATGATATAGAAAACCACTAATGTTTTGGTCTCTATGACCAATCTAGCTCCCTTGGCTTTCTCAAAATTCCTCCATCCAAGTTGATTTGAGATAAGACCAAGTCTTTTCTCTTTTAGATCCTATTTGAATTTGAGGTCTTTGGAAGCATGTGAACAACACATGGAGGAAGAAGAAGCTTGGAGCACAACACACAATACTAAATGTATTGTACAAAGGTTAGGGACCCGTTAGGTTTATAGGCATATATACAAGCCAGGGGGGGAAAACCTCCTAAAGAGGGAAAGAAGTACCCTGATGGTCCTAGTGTGTTCACACACATCACTACCTAAATGTATCAACAAATCCCCCTTGGGAGGGATGCGGTGAACAAGGAGCTGGCACTCATGTATAAGGAAGTGGCAAGCTATGTGGAACCAATCCATAAAAGGAAGTAAGCCCAAAGATTTACGGAAATGTTCAAACTTCTCCCTAGGTAGAGCCTTTGTGAAAAGGTCTGCAATGCTCTCTTGTGTGGGCACATATGCCAAAGCGAATTCTCCAACAGAGAACCTCTCCCTAACATAATGATAGTGCACCTCAATGTGCTTAGTGAGAGCATGAAACATAGGGTTCCTCGCAAGTGCCAATGCACTCTGACTATTATGAAGATGGTGGTGACAGAAGACTGACCAACACCCAAATCAGCCATAAGGCATTTGAGCCAAACACACTCAATAGTCACTATGAAAGCTATCCTATACTCAACCTCATAACTAGAAATGACCATAGTAGGGTGCTTCTTGCTCAACCAAGATATGCATGAGCTACCAAGCATGAAGCAAAAACCATAGGTGGACACATGAGTGTCATAGCAACCAGCCCAGTCTGAGTAAAAACACAACATGTAAATTTGGCGGTAGTGATTCTCCCTTGGGATAAAACAATCCAAATAACTGAGTACCACTCAAGTAGTGAAAGATGCACTTAACCACCTACCAATGCTTAACACCTGGGCAATGCATAAACCTGATCATCTGTGAGATAGAAAACA
Source organism: Ceratopteris richardii (assembly GCA_020310875.1). Taxonomy (NCBI): domain Eukaryota; kingdom Viridiplantae; phylum Streptophyta; class Polypodiopsida; order Polypodiales; family Pteridaceae; genus Ceratopteris; species Ceratopteris richardii. The sequence goes on along the minus strand of CM035416.1, from coordinate 130,371,855 downwards.
AAATATCTAGTTGAGTAATGCATAAGTAAATCAAGCATCCAACAACCTACTGATAGAGGAAAACATCAAATGCATCTCTAGCATCATGAAGACTCAATCATAAACCTGTCTCCATAGGAGTGGCAATAGGTTTGTAGTCCAATTAATGTACGTTCCAACCTTGATGAGTTGCAGTGCACAGATGCTATGAACAATAGTCATTCGACATGTAACATTAGGGCTAACCAAAATGCATTTAGTCTATGGATGATAGAGATGATAGCCTTTGCTTTCAGTACTGTATCAAACAAAAATACATTTCACTGCTTTATCATCCAATTTCATGCATTGTTATTCAACACTTATGCATATGCCAAACAACCAAAGATATGGAGGTGAGAAAGAGATGGCTTGCGACCATGCCAAGCCTCATATGGAGTTATAGACTACAATGCTTTAGTGGGACACCTATTAAGTTCATATACTGCACACATAACAACCTCAAGCTTGAAACTATGTGGTAAAGCTTGACTCCTGACCATACACCTCGCCATCTCCATGAGTGACCTGTTCTTCCTTTCAAAAAATCCATTCTATTGAGGTGTATACGATGCTTAACATTGATGTTTTATCCCATGATCAACCAGAAATGCATTAAAGTCAGAAGACATATATTCCCCCCTCGATCACAATAGGGGGTGCCCATTTTACATGATGATAGATTTTCAGCCAAAACTAGAAACTGTTTGAAGCATATAAACAGTTCAAACTTTGCTTTCAATGGCTAAACCCACACATGCTTGGAAAAATCATCAATGAAAGTCACGAAGTAAAGGTAGTTCCCAAAAGAAGGTGTCTGAATAGGACCACAAACATCACTATGAACAAGCTACAATTTTTGAGCAGCTTGAATTGAACCATCTTTTGGGAAGGAGGAATGCTTCATTTTGCCCAAAATACAACATTCACAAACATGTTTACTAGGTGATTCAAGTTTGGGCAAAGAGGATACCATTTCACATTTCTATAAGTGTAATAGACTAGCAAAAGTCAAATGAAGAAAGCGTGCATGCCAAAGATTTCCATATGACATAGCCTGAGAATCTTGAACTACACATGCTGAATCCTTCAAATTTTTTGCATAATGTATGAGCTTATACAACCCATGACATAAATTGTCAGAAGCAATAATGACATTTCCATTTGATAGATCATGAACTATACATATGTTATCAACAAATTTCACAACCAAGCCGATCTTGGTTAATGTTGAAACTGATAATAATTTTTCTTGATCCTTGGCACAAATAAAGCATCTAAAAATTTAAAACAAATACCATAAGCAGTAAGTAGAATGATCTTACTAACTCCCATGATAGGATAAGAGAAGTTATTGGTGCATGTGATAGTATTCCTTGTAGGGGCAGGCTCAAGTGAAGTGAAGAAACTGTGCTGTGAGGTAATATGTTTGGTTGCCTCACTATCAGAGTACCAAACATCTAAGTCTATTGTAGACATATATTGTTCATGAGAAGATGGGTCATAACTGCAAAAAGTAGTTAACAGCCATTCTTCATTCTGCACAAGATTTACAGACTCTAATTTGGGTGTAGAGGATTGCAACAACCATTCCAACCTATTTTTTCGTTTCCTCTTTTATAGCTAGATTTGGGAAACTCTTTATGACATGATCATTTTCTCTACAGTATTTGAAAAATAATTTTTGGTTTTCTGCTTTCTTGTCCTCTCTCTCATCCTTCTTTGATTGTGCAAAATTAGAAGATTTTTGCTTAGTAGTAGATGAGCTCCATTTACCTTTGCCTTCTGAGTAGCCAAGAAAGCTTGATATGCAACACGCATAATGGACCTGTTCTACTTACACTAATCTTCTTGCAATAGAACAAAGACTAAATTCTCAAATGTTAAGGCATTTGGATTTCCTTTCATCATCAATCGAAGAGTAGAAGAAAAACTCTGATATGAATTTGGAAGACCATTGAGAAGAGTCCGCACAAGTGAACTGCCAGGCAAGATTTCATCAGTAGAAATCAAGTACTCCTTCAAATCTTTGATCTTTGGCAAAAAAATCTCCATGGAATCTCCTTCATTCATGTGCTCACTCTCCAACTCTTTTTGGAGGTAAGCATTACGAGGCTCATTCCTTGCTTGGTATAAAGTGCTAAGTGTATCCCAAGAATCCTTTGCCATTTCGCAAGAGTGAATGTGAGGAATAATGGCACGTTTGACAGATTATGCTATCAATGCATGTGCCTAAGCATCTCTGCCATCCCAATGAAGTTGCTCTATAGTAGGTACAGTAGGAACCACAACACAAACAAGAACTTGAAGAATATCACCATCTCAAACACCATCTACATCAGCTTTAGTAACTATATTTGCAGGTGTAATAGGACTTTTTGTGACACCCTACACAATATTCCACAATCCTTTTGCAACCAATACATGATGCATCATATAAGCACATAATGGGTAATTGGTACCATCCAACTTATCCTCAATAGCCAACATACGGAATACATCACTACTTTCAACCATGGCCACTAACTAAAGGAGCTTATACTAGTGATCCGAAACCTATATATATCTTTGGCAAAAGAAAAATTGCTTGTGATTTTCATGCAATTTTTAGACTATGACCAGAGGGGTGTCGATGATGCCCTAGATGAAGTGGCGAATTGCTCTGATACCAATTGTTGAAGTTTGAGGTCTATAGAAGCACAAGAATATCACAAGGAAGAAGAAGGAGCTTGGTGCACAACACTCAATACTGAATGTATTACCAAGAGAATGTACAAAGATTAGTGATCCATTAGGGTTATGGGCATATATGCAAGCCATGGAGAAAAACCTCCTAAAGAGGGAAAAAAGTACCCCGGTGTTTGTTGGAGATCTTTAACCCATACTTTCATGAGTTTTGATCTAGCTTAAGCCTTTCACATCTTGTTGACTAAAGCACTTGGAGTAGAGAAGCTGAAGAAGTTTCGAAAGATGCTTGGATGAGAGGACATGACGTTGAGCTTGAGGGGGAGAATTGAGTAATCAAGCTCAACATGTGATGATTGAGGATGACACATATCAATTTTTCATTTCTTTGAGATGTTTAGTTGGTCACATCGGTATTTGTCAGGGATACTTTAGTGAGATTTACTAGATTCATATATTGAGATTGATGGCACACTTGTTTCTTGCCAGCTCACTCATTCACAGACATTGGGTCTTTCCTTATGTACTATTCTTTATATATTGCATTAGTTGTATTTTTTTATTAGTTCATTCTTGTATATTCCTTTTATGTAGTAGTAGAAGAAGAAGATCATTCTTCCTTGCCTCAATCTGTGTGTGTGATCCTCTTGAGTGTGAGAGCATGTGAGTGAGCTCTTTTCCTTATCTCCTTCCTCGTGAAAATAGACTCATAGCTCCAAGATTTCCTTTGCTTTCTCTTGTGTCTTCTTCAATTTCTCTTCTTTATGCCACCGTGTGCTCTAAAAAAAATTCTTTGATACCAAAGCTCTCATAGCAAATGTGGAGAAATTTCACTCTAATGTGCATAGAAACTAGGAACTATCCTATCAGACACTTACTTTCTAAAACATGATTCACTCACAACTCAGATATCCAATGAATCTTAATTTTTTTTTTGACATATAGTAGAAATCTTAGCTTCCCAACAAGCTATAGATCACTCCATGTGGAGTTTGAATGATCAGGCAACCAACTTCCCAAATAAGTCTACATGTCAACTCACATTAAGCGGAAAATTGAAGTGAAGAAGAATTTCTCTCAGTAATTATTGAGAAGAATTTATCAGAGATATTTGGAGAAGAGAGATCAAATGAGATAGGCTTTCAAACAAGGTATCATATCCATCAAATGGATATCTACATAGGGAGAAATGACCTTCACAAGGTGGCTATGTATGGAAAGGTATGATGTTGGAATACCTGTGGCTTGTAGCACATTATCCATGAAAGTTCTAATATCCTTTGGTGAGAGAATGACCAAGATATGGTTCTACACCATTTCCTTGTCATCTCCAAAAATTTTCACATCCAACTGCCTTCTAGTTAAGGAGAAATGTGCATGGGATCTTGTGTCTCTTCACCTACCCTTGCGTCTTCTCTCACCTCATGACCTTCCACGTCTTGCCCTTTGTCCTTCCATGGTCTTGGGTGACTTTTGGTGCTCCAAATAGCTCCATATGGATACGATTGTACTTTTTTGACTACTCCAACTCTTCAAAAATATTTTGTCTTTTATCCAAGCCATAAAGAAGTTTGCACCTTTACTTCAACACTTCCCTTCAAGGTTATGAATGTAGTCTCTATATTTTCAAGACCTAGTTTTCCTTTGAGCTTACAAGAAATCCATAAATGGTAAATAGATAAATAATGAGAGGTGAATATGTGCCAAGCCTCACAATTGGAGCTTATAGAAGACACTGCACCATTTGGTTTCATATTTGCCATAAAAAACCAAACCCTAATTTTCTTTTCATTATGCATTTCTTGTGTTTTTCACCAAAAGCAAAAGAAAAATCAAGCTAACTCCACAAAAAGTGCTTTCCCTTGGGCTTGCACCTTTCTTTTTGTAGGATCCTAGATTTTGTGGATCCCATACCATCATTATATAAAGAAAACCCCAATTTCCTCCTCAATCATCCATCAAGATCAATCTAGATCAAAGATCAACAAGTGAGTTTAGCTAAGTTCTTGAGTGATGAGTTAGGAGGAATCAAGGAGGGGGTGTAGATGCAAATTTGAAGGATTTTGGAGATAGAAAGCCTTTTTCTTCTTCACACATCCATTATGTGCATGCTGATTCTAGAGAGTTGTAGCTTCTAGTTTAGGGTTTCTACTTGTGTTGCAGTTGTATGAGGCCTTGCCTATTACTTCAACACTAGGAGGAACTATTGTTGTTTCTCTACATCAAAGAAAACCTAATTTCAATTATGGTTTTGCTATCTTGACTATTTGAAATAGTCTTTATCCTTTTTTTTGCATATATTCACTCAGATTTTATACCTTAGTCACATTTTCACTCAATTTTTTTTAACTAGCATCCTTAGATTCACCTTATATTCTGCTTTTGTATCATACACATATTGTAGTTGACATTTTTCATTAGTAGTTTTTAGTAGCATCAAGCTACTGCACTTTCATAATTGACTTCTTATCTCTCTCTATTGTCATTTATCTCTCTTGACCAAGTTAAGGTGTGTAATGTTCTAAGGTTGTGTTGGAAGATCCTCGATTTTACTTGTGATTGATTTATTGGGCCTACCACACTTCCAATAATGTCGATTAGTGGTTTTTGATTCATGTATGGTAACTCATGCATATCTTGATTGAGAAAGAAGCAGCTTATTATGGCGACTTTTGGTTGTGAGGTTGATTATCTTTCACAATGATTGTTGAACATGTGTGGCGCAAACTCCTTTTAGTTGACTTTGGTGTTGGTCATTCCCACCATCTTTACTGACAGTTGAAGTGCATTGCCATTTGCAAGGAGCCCTATGTTCCATCCTCACACAAAGCACATTAAGATGCACTATTATCATGTTAGGGAAAGAATCTAGTTTGGCTTATGTTCCCCCATAGGATAATGTTGTAGAACTTTTTAGAAATGCTCTGCCTAGGGAGAAGTCTGAAGCTTTTCACAAAGATTTGGGCTTACTTCCTTTTGTGGATTGATTTATTTCCACATTGCTTGGTACCTCCTTATACATGAGTACCTGAGAAAAATGAGGAGCTGAGCTTAAACACACTCTCAAAGAATATATGAGATGAGATATGAGAGACAAATAAGTGAGCAATCCTTAAATCAACAAGAATACAAAGTTCAGTAGTAGAAGCTAACTCAAGCTCAAACTACTTGAAAAGAACAAAGCTGATAACACTATCAAATGAGCTCAATGGTACACATGAAGCCAATGTATAATGGTCAAGAGTGTGTGGTATACTGTTGAGCCCATAAAAGTCATGTTGGTCAAAGTCAACTGCAGTCAAAGTTAATTGGTCAAAGTCAACTGATCAAAGTCAACAAGGTCAAGGTCAAAGTCAATAGGTGCAAAGTCAAAGTGCGTAAGTGCAGGTGTCAAAGTGCACAGGTAGTGCACAATGAATTGTCCACAAAGGGTAAATTGGAGAAAATGGGTTGCAGGTTGTAGAAGTATTTTCTCTAATTTCCCTAAGGTTCAAAGTGTGTTTTAAAGTGTTTTGGAAGGTTCAGGTGAACCTCCTCTTATGTGCAAAAGTGAAGACTTAAAAGGAAACATGAAGGTATGTGAAGCGGCAAAGTGTACGCACAGGTGAAAGAATGGCCCCCCCATTAAAATTTTTGGTTTTAGTCTAAAGTCACTACAGGACAAAACAGTGAGTCGTTGGCTGCCACTTGTGAGGACAATCTTGGGACATCAAAGTGAGGACCAAGATACCATTGCAGTTAGGAGCGTACGTGACCGACACACTCAAATCAAGGCAAAGGGCCATTCTTGGACCAATCTCTTAGAGTAAGCAAGAGAGCATAGTCTAAGGGAGCAAGAGGAAGAAGTGCAAGAGTCACCAGTGCGACGACGCAGAGAAGTGGAAGTGAAGGAGTGCATAGGGAGTGCCTAAGGGATTGTGCAGAGTGTGCTAAGCTAGCCCCCCCAAGTATCTCAAGGTCCCATTGTAGTGGGCGCGTGCCGACAGAAGGTATTCACTCCTCCCCCTTTGTGGAAGCTTGGTGCAAGGTGTGCACAAGGATAAGCTTGAAGCAGGTGGAGGTCTGGTGCAGAGGAGGCCGGCGGCAAGAAGACTTGGGATATTGGGTATTTTGTAATTAGGCACTCTGTGGTATTGTGCACAGAGGTATTGGCTTGTTTTGTACTTCAAAGATTGTAATTGTCTTACTGTAATCAATCGGCAGAAGCTTCTAGGTGTATTTTCTCTTCTTGTTTCTTCCCTTTTCTCCTACAAACCCTCAAACTCCTTCTTGTCTAAGAATCCACCAACAAAATTTGGCACGCCCGGTGGGACCTCCAAGGAGATTTGAGCTTAGGAGAAACCAAGTGCCAAGCATAGAAGAGATCAAGTGTCGATAGAACCACAGTGCTACTTCATCAAACAAAAGGTAAATATATTCTTATCAAGTATCTTACATTCAGTGGGCTATGAGCTGCTCATGACCGCAACCCGGTCCCAAGTATTGAGGGTCACCTGCAAGCAGACAAGGAGGAAGGTTGTTAGAAGGTCCCCCAGTCCACTATCTTCCACATCATCAGTCAAGAGCATGGCGGGTCAGGTAGACTTGGAAACTTTATTCTCTAGATTAAATATAAAGTTTCCTTCTTTCAAAGGCCTAGCTCAGGAGGATCCAGATGAACATATTAGAAGGTTTTTAGCACTATGTAAGACTAGAGGCCTAATGGGTAGGGAGGATGCTTTTTTGATTCTCTTCCCTGCCACATTAGAGGGATTAGCTGATAAGTGGTTCAGCCAGTTTGCTGAAAACCATTTTACCACTTGGGATGTGATGAAAGATTCTTTTAAAAATCAATTCCAACATGGCAACACTGCGGAGATTATCATAGAAGAGCTAGAAAATTTAAGATTAGGTGCAGGAGAAAAGTTCCCAGAGTTTGTGACTCGGGCCAAAGCACTAATGGCTAAATTGCCAGATCCACCCCACGATTTTTTTGTCAAGAAATGGTTGGCTAAGCCCCTACCAGTGGCCACCCAATGCAAAATAAAGGAGTTAGTGCTACCTACAGCCTCCATAGAGGAGTTCATCAGCACAGCCACACACTTGGAGCAGATAAGGTACCAGTATGGAGCAACCTCTTCCCAACCAACATATGGTACATAAATGGAGGATCCAGTGATACAACTAAGGAAAGAGTTGGAGGGCTTGAAGAGAAATAAGCCCTACAAAGAGGAAGAGAATGCTGTTGCTCAGTTGAGAAGAGAGATTGAAGCACTAAAGCTCCAAAAGGAGGAGGAGGCCCAGGCAGAGGAATTGGCTCAGCTGCGATAGGAGTTGCAGGAGCTCAAAGGAGGTGGCATCAAGAGTGGACTTTGGTGTTCCATGTGCAGCAAGCAAGGTCACATAGTAAGTGAATGTCCTCTGTTAAGTGTGACTTGTCAATTATGCAGGAAGGTTGGCCATGAGGCCCATGAATGCCAATCAAGATGAATGCCTGCAACGACATACTGGACACAAGGAGGACCCCCAACACCAGCAAATGTGATGGCTGCTGCACCAAATCAAGGTAAGAACTATAATCCTAGACAGAGGAATAACTTTGGAAATGGGCCTAGGAGGCCAATCATCTGTTTCAGATGTGGAGAATGTGGGCATTATCAAAGTAGGTGCACCCTACCAGAAAATGCCCCTCCCTGCAGGAACTGCCTTGATGCAAGAGACCATTATACAAATTGTTGTCCTAAGAATCAAGCCTCTTCCTCCGGGCCCCACATTCAAATGATTTCTGTGCACAAGGAAGAAGTGTGTGATCCAATCAATCAACCATCTCCATCTACCAGGGTGGTGCAATTAGAAGAAATAGAATCTTTGACTATACAGATAAGAAGCAAGGGGAAGGCTCAAGTAGACATAGGACAAGAATCAAAAATTAAGGAAGGGAATCAAAATAGAGAAACATCTGAAGATAAAGTCACCACAGGTGCAGATACAAGTAAAAAAGGAGATCTCATATGCACCAGTGATGCCATTGGGCATGCCTTCAACAGGGCTCATGAGGAGCTTGATAAGTCAACTGGAGTCCAAGCTCTCAAGGAATCAGAGGCTTCAAAACTACTCAAGTCCATGAAGAAGGAGGTTAGTATTTTTTAATTAATAAAGATGGATGGGAAATTCAGATCAGAGTTATTGCAGATAATTGATGAGGCTTCCACTACAAGTTTGGTGGCAAAGGCTACTATTTTACATAAAGGAAAAATTGTAGGGGAAGCACCCCTTACAGATTATAAAAGTCCTCGACTGACAGTATCTATCAAAGGTCATGAATTTCAAGGAGTTATTGTGGATGGTGGTTCTGGCATTAACTTGATGCCTGAACACACAATGAAAAAAATTGGACTCCATCCTTCAAGGCCTGCAAATTTCACTGTTACTTTGGCAGATCAGAGCAAAGTAAGGCCCTTGGGAGTGATCCCAAAAGTTCCACTTGAAGTACAAGGTAATCTATTCATTCTGGATTTTGTGGTTTTAAGATTGCCCCAGGTTGAAGGAGGATTTCCTCTCTTAATTGGACGACCATGGCTGAGGCATGCAAGTGTCATTCATGATTGGGGCAAGGACACTATGTGGGTACAAAAGAAAGGGCAAGAGCTGACACAGATTCATTTAGAAGAGGGCCCAGATAATCAAGGAAACACTAGCATGATGCAAACAGTTGGCATTTGCATGGAAACAAAATCGGAGGATCAACCCCAAATAGATTTCGAGGAAGAAGAGGATATTCTAAATTGGCTCCAAGCAGGCAACTCTTCCTCTTGTTTTGGAATTTTTCTTAATAATTCTTGCACGACTGAAGGTTATGATGAAGATAAGGAAAAAGTCCAGGTTGATGGATTGGGAGAGCCCATCACAGACCACAGAAGGGGCAGGAAGACACCCCTCAAATACAACTTAGAGAAGGATATGACAACCACAGATAAAGAAGTTTCTAAAGCTAAAGGCAAAGTAAAAAATTCTAGTGAAGAATGGTCTTTCCCAATTCAAGAAATCCCTGCAGGATGGATGCAGGATGGATGCAGGACAAGGAGGAACACATTGAAGTCCAAAATACACCTGCTTATGAAGCAATGTACGAAAAGCTAGTAGAAGAAGAAAAGGAAGCAGATGCACAAGAAGATAATATGGTAGAGAGAAATCCTGTCCAAGAAATACAATTAGGCACTCAAGACAATAATCGGCCAGTTTTGGTGGCCACTTGGTTGTGGAGCCACTCAGGGCTCCTTGAAAAGGTAAAATCATTCTTGACCCAGTATGTAGATGTTTTTGCCTGGCATTATAAAGACTTAGAAGGAGTGCCTGCAACCTATGGAGAGCATAGAATCCCTCTGGTTGATGGAGCCAAACCCATAAGAGGAAAGAGTTATAGACTTAATCCAAAATATGCTGAAGCTATCTATGTGGAAATCCAACAGATGGAGGATGCAGGAATCATCATTCCTGTTGAACACTCAGAGTGGCTCTCACCTATGGTTATAGTACCAAAGAAGAATACTAATAAAATCAGAATTTGTGTTGACTTTAGAGCACTCAACAAGGTGACCATTCCAGATGGTTTCCCAATGCCTTTTGCAGAACAGGTCATTGAAGAAGTGGCTGGGCATGCATTATATAGCTTTATGGATGGATTCAGTGGCTATAACCAAATATCAATACATCCAGAGGATCGTGACAAGACTGCTTTTATCACACCTTGGGGAACATATGTGTATGTAAAAATGCCATTTGGGCTCAGAAATGCTCCAGCCACCTTTAATAGAATCCCTATTGCTGGAATCACTTAGAATCTTCATGGATGACTTCTCTTCGTTTTCAGGATCTCACAAAGAAACTCCTCTAGATTGTTTGGACCACCACTTGAGGCAGCTGCAGAATGTTTTCAAAAGATGCAGGGAGACTAAGTTAAAGCTCAATCCAAACAAATGTCATTTCCTTGTGACAGAAGGAACTCTCTTAGGACATGTGGTGTCAGCTAAAGGTATGGCCCCAGATCCTGACAAAATCATTTCTATATTAAAGTTGCCTAAACCTAAATCCCCTAAAGAGATCCAGAGTTTCTTGGGGCATACTGGATACCATAGAAGGTTTATAAAAATGTTTGCAGAGATAGCCAGACCTCTGGCTAGACTTACAGGTAAGGAAGTACCTTTTAAATGGGAAGAAGAGGAGGAAAAAGCATATCAATCATTATGGTCAAGGTTAGTGTCTGCTCCTATTTTGGTTACACCTGAGTGGTCAAAAATCTTTCATATACATGTAGATGCCAGTGCCTATGCAGTGGGGGCCATTTTGACCCAACCCAGTGAAGAATTTAAAGTGGACAGACCAATTCAATATGCCAGTAGAATCTTGACCAAGGCTGAAAGGAATTACAGTACTACAGAAAGGGAAGCCCTAACAATGGTTTTTGCTGTCCAAAAATTCCGTCATTACTTACTGGGAGTAAAATTTATTATTATAACAGATCACCAACCACTAAAATACCTACTCAATAAACTACAAGCCACTGGTAGAATATGGAGGTGGTTATTGTTGTTCCAAGAGTTTGATTTTTCTGTAGTCCATAAACCAGGTAAAGAAAATGTTATGGCGGATCACTTATCCAGAATCAATATGATGAATCAAACTAGTGGAATCAATGATGACTTTCCAGATGCTCATCTGTTTGCTGTACAAGCTCAAGGTTGGTATTATGACATCAGAAATTTCATTAAAACTGGGTTGTATCCAGAAAAGGCTAGTGCTGTACAAAAGAAGAGACTGCTAATCAAGAGTAGACCATATACCTTCATTGAAGATAAATTGTATAGACAGGGCAAGGATGACAGGTTCAAGAAGTGTTTGGACGAAGAAGAAGTGAGGGAAGTCCTTCACTCTGCACATGAAGGAACAGGTGGTGGGCACCTTCCAGGGCATATTATGAGTCAGAGGATACTGGATGCTGGTCTATGGTGGCCTACACTATTTAGGGATGAAGATGAATGGGGAAAGGCATGTGATATTTGCCAGAGGTGTGGACCTAAGCCAACAAAGCAGAGGCATAACCCCTTGGTTGTTTCCACTTCCTGGCAACCATTTGAGAAGTGGGGGCTAGATTTTGTAGGGCCCATCTACCCTCCAGCAATTCCAAAAAGAGAAAAATATCTCTTGATAGCTACAGATTATGCTACAAAGTGGGCTGAAGCTATTGCCTCCCCCGATTGCACTGCACAAACTGTTGCCGATTTCATTTATAGTAGCATCATTTGCAGGTTTGGATGCCCACTTGAAATTTGTACAGATCAAGGTACACATTTTGTCAATAAGATCCTACAGGAAATTTTTAACAGGTATAGAATTCTACATAGGACCTCTTGTGCTTACTATCCAAGAGCCAATGGATAGGCTGAGTCGACAAATAAGGTTTTAATCTCAATGTTAAGAAAGGAGTGTATGTTGCAGCCCACTTCATGGGGCATTGCTTATCAAGGTACATTGTGGGCATACAGGCTAGCCTACAAAGAGGCCACAGGATATTCTCCATTCCAGCTAGTTTATGGCATATTGCCCATTGAGCCCTTTGAATTTTTACATGGTTCACCTAAGATTGCATTCATGCAGGGCAAGAGGGATTGTGAGGTCTCTCAGAGGCTCGGAGCACTACATAAAGTAGAGGAGATTCGTCTACTAGCAACGAAACAATTGATAGAGACTCAGATGAAGAGGAAGGAGGCACACGATCGACATCTGTGGAACAACAACATTGAAGCAGGCATGTTAGTTCTTCTCCATAGACCTCATCTTCATACACAACTGAGAGGAAAATGGCTTCCACATTGGGAAGGACCTTATAGAGTCAAAACAATGCTGAATTGGGGTGCTGTGGAGTTAGAGACGCTAAAAGGAGAGGCCTTGCCACTGGTCAACATATCAAGGCTCAAGGCCTATCATCAACACACTTGAAGAAGTATGGATCACCTGGAACTGCAAAATCTGTCCAGGTTGTACATAGCTTTCTCATCAAAATTTGCTCAGTTTTAGTAGTTTTCTTTATCATTTTCATTCTTGATACTGGGGTTTTTAGACAACCTAGAAGGCATTCCATAAGCTCTGCAAAAGTAAAACTTTTGAGTATTTTTGGAATTTTTTTCTAGCATTTTTAGCATTTTTTTTGGCATTTATATCCCTTTCCGATGTCATTTTCTTGCCAAATTTGAGTAATCAAGGAAGCTCCCGGTAGGTTTGATTGCAAACTTCTTGCTTAGGCCTGTAGCAAAATTTTTGAGAGTTTTTTTGAATTTTTTTTGAATTTTTTTGCAATTTTTCTGGATTTTTTATGTATTTTCTTTGATTTTTGGGACAATTAAAAAAAAAAAAGGGCCCCATAGGGGGCGTTTTCTCTTTCTGCAAAAAAAAAAAAAAAAAAAAAAAAAACGTGCCCCCCCCCCCCCCCTCCCCCCCCTATATATATTACTCTTCCCTCTTCACTCAGCCGTCACCTCACGCGGCCCTCCCAAACAGGTACTTTTTTTTCTTCTTTATGTTATTTTATTTTTTCTTTTTTTATTTATTTTATTTATTTATTTATTATTTTTTATTTTTTTTCTTTTTATTTTATTTTATTTTTATTTTAATTTAATTTAATTTTATTTTCTTTTATTTTAGTTTCTTTTATTTTATTTTAGTTTACTTTTTATTTATTTCTTCTCTTTTATTTTATTTTATTATTTGTTTACTTTCTTCTTTTATTTTTTATTTTAATTTTTTTTTTCATTTTTTGTATATAGTTTCACTCTCTAATGTTGCTTCCGTTGTATTTATCTTTGTACCCATCTGTTTTTCGCGTTTTTACAGTCGTTTTTAGGGTATTTGCTCATGCCGGATCCATTTTTTGGGTTCTCTACTCCCAGTTCATATGTTTTACTAGGTTTTTTTCCCAGTTAAATTCGAGCTATCTTCTTACGCCATTGCTATCTGTGGTTGCAGCAGTACTTTGTACCAGCATTTTGCTCTCTGCACTTATGGCGTCTTCCGCTCCCCAGCAGGATTCTTCCATGGCTACCGAGGCGTACTCGGAGCTTGCTCCTTCAGCCTTGGCTTTCGGTCCTTTCCAGCCCGAGGTAGGCTCCCTATTGCCTCTGGCTCCATCCCAGTCCACCACTCTGGCCTCCATCTCGATCGTCCCTGCCGCCACCCTCCACCCTTCCCTTCGGGTCACCCTTCCCTCCATAGTCCACCCTGTCCCTCGCGCACCACGCCCTATTTTGCCTTCCACCCCTACCCATTTACAGGGTAGTCAGCCTTTCGCGGGTTCCCTTCCATGCCTCTCCCTCTCTGGTTCCTCGTTACATAGCCCCAGACCTCGTTCCCCAGGTCCCCACCTTCCCGTTGCAATGCTGCCTCCCACATCCGTGCCGACGCTTTCTGATAGTTCTAGTGGCCGACCCGCACGTAGTTTTGGTAGTCATTCCACCTCTCCTGTTCCCCGTCCACCCTCGTCCTCCATCGTTGACTATTGCCACCCATCTTCGACCCTATCCATCCGCCTGCATTTAGCCTTGCCTCCCATCCCGCTCATCGATCTCCTTCCCGAGGGTTGCTTGCGTCAGGCCGGTCTGTGGCGACTGGCCTCCCTCCTCTTATCCGAGGCAGAAGGGCCCGGTATTCGCACAGCCTTGCTTGACTTCCCTCATTTTCCATCCGGTTCGCTGACCCCTGCGGTCATAGCTGCCGGCATAGGTTCTAGCATTCATTCGTTTCATGCTCCGCAGTCCATTTACTCGGGGTTATCTCGGGAAGAGACCATCGCTTTCTGCATTTCATTATATGGCGTTGATGCCATGCCCACCCACTACCAGCTCGCTGTCCTTCATTCGTTCATCTTCTTCTTCTTATTCCGTAGTCCCTCCTCAGACCTTCCGTTGCACGATATTCATATAGCTGACCCCCTCTTCTGTTTTTTACATGGCCGCCCATTTCCATATGGCACTCTCATGTTCCAGTCGTTCCTCCTGCGCTCTTGCCGATTCCATACTGCCCTCCACCGGGGCACCCGTTTGTTCTCCATTTATTCCGCCCCAGTGTTGGCTTGGCTATTTCATCTGCCTGGTACACAGCTCATAGCATCAAGCCGCACTCTTGACCCCGCCCATCCTCCACCTATTGTCCATTCTTCCCATCCCCCTCCTCCACCACCACTTGTCCTACCCACCGCCCCTGGCACTCTTCCGCAGGCATCTGTTCCCATCGCCGCCTCCACTCCCTCTCCAGCTCGCCGTGTCCGTACGCGTTTGATGGATTCCTTTCCTACCCCTACCCCTGCCTCGCCCATTCATTTCCACCCCTCGGCAGCTTCCTCCCAGCCCCCTTCCTCTCCAGCTATATCCCTTGAGTCCGCTTCCACCTCCCGTCATCCTACCTCACCCCCGGCTTCTCCCACTTACTCCCAGCCTACCCAGGCCCCACCCCCACCACCACCCGCTATGCATCCTTCCGACCCGTAGCCTTCCATTCCGGCTAGCCTCGACGACGACCCACCATTTTTGGGCCTACTTCGTGATGCGAGCCTCGTCTCGAGTGATGGCGCCGACGCAGCCCGTCTCTCCCTTGATTCCGTCTCAGCGATCGCTGCACTTCACCAGCAGTATGCTATGACGATCGATCGCATTCGTGCTGCTGCCGCGCTCAGTGGCAGACCTCGCGGGATGCATTGCGGGCTATGCAGCAGGACCGGGACCGGTATCGAGATGAGACTGATGTTGCGACTCGCGCTCTCATGGAGATCCGCCAACATGCGTCATTAGGCATTTGTGATAGTCTTGCGTGTCGGCTGGTCCGCCGAGAGCGCGATCACCTCCGTAGGTACAGGAGCAGGATTGCTGCCTACACTGAGGAGGCAGCCATCATTCCCCCCGGCTCACCCGACTTACCTCTACCTCGGGACGATGTTCCTCCCGGAGAGAGGCCTCCTTCCCCGTCGTTGCCATAGTCATGCGTTCCGTATCTATCCACTAGGTTCTATGTATTCACTCATACTTACGTTCCAGTTTCATTGGTTTTTCCATAGACTCATTTTGTTGTGAGGCTCGGTGTAGGATGCATCTACTTATCCCTTTTGGTTCCCTTGTCATTCCTTAGCTCATCACTACCTTATGATCGACAGCTCCTTGCCAGTCCTTGGCACTTCATGTAATCACCATGGACAGTTGTTTCCTTGTTCATTTTTGCTTTTTGGACAGTTGTTTCCTTGTTCATTTCCTTGTTCATTTCTGCTTTTATATGAGTTATGGTTCAGTGTTCATTGTGTGTTCATTTTGTAATCTCTGGTTGATTATTGGTTGTTTTATTACTCTGACTATGTACTACAGGATGGTTTCTCTTTGGTTGGGTTGGGTTTCTTTCATTGCCACCCTCCATCAATTCCTCTTTTCCCCCTCTGCCTCACCCCACCCCCACACCCCATCCTTTCCCCCCCCTCCCCTCTTCCACACACCACCCCCCCCCCCCTCCACCCCTGTCCCCGCCCCACCTTGCTGAGTACTCTCTGGTGCTTTCTGCGATGCTCTTGATGGTCTTGGTTGCTGCTCAGCTGTCCTATTACAGTTTTAATCCTCTGTTGTCATGATGTCCTATATGTTATGGGTTTGGCTGTAGCTCTCCGGGACGGAGAGCACATTAGGTGGTGGGCAACTGTTGAGCCCATAAAAGTCATGTTGGTCAAAGTCAACTGAAGTCAAAGTCAACTGTAGTCAAAGTCAACAGGTGCAAAGTCAAAGTGCGTAAGTGCAGGTGTCAAAGTGCACAGGTAGTGCACAATGAATTGTCCACAAAGGGTAAATTGGAGAAAATGGGTTGCAGGTTGCAGAGGTATTTTCTCTAATTTCCCTAAGGTTCAAAGTGTGTTTTGAAGTGTTTTGGAAGGTTCAGGTGAACCCCCTCTTATGTGCAAAAGTGAAGACTTAAAAGGAAACATGAAGGTATGTGAAGCGGCAAAGTGTACGCAATGGTGAAAGAATGCCCCCCCATTAAAATTTTTGGTTTTAGTCTAAAGTCACTACAGGACAAAACAGTGAGTCGTTGGCTGCCACTTGTGAGGACAATCTTGGGACATCAAAGTGAGGACCAAGATACCATTGCAGTTAGGAGCGTACGTGATCGACACACTCAAATCAAGGCAAAGGGCCATTCTTGGACCAATCTCTTAGAGTAAGCAAGAGAGCATAGTCTAAGGGAGCAAGAGGAAGAAGTGCAAGAGTCACCAGTGCGACGACGCAGAGAAGTGGAAGTGAAGGAGTGCATAGGGAGTGCCTAAGGGATTGTGCAGAGTGTGCTAAGCTAGCCCCCCCAAGTATCTCAAGGTCCCATTGCAGTGGGCGCGTGCCGATAGAAGGTATTCACTCCTCCCCCTTTGTGGAAGCTTGGTGCAAGGTGTGCACAAGGATAAGCTTGAAGCAAGTGGAGGTCTGGTGCAGAGGAGGCCGGCGGCAAGAAGACTTGGGATATTGGGTATTTTGTAATTAGGCACTCTGTGGTATTGTGCACAGAGGTATTGGCTTGTTTTGTACTTCAAAGATTGTAATTGTCTTACTGTAATCAATCGGCAGAAGCTTCTAGGTGTATTATCTCTTCTTGTTTCTTCCCTTTTCTCCTACAAACCCTCAAACTCCTTCTTGTCTAAGAATCCACCAACATATACACCACTCCACTTCAGTCCCTAGGATGCACTCCACAACTACAAAAAATGAGTCGACTGTCTCTCAACTCCAGCCCTCTGTCTGTCTGTCAAAAATGCTTAGAAGCCTCTGTTTAAATAGGCATAACTCTCTAATGCGTGAAATTTTGGTGAAACTGTTTTAGATGGAGATTCTTCATGATATGGGAAACAAATTTTCTGAAGAAACCATTTTGAGATGACGCACGTAGCTCAAGATACAAGCTTCCAAAGTTTATCTACTGGCCGTTTTTAGCAATCTACCAATTCTCTACCTACCAACTTGCGGCCAGCATAACTTGAGTTTGGGGACGAATTTGTGGGAGATTTTTGGTGAGCTGATACCTGATATTATGAAGAACATTTCAGCTTTTGAATCAACCAAAAAGGATGCAAGCTTAGCGGGATATGATCCATGCAAAACTACCTTCAAAAAAGGTATGCTGCTGTCTTGAAATTTTTCCTAAATTATAGGAACACTTTTCCAACTTGGCATTGACTTCAAATATGCTTTATTCATGACTATGGCTGATGTGGAAAACATAAAATCACTCTAAGAATATAATTAACTTTAATAAAGAGTTCAACCTATAATAATACTTTGAAGAGATGATGTGGACTTGCATATTCCAACACCTTCCCTCAAGTCCAACATCTTCAAAATAATAAGAACCTGAAATGAAATGCTTGCTGAAGGCATATGAAGATGAGCCTTCCCTTATTTGAAGATGCATGATGAGCCTTCCCTTACTCATGACTTCCTTCCCTTAAGGGAAGCTCCATCATGCCAAGTGATGATCTATGCTTGATGAACAACTCCTTGCCAAGAGCTTTAGTGAAGAGGTCAGCCACATTTTCCTTTGTGTTGCAATAGTGTAAGATGATATCACCACTTTGTATATTCTCTCTGATGAAGTGCTCCCTCAATTCAATGTGCTTGGTTTGTTGATGCATGACTGGATTCTTTGCCAAAGATTCAGCTGAGACATTATCACAATGAATGGTTGTAGGTTGGTTTTCACCGAAACCAATATCATCCAAGTATCTTCTCAGCCAAATAGCTTCACAAGCTGAGGTTGTGAGAGCTTTGTATTCAGCTTCTGTAGAGGATAAGCTAATCGTACTTTGCTTTTTGGAACTCCATGAAATAGCTCCATTGCCTAGGAAGAAGGCATTTCCACTTATGCTCTTTCTATCAACCAAGTTTGCTGCATAATCTGAATCACTAAATCCATGAAGATTCAATGTATCTCCTCCATAGAGAATTCCAAGTGAAGAAGTACCTTTCAAATATCTTAGTATCCTCTTGGCTGAATTCCAATGAGATACTTTGGGAGCTTGTAGATATTTGGAGAGAGAGTTCACTGCAAAACAAATATCAGGTCTTGTGATGGTCAAATAGAGGAGAGATCCTATGAGTTGTCTATATAGTGTTTCATCATATGAAACACCATTCTCGTCCTTCATGAGTTTGAGAGTTGACTCCATAGGTGTAGAGACCGGCTTAGAGTGAGACAGCTCAAACCTATAAAGAATGGAAAAAAGATACTTTTGTTGAGAGATAAATATATCTCCCTTCTCTAGTCGAGAGACTTCGATGCCAAGAATGTAGTGTAAGTCACCAAGTTCCTTCATTTCAAACTCTTTAGAGAGTTTTCTTTGAACATCTTCAATCATTGCTTCATTGCTTCCTGTCAACATGAGATCATCCACATATAGAAGAACAATAACAATATCTTTTCCCTTGACTTTATAATACAAACTATGATCAACATTGCTTCTTTGAAAGCCTTGAGAGCAAAGATGCTCATCAATCCTTGCATACCAAGCTCGGGGAGCTTGCTTCAAACCATACAAACTTTTGAGAAGTTTGCATACCATGTGCTCTTTACCTTTGACAATGTATCCTTCTGGTTGTTGCATGTAGACTTCTTCCTCAAGTATGCCATTGAGGAAGGCATTGTTGACATCCATCCACTTGAATATGGAGGCAAGGGAAAGTAATAACCTAACTGAACTCATCTTTGCTACTGGAGCATATGTTTCATCATAATCCAATCCATATTGTTGAGAATATCCTTTAGCTACTAACCTTGCTTTGTGTCTATCTATCTTCCCTTCCTTGTTGAATTTCAGCTTGTAGATCCATTTGCATCCGATTGCTTTCTTGTTGGGAGGTAATGGACATAACTCCCATGTCCCATTTTGATGAAGAGCAGCCATATCTTTGTCCATAGCTTCTTGCCATTCTTTTTGAGTACTAGCAGCCTTGTATGTTGACAGTTCGTCATGTTGTAAAATAGAGCTAAGCAAAGCAACATTACTTTGCTCAAAACTTGAGGAATTACCTCATTGATATGTAAGTCTTTGAGGTTGTGTTCTGATCCTTGAAGAACTTCTAAGAGTTGCACGGTGATCTTCATCTTCTTCCTCTAACTCTTCAATGGTTTCCTCATGTGTAGAAGATGGAACTTCAACTTTAATTGTTGTTGAAGAGCTTTTATCCAAATCTGAAATTGATGCTGAACTGAAGCTTGCATTCTCATAAAAAATCACATCCCGTGATAGGAATGTCTCCTTCTTACATGGATCATAAAGTTTGTAAGCTTTGCTTACATCACTATATCCACCAAAGATGCATTTCCTTGACTTGTCATCTAGAATGTGAGAAAATGCAAGGCAACCAAAAACTCTTAAATGATGTACCTTAGGCTTGATGTTGTGAAGAGCTTCATAGGGGGTAATGCCCTTCAAGACTTCGGTAGGAGACCTATTTATCAAATAGCATGAAGTGTTGATTGCTTCAGCCCAAAAGATGTTGCTCAGACCTTTGTCTTTGAGCATGCATCTTGCTGCTTCAAATAATGTCCTATTCTTCCTCTCTGCCACTCCATTTTGTTGTGGAGTGTAGCTGCAAGTAAGTTGCCTTCGAATGCCATTCTCAAGTAGATAATGGCTGAAATCCTTCGACAAGAATTCTCCTCCATTGTCAGACCGTAGAGTCTTTAGTCTTCGTCCAGTCATCTTTTCCACCATAGCATGAAACTGTTTGAAAATCTGAAATACATCAGCCTTGGACTTCATAAAATAAACCCAAGTTTATCTAGAGAAATCATCCGTGAAGGTAACAAAATAAATATTCCCTCCAAGTGAGGGAGTTTGGGCTGAATCACATACATCAGCATGCACCACATCAAGTATATCATGTGCCCTTGAGCTGCTCTTTGAGAACTTACTCCTAGCATGGTTTCCAAGGCAACACGCTTCACACACTTTTCCAATCCTTTGTAAGGCTGGAATTCCAATGACCATGCCTTTCTCCTTCAGTATACACATACTATTGAAGTTCAAGTGACCATACCTCTTGTGCCATAACTCGGTAAGCATAATGGGGGCTGCTTTGTCATTCCCCATTGCTGAAAATGCTGAGACTTCTCCTTCTAACTTGAAAAGCTTTCCTTGCTTTCTTCCTCTAGCAACCACTTTGTAGGAATTCTTTGGATCTTTAATGAGGCATTGCTGGCCTTCAAACTCTATTTTGAGTCCCTTCTCAGTCATAGCTCCAACTGAAAGTAGATTCTTGGTAAGCGACGGTACCAAGAGAACATTGCCGAGTGCCTTTTTCTCTCCCGTTCCCAATCAAATGGGTATGTCACCTTTCCCTGCAATGGAATTTGGAGTACTATCTGCCATAAAGATAGTACCATTATGAGAATCATCAATATTAGAAAAGTATTGAGCATGAGAAGTCATATGAGAACTTGCTCAGCTATCGATCCACCATGGTTCCTCTTTGGGATCATGTGTATGGGCTGCTATCTCTTCTAATGATACAAGTGAAGAATCTTCTTCAAAATGAGTGGACTCATTTCCACCTTCTCCATCCGTGTAGTGGGCTGATCTTCCTCTCCCATTATCTTGATTACTCCTGCAATCTTTAGCAAAATGACCATACCTAGAGCAATTGTAACATTGGATAGAGTAATATCTACCTCTATCTTCTCCTCTTCCTCTAACTCTTGAGGAAGGATGTCCTCTTTCTTGGAAAGATTGATTACCTTCATGATCTTGTCGATCTTGGTTGTGAGTGGGCTGATGCCACCCTCTTCCTCTTTGTGTGTTGAATCTTCCTCTTCCCCTTGATGAGAAGAGTGCTTTGTCATTTGATGTTGATGCCTTTCCTATTGGAGGAGAGCAATCATCAATAAGTGATTACATGAAGTCCAGAAGTAAAAAGATATGTGGAAGGTTGAAGATTAGTTTCAAAGGAAGAGAATAGAATCAGAAACTTTTCTTTTGTATATTATTCTTGTAAATAGTTCAATGTATTTGAAAGGATGACGAGTTAGACTCGTATATATATCTATAGATACGTACTCATAGTATGAGAGAGAGATATAGATGATATAGAGAAGACAATAGGTGAATAGAAGATGAACATTGTATGTATCATCAATCAGATGTATGAGAAGTTATGAGAAGGAAAATGTTGCAGAAATTTGTGCGTCGATTGTTCCTCCTATTCTCCTTCTGTGCTTAATCTTATGAGAAATCCTTTTGTACACATCTAAGTCCATAGTTAATCAATCTATGGATAAAGTTTGAGAGTCTAATTGCAAACAGGTTGAGAGAATTTTGAATAGGAACATTTGTATGTGAAAAGCTATGAGTGTCTTCTGAAACAGGCGTAGATTTCGTGTTCAAAGAAATGGACAGTGCTCAGTGCACAGTGTAAAGTTTTACACAAATGAGGACTCAAAATTTAAGTTGAGAGGTAAGCCATCTATGGCTAAAAGAATTTGACTAAACGGGCTATAGTTTGGGAGAACCATAGCTTAGAAGTTACAGGTGTCAAAGTCGCCATTGCAGAGAAGCGGTTTCAGACATAGGTAAAGTATTTGAGTCATTTCTCACAGTATACTCAATCATTTGAAGGAATTTAACTTGGAGAAGGTGCGCAACCTCAAGGCGACACATTGTACAAAGTTTTATCAAAAACTTTACACAAATGATTAGTCAATCAGTGATTAATCTGCAGCAGACTTTTCTGAGAATTGATTTTTCTACAGTTAATCAATTTCTTGATAAGTTGGTGATTGTTCTTGAAAATTAAGTGGAGTCTGAAGTTGTTCTTGATATAGAGGTGATCTAAAGTCAAGGATAACTTGTTCTTTTGGAGACTAACACTCTCCATCAGTGGTATCAGAGTAGGTTGTATCAAAATTGAGGAAAGGGAGACTCCGACTGCTGCAGACATACAACCTTTACATCTCGAAGGATCAAAAGGATAAAGTGTGAAGAAAGCTTGAAGGAAGACACATTGAAGTTTTCAAAAGGATCAAAAGGAGTAATATTCGAAGCCAAGGTACATTTATTTCTCATAAGGATTAAAGATTTGATAGTACAGGTGAAGAAAGGATGGGAGATAGTCTCCAAATTGAGAAATTGGATAGAGAGAACTATCCTGCATGGTCAATGAGGATGGAAGCTCATCTTATGAGCAAAGACTTGATAGCTTACATTACAGGAGAAGAAGAAAAGCCTCAATTCAGAGATCCTAGTGTTCCAACTAGGGAGGAATTGTCAGATTTGAAGAATTGGATGAAGAAAGATGCTCAAGGTAGGAGCATTATATATATGGCAGTCAATGACTACTTGCTACCTCACATTAGAGGTCTTGAAAGTGCAAGTGATATTTGGAGTGCTTTGGAAGAGCATTTTTAGAACACAACTAAATCAAGGAAGGCTTCATTATGGGCAGAGCTTACTACTTTCAAGAAGAAGGCTTCACAATCAATATCTGATTATGTGACAAAGATGAAGGACATTGCAGATTCTTTAGGTGCAGTGGATGAGGATATTGAAGAAGACAAATTGGTAAGAGAAATTCTCACAGGGCTAAGTGAAGATGAGAAGTGGAAGCCTTTTATTTTGTCTACAGAACTTTCATTAGACCATTTCACTCCTGATTTGAATCAATTGTTAGGACATATGCTAACTTTTGAGAATGATATCAAAGGAAATGTTGACAAGAGTGCAGGTCATGCAATGCACTCTAAAGACAAGAAGAAAGCTAACAAAGGAAAGCAACAATCAGGTGAAGAAGAAGGTACTTCAAGCCAAGCAAATTTCCTAAGAGGAAGAGGAAATGGCAGAAGTAGAGGAAGAGGCAGAAATAACAAAGATAATGTCAGAGCTTGTTGGATATGTGGTAAGACCAATCATCTATCTCATGATTGTTGGCATAATAATCAAAGCAATGATAATTTTAATCAGAACTTTAATCAAAGAGCAAGAGGTGGTAGATTTCAGAGAGGAAACTTCAGAGGTAGAGGTGGTAGGAATTCCTTTGGAAGAGGAGGAGGAAGAAGCTTCCAAAATCAATCCTATAATAACACCTACTACAATTATGCATCAGATAAGAAAGAAGATTCGACTCTTATTATGAATGCAACATGTGAAGCCTCACATGAAGATATGAGAGTATTTTATATTGACTCAGGTTGTAGCAATCATCTGAGTGGAAACATTGCTTTGATGACTGATCTAGATCATAATGCAATTAATCATACAGTTCAAACAGGTGATAATACAAAGCATAAGGTAAAGTCAATTGGTTCAGTCAAAGCCAAAGATGGGAGCACTCTTTTGAGCAAGGTTCTTTATGTTCCTACAATTCCAAAGAATTTGATCAGTGTAGGTCAAATTGTGGAGAAAGGATATGAGGTAAGGTTTACTAATGATGGAGTTTATATTGAAGACCCTAATCAAGGGTATAAACAGATTGTTACAGGGAAAAAGGAAGGAAGACTCTTCACATTAAAGGTACAAGGGAATATTGGACATGCTATGTTTACATATGGAGAGCAGAAGGTATCTGAATTGGATCTTTGGCACAAAAGACTTGGACATTTTAATGAGAAAGGTATCAAAGAAATGATAAACAAAGGTTCAGTACTTGGATTGCCTAACATTGCAGGTCAACATATGACATACAGATGTGAAGCATGTCAGTTAGGTAAGGCTCATAAGCAATCATACAATAAGCATGGTTTTATGTATTCAGAAAGACTTGAATTGGTACATACAGATGTGTGGGGTCCTTCAAAGGACTTTAGTATAAATGGTTCAAGATATTATGTCATATATGTTGATGATGCTACCAGGTGGATCACAATCTATGTGATTAAAGATAAATCAGAAGTGTTTAATACATTTAAACACTATCATGCATATGCAGAAAGAATTACAGGTCATAAGTTGAAGAGACTAAGGTCAGATGGAGGGGGAGAGTATTTCTCAAATGAGTTCAGTGATTACTTATGGAATGCAGGTATAAAGAGAGAAGTTACTTGCAGGTACTCTCCTCAACAAAATGGGGTAGCAGAAAGAAGAAACAGGACACTTGTTGAATTTGCAAGATCCATGATGAAAGAGAAGAATTGCCCAAATTATTTGTGGGCTGAGGCTGTAAACACAGCCACATATTTGGTTAATATATTGCCTTGTAAAGCTTTGCAGGGTATGACACCATATGAAGCTTGGTGGGGTAAGAGACCTACCTTGGATCATTGTAAAATATTTGGATGCTTGGCATATGCATATGTGCCATCTCAATTGAGGCATAAGTTGGAGCCTAAAGCAGAGAAGTATGTATTCATTGGTTATGATGACAAGCAGATGGGTTATAGGTTGTGGAGTCCATCCACAAAACAATTCCTTGTGTCCAAGGATGTTACATTTGATGAGCAAAGTACTTGGTATGCGGGTACATCTAATGTGTATGCAGAAGTTGAAGAAATTATGAATCAGAAGAAAGGCAAACCAAAGGTTCAGATATTTGATGAAGAAGAGAAAAATGAAATACAGGTTGAAGGTGAAGAAGTGCCAAGGTTTGATCCAGAGTGTGATGAACCAGAAACCTCAAGAAGTGGAGAACTTAGGAGGTCTACAAGGCACAAATGGCAACCTACAAGGTATAGTTATGATACTTCATCCTTGACTACTAAGGATTATGCTTACATGATAAAAGCAGATGAAGATCCATCTACATATGATGAAGCCAAAGGAAAGAGGAATTGGGAAGAAGCTATGCAAGAGGAGTATGATGCATTGATGGAAAACCAGACATGGGATTTGGTTCCTAGACCTAATAGCCAGAAAATCATTGGATGTAAGTGGGTTTATAAAACAAAAAGGTTTGCAGATGGAAGTGTGTCTAGGTACAAAGCCAGACTTGTTGTGAAGGATATGCACAGACATATGGAGTGACTATGATGAGACTTATAGTCCTGTGGCAAAAATGACAACTATCATAACACTTATAGCAATTGCTGCTTGCAAAGGTTGGAAATTATCTCAATTAGATGTTAAAAATGCTTTTTTGGATGGTTACATTTCAGATGAAGTTTACATGGAGCAACCAGAAGGGTTCAAAGATCAAGTGTATTCAAATTATGTGTGTAAGCTCAAGAGAGCTTTATATGGTTTGAAGCAGGCCCCAAGAGCATGGAATTATAGGCTTGTAAAGTTCTTAAAGGATCTTGGATTTCAAGCATCAAAGGCAGATAGTAGCTTGCTAGTCAAAGCAAGTGAAGATGGATTCATTTATGTTTGTATTTAGGTTGATGACATAATACTTACAGGAACAGATGATAAAGGTATACAAATGATTAAGAAGCAGATGGAGAAAGAGTTCAAAATCAGTGACTTGGGAAATTTGTCATTCTTCTTGGGAATGGAGATTTCATATACTCAACATGGAGTATATGTAACCCAAGAAAGGTATCTTAAAAATTTGCTAACCAAGTTTAAAATGGAAGATTGCAGGATAGCACCAACTCCAATGGAAGTTAATCATAGATTGAATAAATATGGAGGAGAAGAATTCAGAGATATGAAGCTTTATCTGAGTTTGGTGGGTAGCCTGATTTATGCTACATTAACAAGACCAGATTTGTCATATGCAGTTGGAGTTCTATCTCAATTCATGCATTGTCCTAGAAAGGAACATTGGATTGCAGGACAAAGAGTACTTAGGTACATCAAGGGTACACTCAAAGAAGGGTTGTACTATGGGTTTACCTCAGATACAAGAGTCAAAATATACAGTGATGCAGATTGGGCAGGTAATATGGATGATAGAAGATCAACACATGGATATTTGTGCTATGTGGGAGACAAACTAATATCATGGTGTTCTAAGAAGCAACATACAGTTGCTTTATCATCTACAGAAGCAGAATACAAAGGCATGGTGGAAGCTGCAAAGGAAGTAATTTGGCTAAAGACACTTATGAAGAGTTTTGATGTGATTCAGAGTACTCCTATCATTTGTGGAGACAATATGAGTTCTTTATATTTGGTAGCAAATCCTGTGTTTCATGCTAGAACTAAACATATTGAAATTTAGTATCATTTTTTGAGAGAGAAGGTCATTGATAAAGAAATTGAAGTAACGCATACTCCCACAAAAGATCAACTTGCAGATATGATGACAAAAAGTTTGGATGGACCTAAGTTGCAGAGGTTTAAAGATATGGCAGGAATAAAGAAGATGTAGGTAATCACAATTGATGATTGAGGAGGAGCTGTTGGAGCAGAGCAATCATCAATAAGTGATTACATGAAGTCCAGAAGTGAAAAGATATGTGGAAGGTTGAAGATTAGTTTCAAAGGAAGAGAATAGAATCAGAAACTTTTCTTTTGTATATTATTCTTGTAAATAGTTGAACAATGTATTTGAAAGGATGACGAGTTAGACTCGTATATATATCTATAGATACATACTCATAGTATGAGAGAGAGATATAGATGATATAGAGAAGACAATAGGTGAATAGAAGATGAACATTGTATGTATCATCAATCAGATGTATGAGAAGTTATGAGAAGGAAAATGTTGCAGAAATTTGCGCGTCGATTGTTCCTCCTATTCTCCTTCTGTGCTTAATCTTATGAGAAATCCTTTTGTACAAATCTAAGTCCATAGTTAATCAATCTATGGCTAAAGTTTGAGAGTCTAACTGCAAACAGGCTGAGAGAATTTTGAATAGGAACATTTGTATGTGAAAAGCTCTGAGTGTCTTCTGAAACATGCGCAGATTTTGTGTTCAAAGAAATGGACAGTGCTCAGTGCACAGTGTAAAGTTTTACACAAATGAGGACTCAAAATTTAAGTTGAGAGGTAAGCCATCTATGGCTAAAAGCATTTGACTAAACGGGCTATAGTTTGGGAGAACCATAGCTTAGAAGTTACAGGTGTCAAAGTCGCCATTGCAGAGAAGCGGTTTCAGACATAGGTAAAGTATTTCAGTCATTTCTCACAGTATACTCAATCATTTGAAGGAATTTAACTTGGAGAAGGTGCGCAACCTCAAGGCGACACATTCTACAAAGTTTTATCAAAAAATTTACACAAATGATTAGTCAATCAGTGATTAATCTGTAGCAGACTTTTCTGAGAATTGATTTTTCTACAGTTAATCAATTTCTTGATAAGTTGGTGATTGTTCTTGAAAATTAAGTGGAGTCTGAAGTTGTTCTTGATATAGAGGTGATCTAAAGTCAAGGATAACTTGTTCTTTTGGAGACTAACACTCTCCATCATTTCCTCCATCATGTATTGACTTCATTGCAACCTCCCTTTGATCTTCATCTCTGAAAATTTGTTCCATCTCCTCAAGAGATGGCTTCTTCGTACAATTGGTAAGTTCAGCCCTCAATGCCACTTGCCTCGAGGTGCTCCTGGACTCCTAGACATTCTTCAATATCTCCCATGCCTTCTTGGGAGTCTTCACATCAAGGAGATGGCTGAGAATATCATCTTTGACACTCAACCTTATCATATGAACTGCAAACATGGCCTTCTTATCCCATTTGGACAATTCTTCTTCACTTCCAGTCGGTCTGTCCATCAAAATTAAAACTACCTACCAACTTGGGGCCAGCATAACTTAAGTTTGGGGATGATTTTTTGGGAGGATTTTGGTGAGCTGATACCTGATATTATGGAGAAGATTTCAGCGTTTGAATCAACCAAAAAGGATGCACGCTTAGCGAGATATGATGCGTGCAAAATTGCCTTCAGAAAAGGTGTGCTGCTGTCCTGATATTTTTCCTAAATTATAGGAACACTTTTCCAACTTGGCATTGACTTCAAATATGCTTTATTCATGACTATGGCTGATGTGGAAAACATAATAAATCACTCTAAGAATATAATGAACTTTAATAAAGAGTTCAACCTATAATAATACTTTGAAGAGATGATGTGGACTTGCATATTCCAAATGTACCAACCCCATGTTCATCATATCACTCCCACGGGGGATTTGCTGATATATTTTTGTAATGATGTGTTTGAACACATTTAGGACTTTTGACGTACTTTTTTACCTGGCTACAAGGTTTCTTTTCCATGGGCTTTTATATACCTCTATAAACCTAATGAATCACTGATATTTTATGCATTCAATTGGTAATACATTTTTTATTGTGTTGTTCCCCAAGCTTGTTCTTCTTCCTTGTGCTATTTGTGTGCTTCTAGAGACCTCACACTCCAACAAGCATCACCATTAATTACCCAAAAAAATTAAAGGGAATTTAATCCTATGCAAATGGACCTTCTTATTATGATGTGATCTTGATGACTTAGATTGTAAAAATATGATTAGACTCTGTTGGCATCATATGGGGAGAAGCAAGTATGGCATACATGCAGATCTAGCACTAAGGCGACCCATTAAATTTTTCCAAACCTTACATCATTTTAAAAGTGATTCTCATCACTAAAAACCCTTGTAAATATCGTTTCACCTTTTTGTAGCTCCATTTTGTACAAGCCGAGGAGTCCTCAAGCTTGAGGAGCCTTAGAAGTAGTTGCCTGCCAATTTTCATATTTTTTAGATCTCGTTTGAGCCCTCGAATAAGCCCTAGAACCTAATTTTTAACTAGGCTGGACACTAGGTCTAGACAGGGCCAAAGCTAGTCAAAAACTATAAATAGAGCTAGAGAGCTCATTTTTGGGCTAGCTTCTTGTAGTTTTGAGCTTGTATGAGAACTTGGTTGTAATAGAAGTGATTTCATTGTCTTACTCTCTTTGTTCTTGCCGTGTGTGTGCGTGTGTGTGTATGTGTGTGCATGTTTGTGTGCTTCTCACTCACACATTTGTGCCTTCACTTGCTCGAGGTCTTCATACCATCCTCATGTCTTCCCGAATTGACATTAAAGGAGGTGCTACTCATCACTGAGCTACACCAAATTTTGGCGCCGTTGCCAGAGATTCGAGCTTTGAGGACGAGCGTGTGAAGGTAAGATGTAGAGAGGACGCGTTGGAATGGTAAGTAGTAGGTAAATTTCTGATTTTTCTCCATCTCCATCTCCATCTTCATTTCCATCCTCATCTCCTTCTCCACCTTATATTCCCACTTCCAAATCATTTCCCTCATTTGCTTTGTGCGAGTTTGAGAGAGAGCGAGTGTATGTTCTTGTTTGTGTGTGTTTTTGCATGTTTCGTGCAGGTTTCAGCTTCATCATCATCTCCAGCAAGCTCAGCAGGTACGGATTCTGTCTGCGCAAACTCCGAGGCGTCGAGCTCGAGCTATCATGACACACCGAAAAGTTGCCCCAATCACGATTCTGAGTGCACCACGACACTGCGCAGTCCTAGAACTCCTAGGATCACTAGACAGAACAAAAAAATTCACCATATCCCGACCTATCGCGACACCTCGAGGTATCGTGACACTCCCAGGTATCGTGACACCTCGACCTATCGTGACACTCCCAAGTATCGCGACACCTCAACCTATCGCGACACTCCCAGGTATCGCGACACCTCGACCTATCGCGACACTCCCAGGTATCGCGACACTCCCAGGTATCGTGACACTCCCAGGTATCGTGACACTCCTAAGTATCGCGACACCTCGACCTATCGCGACACTCCCAGGTATCGTGACACCTCGACCTATCGTGACACTCCCAGGTATCGCGACACCTCGACCTATCGCGACACTCCCAGGTATCACGACACCTCGACCTATCGCGACACTCCCAAGTATCACGACACTCCCAAGTATCGCGACACTCCCAAGTATCGCGACACCTCGACCTATCGCGACACTCCCAAGTATCGTGACACCTCGACCTATCGCGACACCTCGACCCGACCTATCACGATACATGGGCTTAACGCATAAAATTTTAGAGTGAATTAATTGAGTGAATTGAGGTATATTTGGGCTTAATTTTGGACACATTGGGATAACATTAGAGCCTTAGGAGTGGGCAAAAGACCTAGAAACCAGGGAGGAATTTCTTGAACCCTGAGAGCCTGTTTTGACCCCTAGGTGCCTGCATATCCACAACAGGGTAGATACCAGAATCAGTACCCACCACAACAATACAACAGACCACAACAACCTTATCAACCACCTTATCAAGGGCAGCAGAGACCTCAACCAGTCCGAGTGCAGCAACCCCCTGCTCCAACCAATGTGATCCCAGTGAAATATGCATCTGCTGAAGAAAATCCGAACAGAGCCATAGTCCCAGTCACCCCATTGCTATCAGACAGTGATCCAAGTGACCATAGTTTTGACTCCACACATATTGATAGCCCATAGGCTTACTACATGCAGTCACCCGAGCATAACGAGTCATACTATTATGAGGACCCAAGTGAAAATAGTGGGGAGCCTGAGTATGCTAATGTCATGTACACAAACCCCAACTCTAGACCTCAACCTAGGCAGGTACGAACCCCATTTCCTAGAGGACCATGCTTCAGATGTCAGGGAGATCACCTTATACGTGATTGTCCACTGCCTTCCCCTACACAACCCCAACCAGTGACAATTCAGGGTTTCTGTCAAGGCTGCGAAAAAGATCATCTCCTACGAGATTGCCCAAAGAACCCTAATAACATGCCTAAAATCACTCCCATCAACGTCATTGGGTTAGTGGTAGACTCTACGGGAAGTATAACTTCCACAGCCCTAGTGCATGTGGTCACTAGAGCCCAAGCCTTGCAGCAAACTCAAGGAGTAGGGCAGGAAAAGAGTTCTGAGGTTAGTGAGACAGAGAGTATAACCAAGAAAAGGACGAGCATGGAGAGATAGCCGGGAGAGAATGAAAAGACAATGGTCACAGAAAATGAGCGAGCTTGAAGAAAGCTTGAGAGAAACCAAAGCAAAGATAAGTGAACTCGCATCTCAGAACCACTCTCACACCACCCCTCCACCACCTTTCCCTTTACCCTCCAATCCATTTTCTTCCATTCCCCAACCTTTCAATACACCACCCTTAACCCACCCACCACCCAGAGTAGGATCAGTCCTAGCCGATCCCACTCTTGAAGATCTAGACATGATGCTTAAAGCATATCAGGCCAAAATCCAAGAAGGGCCCAATGTAACAGATCATGAGAAATGTTACCCTAGAGCCGATCTAGACATAGAGCGAACAAAGCTTTGTGCTAAAATGGTCGAATTGGCGCAAGCCATGTTTGAAGCCAGTCGCTTGTTCAATGGCTCTAACCCCATCAGAACACCATGGCACTTTGATGGTCTATTGGATAGATTGGAGAGGTTACTTGCAAAGTCTGGAAAAGGAGCCACCTCCTAGGCTAAGGAGAGGGCAAGTGATAGAATAAGCATTCCTCCCCAGGGAGCTTATGTGCCTAACTCCACTGAACCAGACACCTCTTCTTCTATGAATAGGTATTCACCAGAGTTTCTGAGAGAGATTCAAGAAGAGAAGTGGGCAAAGGAGAGTGAAGTCCCTCCTCCCATTGATCTTGTGGATGACGCACATGATCAGTTCCCACAGGACATCCCTTCTATTTATGAAGAACAGGAAAGTGCCCACTCTCATGAGAGGTTAGACTTTGAGTCTAATTCCTTGCAAGAGTTACCACATTTCACAGGCCCATGGGAAACCAAGTCTACTTGCATGAGAGCACCCACAGTCATGATAAGAAACGAAGATTCAATCATACCTAGGAATATAGAGGTAGTAAAGAACACTAAAGTGCAGTGCAATCTCACTTTA
This sequence comes from Ceratopteris richardii, assembly GCA_020310875.1. Classification (NCBI taxonomy): domain Eukaryota; kingdom Viridiplantae; phylum Streptophyta; class Polypodiopsida; order Polypodiales; family Pteridaceae; genus Ceratopteris; species Ceratopteris richardii. Next base: position 130,339,376 of record CM035416.1, on the reverse strand, counting down.
GAAGAGCTACTCAAAGTTAATCCAGAAGTGTGGAAACACGTAGCCAAACAAGTGCCAGACATAGCGAAATCGCGTTCCCAGGTAGGATCTCATAGAACAGTGCCTGAAATACCATTGGATAAGATAGGAGACATGAGTGAAGGAGAAGAAGGAAATACCTATCTCCCAGTTACCCATCAGAGATACACAACCAAGGCATTTTTGGACTCAGGTGCAGGAGTTGCAATTACTACAACTTCCCTATGGAAGCGTTGGGGCAAGCCAACACTCCGACCAATGAGAATGAAATTGCAGATGGCCAATGGCCATATTGAGAGGCCCTTGGGATTGCTAGAAGGCATAACTCTCACTACATGTGGTGTTGAGTTCGAACATACTTTTGGTATATGCGACTTTAGCAGAAACCAAGCCTACGAGATGATTTTGGGAAGGCCACTTATGCGGCAATTGCAAGTAGTACAGGACTGGGGAACCAATTCCTTATACTTGCAACACTTAGGTGTTACAGCTAAAGTCAATCTCAAGGATTACTCTCATAGAGACGTACTGCCCATTCAATGGAATCCCATCCATAGAGCCAAGGATGACACGGAGTCAGTGCATTCCATAGGATCAGGATCCTCATGGATGCATGAAGACACCCACTTATGGATGTGCAAAGTGGCAGTAGAAGAAGAGAAAAGAGAAAAAGCCAGAGAGGTAGGTGCGAAAGAGACACATAGATCAATTCAAGACCCAGCCTATGCACCTGTAGTATTTCCCGATGAAGAGTTTGAACCTCACGGCTGGGCAGAAATTTTAGCAACAATGGATGTAGCCATCAATGAAGAGAAGTGGGCACTCCACTGTGATGAGGATGGCTATGACATTTCAGTCTTCTCAATAGAGCCAATCATGGGAGATGCAGTTTTAGAAGAATGCAAACCTAGCCCTGATACATTTGAGGATGCAAGTGACTCCGACTTAGAGTCAATCATTATGGACCCACCTTTTGCATCAGATGAAGAATACTTCTATGAAGTTGAAGCTTACCCTCAGAGACATGGAGAAATCATGAATGATGTGAGGTTAGCCACACAAGTAGCCACTAAGAGTGGAGGAAAGAAAAGAAAGAAGAAGGAAGTCACTCCGAAGGCAGAAGAATCCTTGTTTGAGGTCCCTGAAAACTTTAAAAAATATGAGATAGACGATAGGAGAGTCATGATAAGAATGCCTAAACGTGAGGCACAAGCAGGAGAGGCCTATGATAGCAAGGAAACTACCAAGAAAATAGTTGTCACCATAGAAGAGGGAGAAGAAAGATGCACCTACATAGGGCATGACCTGACGGAAGAAGAAGAGCAAGAGTTGGTCGCTTTGCTAAGAGAGTACAGAGATGTATTCGCTTGGAGCTACAAGGACCTCAAAGGTGTCAACCCAGACATATGCTCACACACGATTCCCATGACCTCAGATGCCAGACCATCTAAGCAGAAGCCCTATACATACAATGATAACTATGCTGCTAAGATCAAGGAGGAGATAGATAGATTGGTAGAAGCTGGGTTTATCTATGAGATTGAGCACACTGAATGGGTATCCCCCATTGTGGTTGTGCCCAAGAAGAATGGAAAATTGCGTGTGTGTATTAACCTTAAAAAAGTTAATGCCGCCACGATTAGAGACAGTTATCCGCTTCCTATTACTGAGCATCTATTAGAAAGGGTAGCAGGCAAGGAAGTGTATAGCTTCTTGGATGGATTCTCTGGCTACAATCAGGTAGCCATTGCACGAGAAGATCAGCATAAGACGGCTTTTGCCACAGAGTGGGGCATATTTGCCTTTCGGGTAATGCCATTCGGGCTTACCAATGCACCTGCTATCTTTCAAAGATTAATGTGTCACGTGTTTAAAGAGTTCTTGAGGAAGAATTTGGAAGTCTATGTTGATGATATTTGCGCTCATTCCAACATTAGACAGACCCATATACCTGAACTCATACAAATCTCTGATAAATGTAGAGAATATTAAGTCTACCTGAACCCAAAAAAGTGTGTTTTCATGGTCAGGCAAGGCAAAATTCTAGGACACATAGTGTCTAAGAACGACATATGCACTGACGAAGAGAAAGTGAGAGCCATCGCAGAACTACCTAGGCCAATGAACGTCAAGGAAGTACAGGCTTTCATGGGGCATTGTGGTTACTACCGCCGGTTCATTCACATGTATGCTGTCATTGCAAAGCCCATGTACGGACTTCTGACTAACTTTGAGTGGACTGATGAATGTGAGAATTCCTTCAAGGAGCTTAAATGAAGATTATGTTCAACACCAATCTTGACCACACCAGATTGGAACAAGCCATTCCATGTTCATGTGGATGCCTCCAATTATGCTATTGGATGTGTACTGGCACAACCTACGGGTGAAGGTAATATGGATCTTCCTATTGCCTATGCCAGTAGACAGTTGAATGCTGCTGAATGGAACTATACAACCATCGAACGAGAAGGATTAGGCATGGTGTACGCGGTTAAAAAGTTTAGACACTATTTTCTCGCAAATAAGTTCAAATTTTTTACTGATCACCAAGCTCTACTGTACCTGGTAAACAAGCCATGTAATACAGGCAGATTAGTAAGATGGTTTCTCTTACTAATGGAATATGACTTTGAGGTAGTAGTGAGTAAAGGCAGGACTCATTTGAGAGCAGACCGTCTCTCTAGGCTCACATCTGGAGAGGCCCCACAAGGAGTGTCAGATGACTTACCTGATGCTTACTTGTTTAATTTGGAAGTTGTACCTCAGTGGGCTAAGCCATTAGTGCCATTATTGACATATGGGCCTCACCACCCAATAATAAACACACAAGATAGGGAGATAGTAAAAGCCCAGAAGTATCATATCATGGCAGGAAGTGTGTACAAACATACAGATCACGGGGTATTAGCCTGTTGTGTGGAAGAGGACGAGTACGCAAAGTGGTTGCAATTAGCACATGTAGGTGCATTAGAGCAACACTACTCAAAACAACGAACCCTACAAACATTGAGGAGACTTGGAGTATACTGGCCAACTATGGAAGCAGATGTTCATAGGATGTGCAAGGAATGCCCAATTTGCCGCACTAAGCCACCAGTGGAACATGCCACCCTTTATCGCGTGTCTCTAGTGCCAGATTGGAGCGAGCCATTAGTGGCCTTTCTGAGGATGAAAACATTCCCTCAAGAAATGACTCTGGTTAGACAAAGGAGCTTAGATCAAGAGGTGCTAGATTATGCTCTCATTGGAGATAATCTACACAGACGAGGAAAAGATGGGTATCTTAGATTGTGTGTCCACGAGAGCGAATATCTGAAGATATTAGAGACTGCTCACCAAGGTGTAGCAAGAGGACACTTTGGTCCAGATCGGGTGTTCAAAGCAATTTTGTTTGCAGGTCTTTGGTGGCCAACTCTTCACATGGACACACATACCTATGTGAAGAGGTGTGAGGTTTGTCAACGAACTCAATATCCCATACGCAAGGATGAGATGCCATTGAAACCTATGATGGGTGGATGTGCATTCTCTAAGTGGGGAATAGACTTTGTTGGTCCTATTAATCCCCCAGTTAAGGGTTCACATGCTGAGTACATCATTGTGGCCACATACTATCTGACCAAGTGGGTAGAAGTGAAAGCCACTACGAAGAATGATGCTCAAACAACAGCAAAGTTCTTATTTGAAAATGTGTTCACTAGATACGGATTGCCAATAGAATTAGTAAGTGATAGAGGCACACACTTCTTGAATGAAGTCATAGAAAACCTTCTCCAAGAATTCTTGGTAGTACATAAGAAGTCTGCCCCTTATCACCCACAAGCTAATGGCTAGGCCAAGAGCACAAATAAGATCTTATGCAATGTGCTGACTAAATTGGTGAATAACAAACGCTTTGATTGGGACAAACAGCTACACCATGCTATTTGGGCATATCGAGTTACCTATAAAACGGTAATCCAAGCTACGCCCTTTCAGATGGTATTTGGCCAGAATGCAGTGCTACCATTGGATTTTTTGATACCTACCTTGAAAGTAGCACAAGAGCATGACTGGACCGGCCATGAACTATCCTCTAGAATCTTTGATCTTGAACGTTTAGGTGAGACACGATTGAGAGCTGCAGCAGGAATCTATGCAGCCAAGAAGAGGCAAAAGGCGTATTTTGATACACATGTGAAGGATAAAGGCTTGAAGGTAGGAGACCTAGTCCTAGTCTACACATTGAAGCAACATGCACGAAAATTGGAGAAAAGAGGCTATGGACCTATGAAAATCAATAGGATCTCCACAAGTGGAGCAGTACAACTAGCCACTCTAGAAGGTGACATACTACCAAGTTACATAAGCGGATGCAGAGTCAAGCTATATCAAGAGCCACTAACCGAAGAAATGCTTACTCGACTCACTACTGCAAAAAAACGTAAGGAAGAGGAAAAGCGAATACGACAAGAAGCACATGCCGAAGCTTTAGAACGCATTCAACGAATGAAACTACGAAGACAAGGTAGAGATCAGGCCATGACTGACAATCTTGAAGCTCATGGTTATCACATTGCCATGTGTGAGGCTTCATGTAAGCGGACCCATACAATAGTTGATCGACGACCTTTTGTGACCCTAGAAGTAGGACAAGGAAATAGTACAAGGAGCATGAGAGCTTTAATTGATTCAGGAGCCGCCACTAGTGCAGTTCGTCTTTCTTGCTGCCAACAATTGCAATTGGAGGTAAAACCCCTAGAGGCATATCTCATAGGATTAGGAGGTGTTGAAACCCCTTGCATGGGAGAGGTGGAGCTTCCCCTCTACATTCAAGAGGTCCTCACGCCAGCAAAAGTGCTAGTATGTGAAGATGAGGATCTTACCGAACCTCTTGTCTTGGGCCAAGACTGGATCTATGATCACGCAGTCAACCTCAACCTCAGGCCAAAGCTATCTTACGATTGAATTGGAAAATCAAGTACTCAACCCATTAGGAAAGGCACCAACTCTTGGTCTCTCTAGGAATCCACATGAAGATAACGATGATGTTCTTGTCTAGAGTTCTATGGTGTAGAGGATTGTCAATCTTACCGAAGGTACAGGAGTCAATGAGGAATTCCCAGCTGTTACAAAGAAGATTCTAAACATGCAGACCAAACATCACACGACACGAAGGAGGCCGCTGATCAAGAGGCAGGAGCGCCAACCAGTGCAACAAGGAGTAACTCGTGGCGCGAAGCAGATCTGAATACGCAAGGATGGAAAACACACGACTCTAGTAACAGGTTCTCGATGAGGCACAACACAAGCCACACCAGCAAGGATACAAGTGAAGGAGTACCCTAGGCAACCTCCTAGGCATACCATGTCTATTTGGGTCCCTAAGCGGTCAATGAAGGCTAGCCCCAATGCTAGACAGATATGGGTGCCCAAGGCCTGTTTACGAGCCCAAATAACTCCAACTCCAATCACGGGCATAATTCAACACTCACAAGTCCTCTTGAAAAAAAACTCAAGAACTCTACCTAAACCCCACACTAACACGCACTCGGTCAAACCTAGGAATGTCTGGAAATGGGTACCCAAAAGGACCCAAATCCAGCACAATCTAGTCCATGAACCTTTAACCGTCATCAACTCAAGGAGCCATGAATCCTCAAACAAAGTCTGGAGAATTAAACCCTATATCAAACCCCCAGACCCATTTTGTAAATCCATCCACTCTGAAGTAGATGCATTCTGAGTACCTTGCATATCCAAAGTATGCATCTAGAATGACACTAACCACTAATCCCCACTCACATCTATCACAAACACTTCATCTCTAACCACTAACCATCTCGATTGTCATGTTAGTATTGTTGAGGGAACACTATTACATCCTGTTTCCTATGCAACACTAATGTGCCTTCCTTCTTCTAGCAGATAAGCATCAGAAGTGTCATGGCAGCTGTAGCAGGAACGAGCTCCCAGGCAGACACTAGCACTCAAAGCAATTGGGATACCATGCCCGTGGAGGCCCCACTGACAGCAAGGCCTGAAGAGCTTTTGAATGTGAGAAGAATTCCCATTCCGGATCCACCAAGTGGCCTGACAGAAAGAGTAAAGGGGCATTCTCATTGGTTCAATGAGATGCAAGGAGATTTGGGAGATACAGATCATATCTGGGAATCCAAGTTGGAATGTGGAGGAGTGTGGTGGACCTTTCAGTTCTTCTCACGAGAATTTGAAGCATTGCAAAATGTTGGCCCTCTTCAAGATATTTGGCAAAAAGCGGGATTGCAAGATTATTTTAGTGCAGCCTTGCCTAGACCTGATTTTCTTCGGTGCTACTACTTGATTGCAACTCTCAAGGTGACAGGAGACAAAGATCATTCAGGCACATTCCTAGTGCCCTCTCTATCAAACCAGGAAGAAATGAAGAAGTTTGAGTTGAATATCACTTTAATCAGGGAGGCCCTTTAGATGTATGGCACCCATGTACCCTCCCGTAACACACAGTTACAAAGAAACATGGCTCTACTCCGACGACACCTAGCGGCTGCCCAAGAAGAAAATAGGAGATTACAACAACAAAATCAAGACAACCTCGAAGCCGCCATAGAGAATACTCCAGGGGCACCCATTGACCCTGCTAGCTTCCGAGCCGTCCCTTCAGAAAGCATACAACAAATCTTGGAAACCTATGCCAACCTCTTAGAAGCACATGATCAGCTGGTTGACCAAGTAAAATAGCTACAGAGATCCCAAGTGCCTACACCACAACCACCAGAAGCTAAAAAGATGGTCCATGCAACCACTTCTCCAGAGCCCGAATTTTCAACAACCAATGAGGTACTTGAGCTATGACGACAAGTGGCAGAATTAAAGATCAAGTTGTTACAGTATGAATGACCCCCTTCTCCACCTAATCAACCATTAGAAGAAGAAGCAATAATCATTCCAGTGGAGGAAACATTTGAAGACAACTATGAGCCTCAACCCCTTCCAGGAGGCAGAATCATGGAGGAAGGACAAGACACTTATGAAGAGCCCCTTCGGCATGGATGAAACAGGTAGAAGAAATGGGGACAACTCAAGAGGAACGTATCTCCACTCAGATGCTTGCAATGAGGACCATAGAAGAAACCATACTTCAATCAGAGTAGAAGACTGATAACTAGTTCTGAATTACAATATAAACCCTATTTTGTATTATTGGCTGACTACAACGCAGAAATCAAAAGAGTCACTAACAGGTACCCCACGTTCGCAACACAATTCAAACCAGAGGATATTCTAGAGGCAGCCAAAAAAGGGGCCATATTCCAACCCCATCTGGAGGCAAAAGTTACTCGAAACCTATTCGGAAATGCTTAGAACATGGGACCACACTCCCATGCATTTGAAGTATAACCCTTGCTTCGGACCAGTACAAAGGAGACAATCATGGAAAGCATTTGCTATAAAGGTTCGGAACAATGCAAATTGCAAACAATGGCTGAATTATCCCTCGATCGCACCACCAACAGGCACACCTACAGTAGCATATATGATAGCTACCATCAGACATTGGATGCCACGCCTCCACCCCATGCCAGATGTCGCTGCACAGATGATGCTCAAAATTTTGGACATGATGCAAGTGGTGGTAAAGACTTTTCGAAATGTACGTAATATCCAGCCGCCAATTCCGGGCTTCATCAATGGTAACTATGACCTACTTTATGATATGAGCACAACCCCGAGCATACGAGTCGCTTATGCATGGCACACAAGAATGAGGTATCTCCCTGCTTGCTACAAGCAAACGTTTGATGACATGTTCACCACGAGGTTCTGGGAAGCACACTCAGAAGTGTTCGCGCCATGCCCAACCCACCTACCACAACTATTCGCATGTGAACAAACAATGCACTCAGAGCTCTACACCACGCCACAACCTGACATGCCTGGAGCAGTAAATTGGGATGCCCTACAAAGAGATTTGGTCCGCGGACTACGGAAGGCAACCGACATATTACAACAGTACATTGATCAAACCGTGGAGCAGAGGTCTGTCAGAGGCGACAAACACTAGGGGGAGAGTGTTGGCATCATATGGGGAGAAGCAAGTACGGCATACATGCAAATCTAGCACTAAGGCAACCCATTAAATTTTTCCAAACCTTACATCATTTTAAAAGTGATTCTCATCACTAAAAACCATTGTAAATATCGTTTCACCTTTTTGTAGCTCCATTTTGTACAAGCCGAGGAGTCCTCGAGCTTGAGGAGCCTTAGAAGTAGTTGCCTGACAATTTTCATAGTTTTTAGATCTCGTTTGAGCCCTCGAATAAGCCCTGGAACCTAATTTTTAACTAGGCCAGACACTAGGTCTGGACAGGGCCAAAGCTAGTCAAAAACTATAAATAGAGCTAGAGAGCTCATTTTTGGGCTAGCTTCTTGTAGTTTTGAGCTTGTATGAGAACTTGGTTGTAATAGAAGTGATTTCATTGTCTTACTCTCTTTGTTCTTGGCGTGTGTGTGCGTGTGTGTGTATGTGTGTGCATGTTTGTGTGCTTCTCACTCACACATTTGTGCCTTCACTTGCTCTAGGTCTTCATACCATCCTCATGTCTTCCCGGATTGACATTAAAGGAGGTGCTACTCATCACTGAGCTACAGACTCCATTTTTTCTTTCACGAGGACACGAATGATATCCAACTAAAGGACAATATGGACACAACAAAGAGGAGAAAAATAAAGAATGAAATAAAATATGTAAGTATACATTGCCCTTGGTTTTGCATCCATTTCTATGTTGAAGTAAAAAGTAACCTCTATAGGCTCCAAATTAACCTTAGAATAACTTAAAATTCACCCTCAAATTATATATTTTTTTAAATTCTCTCGTTTTGTTACTATTTTTCACATTAAGCTTTTTATTTCTACACTTTTTCCCTCACTTATCACCCTTTTATTTTTCTTTTAAACCCCTGTTCATCTCTCTTCCCCATCTCACCTCACTATTTTTTCCATCTAATTGACCTTTTCTCTCATTATTTATCCCTTTCACTATCCTTTTGTTAATATATTTTGGTAGTGATGTGTATGAACACACTAGGACTGTTAGGGCACTTTTTCCCCTCTTTAGGAGGTTTTTTCCCTTCACTTGTATATATGCCTATAACCCTAATGAGTTACTTATCTTTGAACATTCTCTCGGTAATACATTCAATTTTGTGTGTTGTGCTCCAAGCTTCTTCTTCTTCCTTGTGATGCTAGCGTGCATTTGCAGACCTTAAACTCCAATAGTTGGTATCAAAGCAGGTTGCTGCTTCATTTAGGGCATCATCAATACCCCTCTTGTGATAGTCTTAGAATCACACAAAAATTGGTGAGCATACTCATGGTGATCACGAGTTCAAAACAACTTCACTTTGTGTCTTGAAATTGCAATCTGAGCTTGTCTCGGCCTCTGAATGCAGTATCACATTGCTTGCGCAGGCAATTTCATACATTTGTGCCAAACATATATACATATTTTGGTTTGCTAGTACAAGTACCTCAAAGTCTTCTATAGATCTACTATAGCTTATCATGGTAGTTCAAATCAACTTTTTGAGATAAATTCATTTTTCTACATTAGAATATTTTAATCAGTTGCCGTGGCTAAAAGCAATGATGTATTTCATATGTTGGGTGTTGATGATAGATTAGATGGTACTAATTAACCATTATGTTCATATATGATGCCTCATGTATTGGTTGCACAAGGACTATTAACCATTATGTTCATATATGATGCCTCATGTATTGGTTGCACAAGGACTGTGGAATATTGTGTAGGGTGTTGAAAAACGTCTTATTAAATCTACAAATATAGTTATCAAAGGTGATGCAGATGGCATTAAAGATGATGATCTTCAAATTCTTATTCGTGCTGTGATTTTTGTTGCACCTACTGCAGAATTTTTTTTTTGGGATGGTAGAGATGCTCAAGCACACACATTGATAGATTTGTCTATCAAACATGCCATTATTCCTCACATTCACTCTTGCAAAACAAAAAAGGATGCTTGTATACAACCACTTTATACCAGGCAAGAAATGAGGCTCAGCTTGCTTACCTCCAAAAATAGTTGGATAGTGAGCACATGAATGAAGGAGATTATATGGAAATTTTTTTGACAAAGATCAAAGATTTGAAGGAGCAATTGATTTCTACTGATGAAATCTTATCAGATAGTTCACTTGTGTAGACTGTTCTTAATGGCCTTCAAAATTCATATCAGAGTTTTGCTTCTACTCTTCGATTGATGATGACAAGCAATCCAAATGCCTTACCATTCGAGGAGTTAGTCTCTATTTTGTTGCACGAGGATTAGTCTAGATAGAACAGGTTGATCATGCATGTTGTAGATCAAGCTTTCTTAGCTAGTCAGAAGGGCAAAGGAAAATGGAGCTCATCTACTAGCAAGGAGAAATTTGCTAATGCGGTGCAATCAAAGAAGGAAGACAAAGATGAGAAGAAATTAGAAAAGCAGAAATTGTTTTGCAAGTATTGTAAAGGAAACAATCATGTCATAAAGAGTTGTCCAAAACTAGCTGCAAAGGAGGCTGGAATGGTGGTTGCAGAGGCCTCTACACCTAAAATAGAGTCTGGTAATCTTGTGTAGAATGAAGAATGGGCATTTACCATTGTTTGTAGTTTTGACCCATCTTGTCATGAGCAGTGTATGTCTATTGTAGACTAAGATGTTTGGTACTTTTTACAGTGGGGCAACCAAATATATTACCTCGTAGCGCAGTTTCTTCAGTTTACTTGAGCCTGCCCTTATAGGGAATACTGTCACATGCACCAACAACTCCTCTTATCTTGTAATGGGATTTGCTAAGATAATTCTAACTATTGTTGAATTAGTTCTTTTACATTGTCAGATGCTTTGTTTGTACCAGGGATCAAGAATAATCTCTTGTTAGTTTTAGCATTAGCCAAGATTGGCTTGGTTGTCAAATATGCTGATGACAGATGTGTGCTCCATGATCTCTCGAATGGTGATGTTATTATTGCTTTTGGCATTTTATGTCATGGGCTGTATAAGCTCATAGACTATGAAAAATTGGTGAAATGATTCAACATGTGTAGTACATGATTCTGAGGCTATTTCAGATGCAAAGCTTTGGCATGCATGCTTTGTTCATCTAAATATTGCTAGTTTTCTACAATTGCAAAAATATAAAATGATGTCCTCTCTACCCAAACTTAAGGCACATAGAAAACATGTTTCTAAAGGCTATGTTTTGCGCTGAATGTAGCATTCCTTGTTCCCAAAAGATGGTTTAATTCAAGCTACTTAGAAATTGCAGCTTGTTCACAATGATATCTATGGTCCTATGTAAAAACCCTCTTTTTGGAATTACCTTTACTTCATGACTTTTATTGATGATTTTTCTAGGCATGCATGGGTGTATTCACTGGAAGCAAAGTCCGAAGTGTTTATGTGCTTCAAAAACTTTCTGGTTTTGGCTAAAATCTATCAGCATGTAAAATGGACACCCTCCATTTTGATCAAGGGGGGGAATACATGTCTTTTGATTTTACTGCATTTTTGGCTGAACATGGGATAAAACATCAGTGTATGGTGCCATATACACCTCAATAGAATGGAGATGGCGAGGTGTATGGTCAAAAGTTAGGTTACCACATAACTTCTAGCTTGAAGTTGTTATGTGTGCAACATTTGTACTTAACTTGTGTCCCATCAAAGCATTACAGTCTATCACTCCATATGAGGCTTGGCATGGTCGCAAGCCATCTATTGCTCATCTACATGTTTTTGGTTGTCTGACATATGCATTAGTGCATGAACAACAATGCAAGACATTGGATGATAAAGTATTGAAATGTATTTTTGTCTGGTGCAATTTTGAGAGCAAAGGCTATCGTGTGTAGCATCTACAAACTAAACACGTTCTGGTTAGCCATGATGTTGTTTTTCTGGAAGATGTAATTTAGTCATTACTTTCATGTGCCAAGGAGACTTCTGCTAGCTCTAGAGATGTGTATGGCACTTTACTGCCGCTTTTTACACGTGGATAGTCAAGTGGTGGTCCAAATGAGGCAATTTCTTAGCCTTTACACGTTTCATGTGATGATGCAGATCATTCCATTTTTGATGCATATTTATATGATCTAGTTGTTGATGAGAGGGATGATATAGAGAATGCAAAAACTATGCTGAAATGGCTGGTTTAGACTTTGCGAGATAGCAAATTAGATGCACCTCTATCATGCCATACTCATTCAGGCTCTCATAGAGCTTATTTTGCATCAAATTGCTATGCTATCACTACCTCTAGTCTTTGTGATGAGAATGAGCGTGTTTCGTTTGATGAAGCACAAAATAAAAAAAAATGGATGGCTGCTATGTAATCAAAATATAATGTTATTATGAGGAATGGTGCCTGGTCTTCATGTGATTTTCCTCCTAACAAGAAGGGTATTGGCACTAAGTGGATATACAAGCTAAAGCATATACCTGATGGATCAATTGACAAGTATAAGACTAGGCTTCTTGCAAAAGGTTATGCTTAAGAAAGAGGCATTGAGTTTGATGAGAGGTTTTCTCCAACATGTCGAATGACTACTGTTCATAGCATTTGTGCACTTGCAACTCATCATGCTTGGAATGTACATCAGTTGGACAGTAAAATTGCATTTCTGAATGGTGACTTACATAAAGAAGTGTATGTTTTTCAGCCCCATGGTTTTGTATAGAAAGGGCATGAAAAATAAAGTGTGCAAGTTGAAAAAGTCATTATATGGTTTGAAAGCAAGCACCACGTGCTTGGTATGAAAAGATAAATGCCTACTTGATTGCACATGGTTTTGAGAATAGTCCAAATGAGAGCACCTTATATGATAAGCATGCATTCTATTCATTGTTGTCTATGTTGATGACATGCTGCTCATTGGTCCTAATGAGAAGCATATTATTGATTTTAGGGCTGATTTGCATGCCTCATTTGAGATGTTAGATCTGGGGCATTTGCATCATTATTTGGGCATTCAATTTATGCAAGTTGATGGCAAAATAGATTTATGCCAAACAAAATATATTGACACATTATCACAACTTTTTGGCCTTAAAGATTGCAAACCAATTGCCATTCCCTATGGAAACATGTTTATGGTTGAGTCTTCATGATGCTCAAGATGCATTTGATACTATTCTCTATCAGCACGCTGTTGGATGCTTGATTTAGTTATTCATAACTCGGCTTGATATTTAGTTCGTTGTCTCACAGATGAGCATCTTACATGTCTTTTGATTTTACTGCATTTTTGGCTGAACATGGGATAAAACATCAATGTATGGTGCCATATACACCTCAATAGAATGGAGATGGCGAGGTGTATGGTCAAAAGTTAGGTTACCACATAGCTTCTAGCTTGAAATTGTTGTGTGCAACATTTGTACTTAACTGGTGTCCCATCAAAGCATTACAATCTATCACTCCATATGAGGCTTGGCATGGTCGCAAGCCATCTATTGCTCATCTACATGTTTTTGGTTGTCTGACATATGCATTAGTGCATGAACAACAATGCAAGACATTGGATGATAAAGTATTGAAATGTATTTTTGTCTGGTGCAATTTTGAGAGCAAAGGCTATCGTGTGTAGCATCCACAAACTAAACACGTTCTGGTTAGCCATGATGTTGTTTTTCTGGAAGATGTAATTTAGTCATTACTTTCATGTGCTAACGAGACTTCTGCTAGCTCTAGAGATGTGTATGGCACTTTACTACCGCTTTTTACAGGTGGATAGTCAAGTGGTGGTCCAAATGAGGCAATTTCTTAGCCTTTACACGTTTCATGTGATGATGCAGATCATTCCATTTTTGATGCATATTTATATGATCTAGTTGTTGATGAGAGGGATGATATAGAGAATGCAAAAACTATGCTCAAATGGCTGGTTTAGACTTTGCGAGATAGTAAATTAGATGCACCTCTATCATGTCATACTCATTCAGGCTCTCATAGAGCTTATTTTGCATCAAATTGCTATGCTATCACTACCTCTAGTCTTTGTGATGAGAATGAGCGTGTTTCATTTGATGAAGCACAAAATTAAAAAAATTGGATGGCTGCTATGTAATCAAAATATAATGTTATTATGAGGAATAATGCCTGGTCTTCATGTGATTTTTCCTCCTAACAAGAAGGGTATTGGCACTAAGTGGATATACAAGCTAAAGCATAAACCTGATGGAACAATTGACAAATATAAGACTAGGCTTGTTGCAAAAGGTTATGCTTAAGAAAGAGGCATTGATTTTGATGAGAGGTTTTCTCCCACATGTCGAATGACTACTGTTCATAGCATTTGTGCACTTGCAACTCATCATGCTTGGAATGTACATCAGTTGGACAGTAAAATTGCATTTCTGAATGGTGACTTACATAAAGAAGTGTATGTTTTTCAGCCCCATGGTTTTGTATAGAAAGGGCATGAAAAATAAAGTGTGCAAGTTGAAAAAGGCATTATATGGTTTGAAAGCAAGCACCACGTGCTTGGTATGAAAAGATAAATGCCTACTTGATTGCACATGGTTTTGAGAATAGTCCAAATGAGAGCACCTTATATGATAAGCATGCATTCTATTCATTGTTGTCTATGTTGATGACATGCTGCTCACTGGTCCTAATGAGAAGCATATTATTGATTTTAAGGCTGATTTGCATGCCTCATTTGAGATGTCAGATCTGGGGCATTTGCATCATTATTTGGGCATTCAATTTACGCAAGTTGATGGCAAAATAGATTTATGCCAAACAAAATATATTGACACATTATCACAACTTTTTGGCCTTGAAGATTGCAAACCAATTGCCATTCCCTATGGAAACATGTTTATGGTTGAGTCTTCATGATGCTCAAGATGCATTTGATACTGTTCTCTATCAGCACGCTGTTGGATGCTTGATTTAGTTATTCATAACTCGGCTTGATATTTAGTTCGCTGTCTCACAGATGAGCATCTTACATGTCTTTTGATTTTACTGCATTTTTGGCTGAACATGGGATAAAACATCAGTGTATGGTGCCATATACACCTCAATAGAATGGAGATGGCGAGGTGTATGGTCAAAAGTTAGGTTACCACATAGCTTCTAGCTTGAAGTTCTTATGTGTGCAACATTTGTACTTAACTGCTGTCCCATCAAAGCATTACAATCTATCACTCCATATGAGGCTTTGCATGGTCGCAAGCCATCTATTGCTCATCTACATGTTTTTGGTTGTCTGACATATGCATTAGTGCATGAACAACAATGCAAGACATTGGATGATAAAGTATTGAAATGTATTTTTGTCTGGTGCAATTTTGAGAGCAAAGGCTATCGTGTGTAGCATCCACAAACTAAACACGTTCTGGTTAGCCATGATGTTGTTTTTTTGGAAGATGTAATTTAGTCATTACTTTCATGTGCCAAGGAGACTTCTGCTAGCTCTAGAGATGTGTATGGCACTTTACTGCCGCTTTTTACAGGTGGATAGTCAAGTGGTGGTCCAAATGAGGCAATTTCTTAGCCTTTACACGTTTCATGTGATGATGCAGATAATTCTTTTTTCGATGCATATTTATATGATCTAGTTGTTGATGAGAGGGATGATATAGAGAATGCAAAAACTATGCTGAAATGGCTGGTTTAGACTTTGCGAGATAGCAAATTAGATGCACCTCTATCATGTCATACTCATTCAGGCTCTCATAGAGCTTATTTTGCATCAAATTGCTATGCTATCACTACCTCTAGTCTTTGTGATGAGAATGAGCGTGTTTTGTTTGATGAAGCACAAAATTAAAAAAATTGGATGGCTGCTATGTAATCAAAATATAATGTTATTATGAGGAATGGTGCCTGGTCTTCATGTGATTTTTCCTCCTAACAAGAAGGGTATTGGCACTAAGTGGATATACAAGCTAAAGCATAAACCTGATGGAACAATTGACAAGTATAAGACTAGGCTTGTTGCAAAAGGTTATGCTTAAGAAAGAGGCATTGATTTTGATGAGAGGTTTTCTCCCACATGTCGAATGACTACTGTTCATAGCATTTGTGCACTTGCAACTCATCATGCTTGGAATGTACATCAGTTGGATAGTAAAATTGCATTTTTGAATGGTGACTTACATAAAGAAGTGTATGTTTTTCAGCCCCATGGTTTTGTATAGAAAGGGCATGAAAAATAAAGTGTGCAAGTTGAAAAAGTCATTATATGGTTTGAAAGCAAGCACCACGTGCTTGGTATGAAAAGATAAATGCCTACTTGATTGCACATGGTTTTGAGAATAGTCCAAATGAGAGCACCTTATATGATAAGCATGCATTCTATTCATTGTTGTCTATGTTGATGACATGCTGCTCACTGGTCCTAACGAGAAGCATATTATTGATTTTAAGGCTGATTTGCATGCCTCATTTGAGATGTCAGATCTGGGGCATTTGCATCATTATTTGGGCATTCAATTTATGCAAGTTGATGGCAAAATAGATTTATGCCAAACAAAATATATTGACACATTATCACAACTTTTTGGCCTTGAAGATTGCAAATCAATTGCCATTCCCTATGGAAACATGTTTATGGTTGAGTCTTCATGATGCTCAAGATGCATTTGATACTGTTCTCTATTAGCATGCTGTTGGATGCTTGATTTAGTTATTCATAACTCGGCTTGATATTTAATTCGCTGTCTCACAGATGAGCAGGGTTATGCATTGTCTAAGTCTCAAGCATTGGTAGGTGGTTAAATGCATCTTTCGCTACTTGAGTGGTACTCGAGTACTTGGATTGTTTTATCCCAAGGGGGGATCACTATTGCTAGATTTACATGCTTTTTGTGACTCTGAGTGGGTTGGTTGCTATGACACTTGTGTGTCCACTAGTGGTTTTTGCTTCATGCTTGGTAGCTCATGCATATTTTGCTTGAGTAAGAAGCAACATACTATGGCCACTTCTAGTTGTGAGACTAAGTATACAACAAGTTTCCCAATGACTGTTGAGTGTGTGTGGCTCAAACGCCTTATGGCTAATTAGGGTGTTGGTCAGTCTTTTGACACCACCATCTTGATTGATAGTCAGAGCACATTGGCAATTTCGAGGAACCTTGTGTTCCATGCTCGTACTAAGAACATTGAGGTGCAATATCACTATGTCAGGGAGAGGTTGCCTATTGGAGAGATCAGTTTGGCATATGAGCCCACACAGGAGAACACTGTAGACCTTTTCACAAAGGCTCTGCCTAGGGAGAAGTTTGAATCTTTTTGCAAAGCTTTGGGATTACTTCTTTTTGTGGATTGATTCCACATAGCTTGACACTTCCTTATACATGAGTGCAAACTCCTTGTTCAGTGCATCACTCTCAGGGGGGATTTATTGATATATTTTAGTAGTGATTGATGGAGAGTATTAATCTCCAAAAGAACAAGTTACTCTTGTATTTAGAGCACCTCTATAACAAGAATAACTCAAAACTTCACCAATTTTAGAAGATCAATACTCAATTGTCAAATTCTTGAACAAACTGTGAAGAAGGAGATTACACAGAAAGGTTGCTGCACATAATTCACTCATTGCCTTATCAAATGTGTAAAGTTTTTGAAGAAACTTTGTACTAGATGTTGCCTATAGATTCCACACCTTCTCCAAGTTGACTCACTCCAAAAGATTGAGTAAATCTTGAGAAATAACTTCAACAAGTCACCTATGTCTTCTGAGAAGTCGATTTAGACACCTATGACTTTAAATCTTTGGTTCTCTCAATCTAGAACCCGTTTCTACAAATGCTTTTAGCCACAAGTAGCTTACCTTCCAACTTAAAGATTAAATGCTTTCTTGCTCAAAACTTTACACTCTGGAAGGAGAATTGATCAAAACATTCATATCGAATTTTGCACCTCCTGTAACTTCACTTCTTCTCATTTACATATGCAAATGTTCCTACACTCAATTCTCTCAGCCTGTTCACAATTGAAAGTTGAAAATTTGTACAGAAGTCGATTACCTATAGACTTAGACTTGTACAAAAGCATTTCACAAAAGATCCAACACAGAAGGAGAAAACTCAGAAATATCGGGCGCAACATTTTCTTCATTTCTGAGAAAAATTACAACTGAGTGATGAGAGAGTTTTTACTCACTTCTAACATCTCTAATGACACATACAACTTCTGATTACTCTATTCTCATGCTCTCTCATGCTTGCCCCGACATTTTCCAAAGTATATATAGACAAAAATTTACAAGCTTATGACTACTCAAAGATATAAGTGAACTATTTCTGAAATAATGTACATATGTGTACACATCTTCCAAATTCTAAATGTGTCCTTCCTTCATGCTTCACAACTTGTTCTCTTCCTCAAATCCTTGACTTCATTTCCATGTCAAAACATCAATTAGTGATTGTCCTGCACCAACAGCTCCCCCTCAATCATCAATTGAGGTTTTCTCTATCTTCTTTATGGCTGCCATGTCTTTGAATTTCTGTAGCTTTGGTCCATCCAAGCTTTTGGTAAGCATATCAGCTATTTGATCTTTTGTTGAAGTATGTATGACCTCAATCTCTTTATCCATCACCTTCTCTCTCAGAAAGTGATACTAAATCTCAATGTGTTTAGTCCTTGAATGAAACAGAGGATTAGCAGCTAAATACAATGAACTCATGTTATCTCCATAATCGATAGGTGTACTCTGTATGGTGTCAAAACTCTTCATGAGAGTCTTAAGCCATATCACTTCCTTTCCAGCTTCAACCATACCTTTGTACTCAGCTTCTGTTGATGATAAAGCAATTGTGTGTTGCTTCTTTGAACACCAAGAGATTAACTTATCTCCACATAACACAAGTATCCATATGTTGATCTTCTATCATCAGGATTACCTACCCAATCTGCATCACTATATATTTTGATGTTTGTATCTGATGTAAAACCATAATACAAACCCTCTTTTAGTGTACCCTTAATGTACCTCAAAACTCTTTGACCTGCAATCCAATGTTCTTTCCTAGGACAATGCATGAATTGATACAAAACTCCAAGTGCATATGATAAGTCAGGCCTAGTTAATGTAGCATAGATAAGACTACCAACCAAACTCTGATATAGCTTCATATCCTTGAATTCTTCTCCACCATATCTACTCAATTTGTGATTTATCTCCATTGGAGTAGGTGCTACCCTGCAATCATTCATTTTAAACTTGATTAACAAGTTTCTCAAATACCTTTCTTGAGTCACATACTCCATGTTGAGTGTATGAAATCTCCATGCCCAAGAAATATGACAAGTTTCCCAAGTCACTGATTTTGAACTCTTTCTCCATTTGCTTCTTTAGGCTTTGAATGCCTTTCTCATCTGTACCTGTAAGAATTATATCATCAACATATATGCACATGTAAATGAACCCATCATCACTTGCTTTAACAAGCAAGCTACTACCTGCCTTAGATACTTGAAATCCAAGTTCTTTCAAGAACTTCACAAGTCTATAATTCCATGCCCTTGGGGCCTGCTTCAAACCATACAAAGCTCTCTTGAGCTTACATACATGATCTGGATACCTTCCATCTCTGAATCCTTGAGGTTGCTCCATGAAAACATCATCTGAAATGTAACCATTTAAAAAAGCATTCTTCACATCTAATTGACATAATTTCCAACCTTTACATGCAGCAATGGCTATGAGTGTCGTGATGGTTGTCATCTTTGCCACACGACTATAGGTCTCATCATAATCAATACCATATGTTTGAGCACACCCTTTCACAACAAGTCTAGCTTTATACCTAAACACACTTCCATCTGCAAACCTCTTAGTCTTGTAGACCCATTTGCATCCAATGATCTTCTGACTATTTGGTTTAGGAACCAAATCCCATGTCTCATTCTCCATTAATGCATCATATTCTTCCTGCATAGCTTTCTCCCAATTTTCCTTACCTTTTGCCTCTTCATATGTGGAAGGATCTTCATCTGCCTTTATCATGTAAGCATAATCTTTGGTAGCCAAAAAAGAAGTGTCATAGCTATACCTTGTAGGTTGCCACTTGTGTCTTGATGACCTTCTGAGTTCTCCACTCCTTGAGGTTTCTGGTTCTTCACACTCAGGATCAAATCTTGGCATTTCTTCAACTTCAACCTGCACTTCATTATTCTCCTCTTCATCAAATATCTGAACCTTTGATTTACCTTTCTTTTGACTCACAACTTCTTCATCACCTGTATTAATATTGATTGTACCTGTATACCAAGTACCTTGCTCATCAAATGTAACATCTTTTGATACAAGAAATTGTTTTGTGGATGGACTCCACAACTTATATCCCATCTGCTTATCATCATAACCAATGAATACATACTTTTCAGCTTTAGGTTCTAACTTGTGTCTTAATTGTGATGGCACATATGCATATGCCAAACATCCAAATACTTTGCAATGATCCAAGGTAGGTCTCTTACCCCACCATGCCTCATATGGTGTCATACCCTGCAAATCTTTACATGGTAGCCTATTGACCAAATAAGTAGCTGTATTTACAGCCTCAGCCCACAAATAATTTGGGCAATTTTTCTCCTTCATCATTGACCTTGCAAACTCAACAAGAGTTCTATTTCTTCTATCTGCTACACCATTTTGTTGAGGAGAGTACCTGCAAGTGATTTCCCTTTTTATACCTGCATTCCACAAGTAATCACTGAACTCATTAGAAAAATACTCTCCCCCTCCATCTGACCTTAGTCTCTTCAATTTATGACCTGTAATTCTTTCTGCATACACATGATAATGTTTGAATGTATTGAATACTTCTGACTTATCTTTGATCACATAGATAGTGATCCATCTGGTAGCATCATCAACATAAATCACATAGTACCTTGAACCATTGATACTGAAATCCTTTGATGGTCCCCACACATCTGTGTGTACCAACTCAAGCTTCTCTGAATACATAAAACCATGCTTGGAATAAGATTGCTTATGAGCCTTACCTAGTTGAGATGCCTCACATCTGTATGTCATATGTTGACCTGCAACATTAGGCAATCCAAGCACTGAATCATTGTTAATCATATCTTTGATACCTCTTTCATTGAAGTGTCCAAGCCTCTTGTGCCAAAGATCTAACTTAGAGATCTTATGTCCTCCATAAGTGAACAAGGCATGACAAACATTACATTGAATTTTCAATGTGAACAACCTTCCTTCTTTCTTCCATGAAACAATTTGTTTATACCCATTGCTAGGGTCTTCCACAAACACTCCTTCATTAGTGAATCTAATCATAACCTTTTTCAACAATTTGTCCTACACTTATCAGATTCTTAGGAATTGTAGGAACATACAAGACCTTACTCAAGAGAGTACTTCCATCCTTGGCCTTCACTGATCCAATTGACTTCACATTGTGCTTTGTATTGTCACCTGTTTGAACAACATGATTAGATACCTTATTTTCCAAATCAGTTGAAAGGTCTCTAAACCCAAGGGAAAGTGTCTTACCCACTCTTATGTTTTGTTCGATCAACTTGTACTATGCCACTTTCTTTTGCTGTGAGTCCACAATTGCTCTCAAATATATCCTCTTTTGGGATCCCCAATAGGATCGCCAAATGAACGTCTTTATAAAGTCGCAAAGGAAGTGTTTTGCCGCAAGTAAACGACTTCTATTTCTATGTTTGGATAGACTTCACTCACCCTGAGCTTCAAAAACACTATTGGACACTTCAAAAACAGTATTGGACACTGGCACATGCACACTTTGTTTCCATTTCTAAGTTCAACAAACCCGTTTTCTTAAAGATGAGCGGTCGTGCTCGTGTTTAGAGGTAGCTTCAAGGCTAAGAAACTCAAGCCTCATCCAAGCCTTCATATCTCAAATGCTTAAATGCCCTTGACATGTGTATATTTCCATCCCATTATCGTGCTTGAGAATTCATGTTTTTTTTTTCTTCAAAGCTCTTTCACATTTCCTATGCTCATTAACCCCCAATGTGATCATCCACAAACAACAGAACGCACAATACTTGGTCCTTGTTTCTCTTATAAGTTTTGTAAGATTCTCAACCTAAACCCAAGCATTCTTCTCACGTCAGAGGTATGCCAAAATATGCATATATATAAATGATTCATTTATCTCACATCTTAAGCGAATACATAACGCGTGAGCATCATATTGACTTTGACATTTGCCAAGTTTCCACTCCCACAAAACATTGCAAAATCACTAATTCCACCGACTAATGCAATGAACGACTTACTAAAACCAAAAACAACTAATAGACCAGTGAACCAATATAGCATGGATTCGGAAATCTCAGGACGAATAACACATGCCACGTATACGGAAATAGCAGCCCGCCCAATAGCCTGATCGCTTAAAGTTTTTGAAAAGGGGCAGACATGACAACATTATAACAATATGGCAATGTCAAACAAAATTTATGTATGAAGGTAGTTTAGCACAAACATGTCACATAGAGACCTCAGATGTCTTGCTAATAGCATCATGGTTATCGACCCATCCAATTAACACGGGGAACTTTGTATCGCATGATTCACAAGGAATTAAATATGTGGGACTTACTCTTCTGAGTACATTTATCCATCTCTATTGATCTACATACTGGTCTGTCTGAGGTCTTAAGATGTGAAACTCCCAAGTTCTTCTAATATATTGTAGAAAAAGTGAAAACATGCGAAATTCGGATTTCTTCTCTAACTCCCTATCACACAGTCAGGACATCAATTGACTGTAAAGTTCATGCTAATTGGAGAAACAAAGGAGTTCAACCATGCATGCAAGATAGATCCCTTGAATCTCATACCTCTTTCTTTCATTAAGAAAACAAAATAAAGCTAAATGATTTGCGATGTGCTAAATCGCTTCTCACTTGTATTCATTCGTACTTCCCATTCAGCATTTTAAGGTTCTATTTGTGGTTCAGAGGTATTTACATACAATGCACTGAAAACTTCTTTGTATACATCATAACGCCATCACATCCAGCATTCTTTTACCTGGCATCACACGTCCATACTAATCTGTGTACCAATATCGTTGGGAACATCAAATATTAAAGAAAACATTACATAACATTTCTTGTAGTTTGATATTCCATAACAATAACCATGAAAGCAGCATGAAAGCAGAAGCAAGAAAACATATCTCTGTGATTTACCCCTTCTGCCTTAGTTGTGTGTTCAATAAGTTGTACATTCGAGATGAGCAGCCATGCTTCTCTCACTCCCACATTGCACTTTACTTCTTCCTTTCTTCATTTGCAATGTCGAACATACAGGAATGCTCTTTTGTTTTAACGAACATGGCACTGAGAAATTTTTTGTGTCACTTCTTCTCCTTTATGCTGTTAGCAGCGTCGAACCATAAAGCTTCATTCCTGTTCCCTCTTCGCAGCTCCAAACACAATATTCTTCTACCTGTATTACTGCTGAGAACCGTGAGCCTTATTGGAACTTATACATCCTTCCCCAACTGCTATCACGGCCTCCATGCTTTGCCTCAACATACAAACATTCCATAGAGCTCTCGTTCAAGAATCAATTCACAGGACACTATGTACCGCTCTCCCTATCAATTGTGGGCTGCTACCTCCACTATCCCGTGATCTTATGCCAACTTCAAAGGAATGCAATTTCGAAGCTCATTTCTATCCTCGCGAGCTACACAAAGTAGGTTGATGGAGCCCCTCAGACCATGCTTCTCTCTCCTCTTCCTCTCTGCTAGAGCAGCAGCAGCCGCTACATCACCACCTTCACTAGTAGAGACCCCTTCCCTCCCTATAGAGAGCAAAATGCAACCAAGATAAGCGTCGAGAGCCCCCCTTTTCCGCCCCGTTGCTGGCTGAAAAAAGGCTCAATTCCTCCCACCGAACAAGCTGAGAGTTCTCCCCCCTTTTTCAGCACCTGCACGGGTACCGTCCAAGCAGAAAAAAACGAGAGAACCCCCCTTTTTTCCTTGAGAGTAGAAATGTACGAAAAGCTGAAGGGGTCCCCCCCGCTGCTGGAAGAGAAAATCCAAGAAGCAGTTCCTTCACCCCGTCGTTTCTGGGCGTATGTCCCCCAACTCCTTCCATAATACCTGCCACACATCAGACAAAGAACAAAAAAACTTCTCTGTGCGCACAAAAGTTCTCAGCCTCCTTCCAAAAGCCGTTTTTCCTTTTTCTTTCTGGGTTGGGTCCTCATTTGTTATCATCGTAGTCCCCACAAAGTTGCAGCTCCTAATCCCTTTTTGATGACTTTAAAAAATAGCACCCATCGATCCTTGAACACACACCTTTACACGTTTTCCATCCCTTGCAAATGAGAAGGCGAGCTCTCTCATGAGCTCTAAAAGAGTGCCAATTCTATAAACATCCATCTCAGGGTTCAGTTCTAGAATCGTAATCTGGACCTTCAATTTGTGAATACCATCCTCTACTACATTTTTGGTAGCGCTTTTGATTCATATTCTCCACAATCCATGACTTCAAGCATACGCCTAGTTCCTGCTAACTGTAAAGGCATCCCTGCAAAAATTCCAGCACCCATCCCACATGCCCAGTCCAAAGCTACTTGACGCACCTCCTGGTTTGTTCACGATCTAGCGATGCACCAATACCCCTTAAAACATTAGAAGCCAAGTCTGCATCACTCCATAGGTCCGATGGTTTGATGGGAACATAGCCGCCCCCAATAAATCCTCTTCTGAACTTTACCTTGAAAGAAAGCTTGCCATTCCAATTCGCTCATCCGGTAGATCTTCCAGGTTCCCATGGCATACTTTGCCCATCAGCATATATTTTCCCTTCCCCAATAGATGTGGCTTTTCATGGCACAGCAAGCCTTGAGAACATCTACACTACTCTCGATCTCTGTATCCACATTTGAGTGGATCTTATCACCACCAGCCCTCAATTCTCCTTGCAAAACACCTATATTCAAACAAATACTTCCCAAAATGGAACATGTTAGTGCATGAACATTACAAACTTTTCAGATAACATACTCCCCTCTTCTGAATTGTGAAGTCGTCCTCGACGAGCCACCCTTGCTGCAATATAATCCAAACAACCGTGAACATGTCAGTTTACAATTGGTTCGCATACCTTTTCATCGAGCCATCATTCCAAGTGGACCTGCACTCATTGAAGTTATTAGTGCTAAAAAAATCACTCATGAATACATACAAATCATTCACTTACAAAATGATCCAATACACGTATATGCAACTCCAATTCCAACATGCATCAAATTGCTCATGCATTCCATTATGAAAATAGTCTCAACCAAAATAACACATGCATACCTTTCCATGTTTTACACATGCAACTGTCATTGCAAAAAAACAGAAACAGAAATATCGAAATAAACAACAACAACTGAAATGAATTCAACAAGATATGCAACATACCCAAAATGCATACCCCTTTTATTGATCTACTATTCGCTATGTACACATATTCCATGACCAGACACTCCCTAAGAATCCCCATCGTCGTCCCACAAGAGCCATCGAGACCCGAGTACAAGTCAAGATCTACATAAAAACCCTGGAGTGTCCCACACTCTGGAAAACCCTCGGATAAAGCACACAAGTTATAAAGCAAACCATTGCATTACCTCGCTAAAGGTCTCATCTATAAGTACATATATAGTATCCGTGCCTTTGAGAATGTTGATTCAGAGTGAGCTGATCTGTCACAAGCCACCATACCAATCACACAAGCAAATAACATTCCCTTCCAGGCGATCGTCGCCTTCTCCTCTCTCTCTCTCTCTCCCCCTCAGGAGTGGGGAATAATTTCATAGGTAAATTTTATTTATATTCACACGTTGGCCTACGTTGACATTGGATGCGATTCGTGGACCTGACCACCCGACCAGGTTGATTCCACCCATCTACGAATGCAATGCAGCGCACAACACACAACCACACAATGATAACACATAACATATATCAGCTAGCCCATAATGAAGCTGGATGCAGCTCGTGGTCGTGACTACCCAGCCACGATGGCTCCACCTACCTATCAACCCGTTATGGCACATAGCTAAGAAACAAACATATACATCCCAAGCCTATGGCGAAACTAGCTGCGGCTCGTGGTCCTAACCACCCGGCTAGGATAAACCCACCCACCTACTAGCCCACCATAGCGCGTTGGTACGATCACAACAACACAATGTTTTTTTTTCTTTTCTTTTCTTCCTTTTTTTTTCATAGTTAATTAATTCCCCCCAGTCCTGAGAATTAGGGAGAGGAAGAAAGGGATTTTTCCCACTTTTCCCACACATGCATGCAAACATATACACTCCAGCCTTTGACAGATCAACCACCTCTTCACTCCATTCTCTCAATTACAGACACTACATATGTATTCATCGATTTGACTTTTCACTAGGTAACTACAACCGGCTATGCCTTGGTCCCTCATATGCTTATCCTTAGATGATCTAGAATGTGGGTCTCCGGGATGTCTCATATAGCCTCACCTCGTACTCGTATCTCGACAACTTCCCTAGGGCGAGTTAGGATCAACTTCAGGAGCTCCGTCATCACTTCCTATCGTTAACACATCTGCCCAAGCCCAAGTGATATCGTTCTCTTCGTTAGGTATTTCCCTCGAAGAGTCGAAATAGTAATATCGATCCCCTGCCCATCCTACATGTCGGATCAGGTATGTTTCAAACCACTCATTATGAAATATAACATCCAAACCCTGGTTTATGAAGCATACCAGCCAGTGCGCTTGCTCCACATCATATTTGGTCTCAAAGTCGTTGACCTCTATGTCCATGCGGGCGAATGTATGGTCCGAGAAATATATCCCCAGCTCGTACAAATAGAGTTGAGTTATTTGATCTGCCATTTTGTTACTTAGCTCCTAACAGTCTCTGCGCAACATAAAAATCATTAGAAGTCAAAAATCCTTGAGCTAGCAAGAGATAATATTCATGACAACAAAAATCATAGCTTACATATGCGAATATATATATATATATATATATATATATATATATATATATATATATATATACATATAACTATACATCTATGTACAAGGAGTCTACTACGTCCTTCTGCTTGGATCTCGTCTGGCTTCTCCCGTCCTAATGCTACTTGAAATATGGTTTGACTCGAAGCGCGTTAATCTTCACGGGAGCACATTCTTCTCCTAAATCCTGAATTTGCATGGAACCATTGGAGTTGAGTTCCACCACTTTAAACGGCCCTGCCCATCTTGTCTGTAACTTCCCTGGAAATTTATAATATTTGCTATCATAGACTAGCACCAAATCCCCTTCTTGAATCGCATAGGTCTTGAGATTCTTGTCGGGCCTCTCCTTACGTCTTCTCTGAATAGCTTCCAGGCTTTGCTGTGCAATGACTCTCTTTTCTTCTAGCTTGACCAGTTGTATGTACCTCTCCTTCAATGACTCTTCCTCTCCCAGCCTGGCCTTGATGGCCACTCTTAATGTCGGAACTTCTTTCTCGATGGGAAAGATGGCTTCCTCGCCATATACTAGGGAGAACGGAGTGCTCTTAGTCATCACTCGGTAGGATGTTCGATATGCCCACAAAGCTTCCAAAAGTCTCTCAACCCAGTCTCGCCTATGCACAGCTACTGTCTTTGTCAGAATCTGTTCAAGAACCTTGTTGGTAACCTCCACTTGTCCATTCGCCCTCGGGTAATATGGAGTGATTTTCCTATGTTTGATCTTATACAATTCCATTAATTCCTCGATCAATTCGTTGACAAAATGTGTTCCTCTATCACTCACTATCTCCAACGGGCATCCGAATCGGGTGATAATTTGTTTATACAAAAATTTAGCTACATCAATAGCTCGGTCAGTTTTCAGAGCTTTGGCTTCTACCCACTTGGTAACATAGTCAGTGCAGACCAGGATATACCTATTGGATCTATGTCTTGAGGGAGGATCAATGGGCCCCACAAAATCAATTCCCCATTTTTCAAAAGGCTTAAGAGCCAGCACCGGCGTAAGAGGAGCTGCATGTGCTAATGTTGCTTTGCCCATTCTTTGGCATTTGTCGCATTTCTTACAGTATGTGTGAGAGTCTTTGAACAACGTTGGCCACCAATACCCAGCCAATAAAATCTTTCTAGCCGTCAGCTCACCACCAAAATGCCCACCGCAGGGTTCATCATGCAATGCCCTCAAAACTAGGGTTGCTTCTTCTTCCTCGAGACACCTCCGATAAATGCTTTCATGGACAAAATATCGATAGAGCTGCCCCCCAATGATGCTATGGTGTTTCGCCAATGCTAACAGTTTTTGCTTCTCTCTCTTGCTTGCTCACGGCGGGTATTTAGTGGTGCACAAGAAATTCACCAAGTCGGCATACCAAGGTACTTTAGCATCAACCTGAAATAGATGCCCATCAGGAGCATCATCGGGCACACCAGAGATTGGCTCCTCATTAATAATTTGAGATAAATGGTCAGCCAATATGTGCGCTTTGCCTGGTTTGGTTACCACTATGAACTAAAATTCTTGTAGGAGTAGCATCCA
Organism: Ceratopteris richardii; assembly: GCA_020310875.1. NCBI lineage: Eukaryota > Viridiplantae > Streptophyta > Polypodiopsida > Polypodiales > Pteridaceae > Ceratopteris > Ceratopteris richardii. The sequence goes on along the minus strand of CM035416.1, from coordinate 130,310,787 downwards.
CCTCATCAATCGCCCTGATAGCTCGGGTTTATTGATGATATACTTTAGGGCTTCATGATCCACATAAAACGTGAAATGCTTTCCCATGAGGTAATGCCGATACTTGTTTACCGCAAAGATCATCGAGAGGCATTCCTTTTCTGTAGTTGTGTAGTTCCTCTCAGTGCTATTCAAGTTTTGACTTGCATAATAAATAGGGTGGTCCAACTTCTTTTCATCGGCTTGGCATAGCACTGCTCCAACCGTAGTATGAGAAGCATCTGTGTGCACATGAAATTCTTTCATCCAGTTGGGTGCTATCAAAATTGGTGCATTTATCAATCTCTCTTTGATCAAGTCGAATGCAACTTGACACTCTCCAGTCCATTGATATTGTTGGTCTTTCCTCAAAAGATTCGTCAGTGATGCTGCTATTGATGCAAAATTTAATATAAATCGTCGATAATAATTAGCATGCCCCAAGAATCCTCTGAGTTGCCGCAAGTTTTGAGGAGGTGGAAGTTGTCCAATTTTAAATAGCTTCAATCCTCTCCATTATGTTTTCATCGTTGCCTCTGATTGCAAAATCATCGAGGAATATTTCTATCCAATCCTGCAAAGAGTCTTGATATGCAGCTATCATTGCCCTTTGGAATGTGGCCGGTGCATTGCGTAATCTAAATGGCATCACACGGTATGCGTATGTGCCCCATTCCGTGGTGAAAGTAGTTTTTGATTGATCCTCTTCATGGATTTGGATCTGGTTGTACCCACTAAAACCGTCCAAAAATGAGTACAATTTATGGCTAGCCACTCTGTCCAAGATTTGATTAGTAAACGGCAAAGGGAAGTGATCCTTTTTTGTGCGTTCGTTCAACTTCCGATAATCTATGCAAATACGGATTTTCTTATTTTTTTTGGAACAACTACAATTGGTGATACCCATTCACTAAATGCGATGGGATATATGAATCCTGCTTCCAATAACTTAGTCAATTCCAGCTTGATCAATTCCGAGTAGACTGGATTTGTCCGCCTAAGTCGTTGACATATTGGTCGGGTGCCTTCCTCCAAATCTATATAATGTTGGCAGATTCGGGGATCAATTCCTCTCAGATCACTGTATGACCATGCAAAGGCCTTGTTGAAATTTTTGAGTGCCAATTTAATGCAATCTCGTACTCCATCTGGTAGCTCTGACCCCACGCTCAAGAACTTTTCTGGAAAAACTTCCCATTTTTCCACCTGAGCTTCTCGCGAATATTCCTTATTCCTTGATGACGCTGTGATTGGAAAGTGCTCCCCGATCACGCGTGCATGGTTGGCCAGTAAATCATTGTTTTGTTCTGTTTCGATTGGACCCAATTTCTTTAGTTCAGCTTTTGCAATGGCTTCCGACACTTTAGTCTTACTCTTCGCTTCCTTTTCCGATTCTCGACTTCTCCTTAGAAGCTCTGCTTCTAGCACTCTAACCCTTTCTCTCAACTGTTGTACTTCCATTGTCGGAGCTAACTCCAACTTCAACTCTTCTTTTGAAGTTCCCTTCTCCAGGGATTGGGTAGCTTTGCTTTCCTTTGCGTCTATACTCAACGTGTAGCACTCAAATTCACTTGTATGTGTCAACCATCCCAGCAACTCCTGGTCTGAGTCATCCTTGTAACATAGTGGATCTTTGTACTCGCCCAATTTCGCATGTTGGAGGTTGGACAATTGCAAGTTAAATCCATCCTGTGAAAGGTCCTTGGAAGTCTCCGTGCGCAAGGCAAATCTTACCCGCGCCATTTCTTGTCTAACCTTTTCCTTTGCTTTCTGCTCCCTTTCCTGAGCTGTTGTCGATTTCTTGTCGGTCAAGTTTGGAGACACTTGAAGTTGTATTCGATCAGCCTTCGGTCCAATTGTGATAAATCCTGTGCACCAATCGTGCACACATTCGTCTTGCACCAGCCATGGCCGTCCAAGTAAGATCGAGAAGGTAGCCTCTGAGGTCCTTGGTCTTACTATCAGAAAATCAACTTTAAACTCTAGACCGCCCACAACTGTGCTTACATTCTTCAAAAGACTCGCAGGCTTTACTTGCGTTTGATCTGCCATTCTCAAGGACATTGGAGTTTCCTCCATGTGGTTGAGGCCCAAGGCTTTCATCATGTATTCAGTCATAAGGTTGACTGCGGCTCCACTATCTAACTGAGCCGCAAAGACTACATATCCTTTAATCTCGACTGTCACAGCTGGAGCATTCGAGTCAATTTGCATCGTAATACTTTGAATCATACCTTGGACCTCTTTATCTTGTCTCTTTTTATCTCGAGCTTTCCTCGGCTTCTTAATATATTCGTTCTGGAATTGTTTCCTATATGCAGGTGAACATTTCAGCAATGTGCCAATGTCCAGCGTGACTTCCGTGTCAGCGAGCAACTTTACAACGTCCACTTCCTCCAAACTCTATCTTTCCTTCCTACATTTTGGAGCCCTTAATCTTTCGGGGAATGGTGCTATGCCTGGCACAAACTCCTTGGTCACTGGTGGAAGGATCTCCCATGCTCAAGCTCTTGCTGCTCAGCAAATCCTCCAGCTTGGGTTCCTACCTCTTCATGTTCGGGTATCTTCTCTTGGCTTGCTTTTCCGCTTTCACCTTCTGGATTTTTCTTCAAATACTCTTGAGTTCTTGTGACTACCACCACAATTGGCTCTTTATGCGGTTTCTTGGCTTGGTAAGCATCCACAAAGTGCATTGACGAGCTACAACCTTCTTGAGGGTTCGGTGTCTTGAACACTACTGCGATCGTAGGAACGTGCTCTTGAGCTCTCATTGTGGAATGCATTTGAGTCTCAACATAATTCAAGGACCCTACTGGCCCCTTATCCTTGCCAGTGGAAGCTCTTCATTTTGGACAATCTTCATCAAAGTGGCCCTCTCCACTACAATACCTACATAGTGGGGTATAATCAATTGGTTTCTTTTCGTTTGGACATCTTGATTGAGTATGGCCAAAGCCATGGCATCTCCAACACTGGATTGGACCATCTCTTCTTTGATCATGTGCGGCTCCTCTCGGATAGTCTCCTCCCTGACCCTGAGCACCATATCCATAAGTCGGTCTATTTTCCCAACGAGATGTAGGTGGGACACTTTGAGCGGGCAATCCCGTGTAGGGTCTTTCTCTTGTATCTCCTGATTTCATGGTCCTCTCTTCATAGGCTCTCTTGTTGTAACATCGGTCCTCCGTGTGATTGGTCCTTCCGCAAAAAAGTGCAACGCATTCTAGGTGGTGATCTATCTGAGAATACTCTTGAGACTGTAGGGCATTCTGAAGCCAAATGGCCGTAACCATGGCACTTTCCACACCATGTATTCGATCTAAAAACTTGGTTGGGGTTTGTAGTTACCTCTGGTTTTACTGTGTATGTTTCGTGGGTCATTGTGGTAGCTTTTATAGCTTGTGTGACCAACTCCAATATTCGTTCTTCAGTAAGCGCAAGCTTTACCTCGCTTGGCGTGCTAGTGGCAGCTACAAAAGCTGGGGTCGTCAATGCGAGACTTCCTTGGCCAGGATCTTTCATCGGTATGTTTCCTGGGCCTCCCATTGGCTCGTATAAGAGCTCCATCTTCCTCTGTTGACATAATTGTACTTCCTCCCAAAGCCTTGCTTGTTCCTTAGCATCTATTAAAGTTGCAGGTCTTGTCAGACTGATATGCTGCTGCTCTGTAGGATCTCTCAATCCCGCAATGAATCTTCTCTTCAATGTCTCATCGTTTGGGGCATTCACGCCCATCTTTCTTACCAAGGTGTCCATTCTCTGAATATAGTTATCGATGCTCTCATTGACTCCCTATCGCAGGTAATCCATCTGTTGGGCCAATCTATCTTGGAAGCCTTGTCGTCGAAACTTTGCCAAGAAGGCTTCCTTTAGCATCTGATAAGTTCCACGCTCTTGTGGTGTCAAATTCCCATACCAATTGGCTGCCTCATCACGAAGGATAGCCAGAAAAATCCTCAACCTTTGACCCTGGTCAACTACCTCATTGGCCTCACAAGTAACCTCAAATAGCTGGATAAAACTATCCGGATCCTCATCCCAAGCACCTGAGAACTTGGTGAAGTCCCCCAAATGAACCGAAATCCGTTGAGCCATTTCGAACAGAGGTGTGATATCAATATCACTTCATTCCCAAAAATTTAGTGCACGTGGCCTCAGGATCCCTCCTTCAAACTTTTGCACTTGATTCGCGACTCTCCTACGGGAGTACACGTTTTTAGCAGATTTTTTCGAGCTAGTCGAGGTTGACTCACTTTGCAATTCCCACCTCTTCCTTTCTCTTTCAAGGGCTCTTCTCTGAGCGCGTTCCTCTCTTTGCGTTTGTGTTGCTCTTGAGGATGAGCTCCCCTCGCTCATGTACTAGACCTGGAGTCCACAAGCTTGGCCAACATGTGGCGCTAGGCGAACCTATGGCACTCTCTTATAGAGACGTGCCAAGCTAATTCCCGGCAAACGCACCAAAATGAAAGGTCTCTAAACCCAAGGAAAAGTGTCTTACCCACTCTTATGTTTTGTTCGATCAACTTGTACTATGCCACTTTTTTTTGCTGTGAGTCCACAATTGCTCTCAAATATATCCTCTTTTGGGATCCCCAGTAGGATCGCCAAATGAAGGTCTTTATAAAGTCGCAAAGGAAGTGTTTTTCCGCAAGTAAACGGCTTCTATTTCTATGTTTGGATAGACTTCACTCACCCTGAGCTTCAAAAACACTATTGGACACTTCAAAAATAGTATTGGACACTGGCACATGCACACTTTGTTTCCATTTCTAAGTTCAACAAACCTGTTTTCTTAAAGATGAGCGGTCGTGCTCGTGTTTAGAGGTAGCTTCAAGGCTAAGAAACTCGAGCCTCATCCAAGCCTTCATATCTCAAATGCTTAAATGCCCTTGACATGTGTATATTTCCATCCCATTATCATGCTTGAGAATTCATGTTTTTTTTTTCTTCAAAGCTCTTTCGCATTTCCTATGCTCATTAACCCCAAATGTGATCATCCACAAACAACAGAACGTACAATACTTGGTCCTTGTTTCTCTTATAAGTTTTGTAAGATTCTCAACCTAAACCCAAGCATTCTTCTCACGTCAGAGGTATGCCAACATATGCATATATATAAATGATTCATTTATCTCACATCTTAAGCGAATACATAATGCGTGAGCATCATATTGACTTTGACATTTTCCAAGTTTCCACTCCCACAAAACATTGCAAAATCACTAATTCCACCGACTAATGCAATGAACGACTTACTAAAACCAAAACCAACTAATAGACCGGTGAACCAATATAGCATGGATTCGGAAATCTCAGGACGAAGAGCCCATGCCACGTATACGGAAATAGCAGCCCGCCCAATAGCCTGATTGCTTAAAGTTTTTGAAAAGGGGTAGACATGACAACATTATAACGATTTACCCCTTCTGCCTTAGTTGTGTGTTCAGTAAGTTGTACATTCGATATGAGCAAATAAAAAGAGCTAGAGAGCTCATTTTTGAGGTTTAGGTAGTTGGAGGTTGAAGCTAGTTTTGAGCTTTGTATACTTACTTGGAGATTGTTAATAGAAGATTCCATTGTTCCACTCTTTGTCTTGACTTATGTGTGCATGTGTGTGTATGTGTGTGCATGATCATGTGCTTCTCACTCACACACTTGTGCCTTTACTTTCTCACAGTCATGATACTAGTTTTCACATCTCCACCAAATTTGGCATCGTTATCGGGGAGAGAGCTTCGAGGACGAGCGTGTGATGGTAAGACATAGAGTTTTGACGTTGGGGTCATAGGTAAATTCTTTACTTGTCCTTATTTTCTCTTTCTTAATTCACCATCATCATCACCATCATCATCCTCACCGTCATCATCCTCACCATCTCCCACCTCCATCTCTAATTTCATTGAATTTTCAATTTTCTGGTCATATCAACTTTCCCACCTCATTTCCCTCATTTCATTTGTGTGAGAGAGTGAGAGAGTGAATTTGTGTGTGTTGTTTTTGTGTGTTTCTTGAGCATTCTTGCAGGTATGAGCATCCAGAACAACTGCAACAGGTACAAAAAATGTTTGCACAGGTCCTAGGGTATTGACCTTTGTCAATCGGGATTGATAGGAAAAGTGACCTTTTCGTAAAACTAAGTTCATAAGCATAATCTAGGGACCTTGCACATCACAAATCCACAAGAATTTCAAAAAAATTTGCATTTCCTCTGTCCATCATGATTGATACCATCAATCACGATTGATAGTGTCCATCACGATATGTGAAGAGATGGATAAGTATGTGTTTGAAGATGAAGAGGTGTTGCAAAATCCTTGATCTACACCAGCCAAATGAACTCCAGAAGTAGATGGTGGGCCCTTTTAGCTTGCCAATGGATGTATTAGACACCCAATGTACCTTGGAAGATCACTCTCAAAAAGATAGATCAAAACAGATAAGTTGGAGTTAGCTCAGAGAAGAAAACTTGCTATTCTTGGTTCATACACCTGTCCAGTGTTTTACATAATTCTCTGAGCACAACAGCAATTAGCTTAATTCCTCTTGGGGAAGTCTAGGTAACTTAAAGAGCTAACTTTCAAGAGTAATCTCATCAAAAATAATAAACCACACACTGAGAATGAGTTTTAACAAGTGATGACATCATCCCGATTTTCACGGGCTGCTATAGAAATAGACCAGTGAGCCGAAAAATCAACATAACTCAAAATGTAGAAATCCAATGATTATGAAAATTTGTATGGTTATACTAGACAGTAAGCTGAATCCAACAAGCTTTAAATCACTGAATTTGGATAAGTAACCACTGAGAAATGGCTCTGACAAGATGAGTGAAAAAGTCGGGTACCTGACAGAGAGGTGAAGATGAACAGACCCTGTTGACTTCAAATGAACATAACTGAAGATTGCAACATCCAAATGACATGAAAATTTATGAGCATATAGTAGACTTATAGAGCTAACTTTACAAAGTTAAATCACTGAAAATGATGCACCAAGCGCAGAGAAAACATCTCTGTAAGCTGACTGAGAAAACTGAGAGTAATGGTAGTGAGTAGTACACTTCACAAGAACATGGAAAGATGAACTCAAATAATCATGAAAATGAAAGTATATTGCTTGTACAATACAATGACTTACTGATGCATATGTGTGCCTTGTAATCACACCTTGATATGGCATAAAGCTCAGCTCTTGGAGGTCTTCACATAGGTCTCTCTAACCACGACTAAAACTGCCATCTATTTATAGTTGAGTTTGGGAGGCTAACTTCCCTCAATCACTCTCCAATCAATCAATGATTGATTTGATTCTCTACCTACCACAAATCACGAATTCGTGGCTCCTCTTTCCATTCTTGATCAAGTGGACTCAACCACTTAAGATTCTCTTACTTTTACATTAAGTAAACTCTTCAAAAGTTACAAGAGGTAGTTCACAAGTGAACTTTACATAGTCTTCTTTTTAAAGCTTCTTCTAAGACTTTGTGAGACTCAAGCCAATACTTAGGCTTGTCATAGACTTGCTCCAACAGCTCCCCCTCAAGCCAAGTATGCTTGAGGTCTTCAATCTTCCAAGATTACCTGCAAACCAATCATAGCCTTGAATTTGCAAAGCTTTGTACCATCCAATGCTTTGGTTAGAATATCTGCACATTGTTGATGAGTGGACACATATGATATTTGAATCTCTTTGCTTAGAACCTTCTCTCGTACATAGTGATAATGAACTTCAATATGTTTAGTCCTTGCATGAAAAATAGGATTAGCAGCCAAGTGAATAGAACTCATATTGTCACAAAAAATAGTTGGAGTTCCAAACTCCAATCCAAGATCTTTGAATAATGTCTTCATCCACATAGCTTCTTGTGTAGCTATGGCAAGACCTCTATATTCAGCTTCAGTAGAAGAGAGAGCAACTGTGGGTTGCTTCTTGGATGACCATGAAATAAGCTTTGAACCTGCAAAGGTAAGATAACCTGAAGTGCTCCTTCTATCTTCCTTGGAGCCAGCCCAATCTGCATCAGAAAATAGCTTCAAACCTAAATCAGATACATAAGGATAATAAAGTCCTTCATTTATGGTTCCTTTGAGATACTTGAGAATCCTTTTGGCAGCATCCATATGTGGTTTCCTTGGTGTGTGCATAAATTGGCTTAGCACACTCACACTGTAACATATATCTACTCTTATCAATGTGGCATAGTTGAGACTACCCACTAGACTTTGATATGATGTGATGTCCTCTATGAGTTCACCTTCATGTGAGCTCAATTTGTGATTGACCTCCATTGGAGTACCTGCAATCTTACAATCGTGCATCTTGAATTTTGCCAACATGTCCTTAATGTACTTTCTTTGAGTGAGAAACAAACCATGATCTTTGAAGACAACTTCCAAACCTAGGAAGTAGGTAAGTGAACCCAAATCACTTATCTTGAACTCTTCTCTCATCTGATCTTTGATCTTCTTCATACCATCTGCATCATTTCCTGTCAATATAATATCATCTACATATACACATAGATAGATGACCTCGGAATTACTCTTTTTAATAAAGAGTGAAGGATCTGCCTTGCTTGGTTGAAAGCCTTTGTCCTGCAAGAATGAAACAAGCCTGAAATTCCAAGCTCTTGGAGCTTGCTTGAGACCATACAATGCTTTGTTAAGTTTACACACATAATCAGGATAAACTTGATTCTCAAAACCAGGTGGTTGTGCCATATATACCTCTTCTGTTATCCAACCATTCAAGAATGCATTCTTTACATCTAGTTGAAGTATCTTCCAATTCTTGGAAGAGGCAATACTAAGCAAAACCCTAATAGTAGGCATCTTTGCCACAGGAGAGAAAGTCTCCTCATAATCAATTCCCTGAGTTTGTGCAAAGCCTTTTGCCACAAGCCTTGCCTTATACCTGTTAATTGAACCATCAGAATTCTTCTTGAGTTTATAGACCCATCTTGAGCCTATTACCTTCATGGATGAAGTCTTGGGCACCAAATCCCAAGTGTTGTTTTCCTCAAGTGCTTCAATCTCTTCCTTCATTGCATGCTTCCATTCTGTTTTTGCTTTGGCCTCTTCAAATGATGATGGCTCCTCTTGGTTTATGTCCTGTGCTATGTAGATAGAATGTTTAGTTACTAATGAGGTGTCAAACCCATACCTTTCTGGTTTTTTCTTTTCCCTCATAGATCTTCTTAGGCCATGATGTGATGATTCTGCTTCATGTCCAAGTTCCTGCAATTTTGCTTTACCTTTAGACTTCCATGCTTTGATCTTTTCCATGTGAGATTCTTCATCATCCTCTGAGGTGTCTTGTTCTTCAATCTTTGATTGTTCTCTACCAAGCTTTGGAAAATCTTCTTCAAGATCATATGGTAAATTGATCTTCCTGCATGAATCTTCATACCATGAATTGTTCTCATCAAAAACTACATCTCTGCTTACCAAGAATCCTTTGTTGGTAGGGTTGTATAACCTGTAGCCCTTTTGATTGTTGTCATATCCAATAAATACACACCTTTCTGCCTTTGGATCCATCTTGCCTCTAACCTGTGAACGAACATGAGCAAAAGCAATACATCCAAAAATTTTACAATGATCTAAGCTTGGTCTTCTTCCATTCCAAGCTTCATATGGAGTCATCCCATCAAGGGATTTTGAAGGCAACCTGTTAATCAAGTAAGTGGCTGTAGATACAGCCTCAGCCCATAAGTAATTAGGTAAATGCTTTTCATTTAACATAGACCTTGCAGCTTCAACAATTGTCCTATTCCTCCTTTCTGCCACTCCATTTTGCTCAGGAGTGTACCTTGTAGTTACCTCTCTTTTGATTCCTCTTTCTTGAAGAAAAGAATCAAACTCATGGGAGAAATATTCTCCCCCTCCATCTGACCTTAGCCTTTTTAGTGATTTACCTGTCTGATTCTCCACAAGAGCCAAATATCTTTTGAAACATGAAAAAACTTCATCTTTGTGTTTCATAAAGAATAGGATAGTCCATCTACTGCAATCATCAATAAAGGAAACATAATACCTTGATCCAGATATTGAAGCTTCCTTGCTAGGTCCCCATACATCTGTATGAACCAACTCCAAGAGATCTCCATGCATATAACCTTTCTTCATGAATGGTAACCTGTGAGACTTTCCAAATTGACATGCACTGCACTTATAAATCATATGTTGTTTTGACAAATTAGGAAGTCCAGGTACACTTTGGTCCCTGCAGATTTGCTTTAATGACCTTTCACCAATATGTGCTAACCTTTTGTGCCATACTTCCAATTCTGTGAGTGTCTGACTACCATAATTAAAGAGAGCAATGTTTCTAGTGTCTTGTAATTCAAATGTGAACAATCTACCTGTCTTTTCACCTTTTGCAATTCTTCTGAATCCTTGACTTGGATCTTCAACAAATGCTCCTGCTTTTGTGAACCTGACTTGCAACCCTTTCTCTACTATCTGCCCAACACTTATCAAATTCTTTGTAATGGTAGGGACATAGAGTACTTTACTGAGTACTAGGTTGATGTTTCCATCAGGTGCTTTGACATTGCCTATTTTCTCCACAGGATGTTTTGTATCATCTCCTGTTTGTACCTCATGCTTATTCCTTGGATCTTCTAAATCTGATAGGAGTGCCACATTTCTTGCCACATGATTTGAACAACCTGAATCTATGTAGAAAACATGCTCATCAGATTTACCTTGTGGCATAACCATGTTCATGATCAATAATGAATCCTCTTTGTTTGAGTCTTCTGTGTAGTTATTGTAGTCTCTCCTTCCTTTGTAGCCTCCTTGATAGTTTGAATGATTGTAGTTGTTGTAGTTGCCATGGTAGTTGTTGAACCTTCCTCTTGAGTAGCCATAACTTCCTCTATTGTATCCTCTGCCTCTTTGATTCCTAGAATTCCTAAAGCAATTTTCAGTTGTATGATTAGTTAATCCACAAATAGAACATGAGTTGGAGTCTTGGGATCTCCCACTGCCTTGTCTACCTCCTCTTCCTCTACCTCTGCCATGTCTTCCTCTACCTACATAGCTAGCTTGATATGTGCCTGCTTCATCATCCACTTTCTTTGCCTTTCCTTTGTTATCTTTAGACTTGCTTTTATCCGTGTATAAAGTTGAAGATTGATTACCTTTAGAGCTTTCTCCATTTTTGATAAGCTTTGCCTCTTGAGTAAGTAGTTGTCCAATGAGTGTGTTGAAATCAGGTACATGCATGTCCATGTACAAATCCATAGCTGTGGTGAATGCTTCCCACTTATCATCTGCTTTCAATCCATTGATGACCTGCCTTACAATTTGCTCTTCATCTATTACCTCTCCAATGCTTCCCAACTGATCCGCTATGTCCTTGAGCTTTGTGACAAAATCAGTCACATTTTGTTTGGGAGCCTTCTTGAGAGTTGTGAACTCCAGCCATAGTTGATGCTTCCTAGCTTTGGTACTTGAAGAAAAGAAAGCTTCAAGTGCATCCCACACTTCCTGAGATGTCTTACAACTTCTAATGTGAGGCAACAAAAAATCTGAGATAGAGTTGAGGAGATAAGACCTTGCAAGTTCATCCTTGGAGCACCATGTGCTCAATCTTTCTTGCTCTTCTTGTGTTGGTTGACTTTTGTTCCTGAAACTTGGCATAACTTCATCTCCAGCCACATAACCATATAAACTTCTACCTTGGAGATAGGCTTCCATTCTTAATGACCAAGTTGAGTAGTTACCTCTGTCTAATTTGTCAATTGATGAAGGAAATCCATCTGCCATGTTGTCCAACCTTGCTCTGATACCACTGTGAAGAGATGGATAAGTATGTGTTTGAAGATGAAGAGGTGTTGCAAAATCCTTGATCTACACCAGCCAAATGAACTCCAGGAGTAGATGGTGGGTCCTTTTAGCTTGCCAATGGATGTATTAGACACCCTATGTACCTTGGAAGATCACTCTCAAAAAGATAGATCAAAACAGATAAGTTGGAGTTAGCTCAAAGAAGAAAACTTGCTATTCTTGGTTCATACACCTGTCCAGTGTTTTACATAATTCTCTGAGCACAGCAGCAATTAGCTTAATTCCTCTTGGGGAAGTCTAGGTAACTTAAAGAGCTAACTTTCAAGAGTAATCTCATCAAAAATAATAAACCACACACTGAGAATGAGTTTTAACAAGTGATGACATCATCCCGATTTTCACGGGCTGCTACAAAAATAGACCAGTGAGCAGAAAAATCAACATAACTCAAAATGTAAAAATCCAATGATTATGAAAATTTGTAGGGTTATACTAGACAGTAAGCTGAATCCAACAAGCTTTAAATCACTGAACGTGAATAAGTAACCACTGAGAAATGGCTCTGACAAGATGAGTGAAAAAGTCGGGTACCTGACAGAGAGGTGAAGATGAACAGACCCTGTTGACTTCAAATGAACATAACTGAAGATTGCAACATCCAAATGACAAGAAAATTTATGAGAATATAGTAGACTTATAGAGCTAACTTTACCAAGTTAAATCACTGAAAATGATGCACAAAGCGCAGAGAAAACATCTCTGCAAGCTGACTGAGAAAACTAAGAGTAATGGTAGTGAGTAGTACACTTCACAAGAACATGGAAAGATGAACTCAAATAATCATGAAAATGAAAGTATATTGCTTGTACAATACAATGACTTACTGATACATATGTGTGCCTTGTAATCACACCTTGATATGGCATAAAGCTCAGCTCTTGGAGGTCTTCACATAGGTCTCTCTAACCACGACTAAAACTGCCATCTATTTATAGTTGAGTTTGGGAGGCTAACCTCCCTCAATCACTCTCCAATCAATCAATGATTGATTTGATTCTCTACCTACCACAAATCACGAATTCGTGGCTCCTCTTTCCATTCTTGATCAAGTGGACTCAACCACTTAAGATTCTCTTACTTTTACATTAAGTAAACTCTTCAAAAGTTACAAGAGGTAGTTCACAAGTGAACTTTACATAGTCTTCTTTTTAAAGCTTCTTCTAAGACTTTGTGAGACTCAAGCCAATACTTAGGCTTGTCATAGACTTGCTCCAACACAATAGACAGCCTATCCATCGCGATCGACAGACCCTGACAGACGACCCATCAATCATGATTGACAACATCCATCATGACGAGCACCTCTATCCATCGGGATTGACTGAAAAATCGCGATTGACACTTGCATTCAACAAAAATCTAGTCCATCACAATGCATAGAGGCCCGATTGGCACAAGGTAATGCAAAAATTTGGAAAAATCAATCAATCACGATTGACAGCCCACGACAGATTGCCTATCCATCACGATTGATAGGTATCCATCACAACAGAAACTTATCCATCACGACGGACACTCCTGTCCATTGTGACTGATTGAAAGATCATGATTGTTACTTTATTTCATTGAGAAACCTATCACAAGAAAAACCCAAAAAAATTAGTCCATCGCGATTGACACCATCAACCACGACTAACACCATAAATCACGATGGACACCCCTATCCATTGTGATTGACACACATCAATCATGATTGAACCTGTCCATCGTGATTGATAGGCCGTGATGGATAGATCTGTCCATTGTGATTAACAGCCCTTTCGATTGCAATTGACAAGCTAATTCGGCTAGTTTTTTGGGTTTTTTAATTTTGAACTTTTGGCCAATTTTGAGCATAACATTCAAGCAATTAGAGCATTGTGAGGCCTCTAATCTTTACTTTTCCTGTTAGCCTATTTTAATCCTATTTTAACCCTCAAAATGCTAAACATACATAATTTCTTCATACAAACTCCGTTTCTAGTGATCTTGAGCTCTCTAAGGGGTGAGAAAGTTGAGGGATCTCTAAGGGAATTTTCATAAAAACCAAGCAAAATTGGATCTGTGAATTACATGAATGGACATGGTTTGTTTCATAATTGAATTCAAATCTTGAGCTAACTTTGGGACTTTTACACGTCCATTGAAAGCATCAAAGGGCATCCAAAGCACGAGAGTACTACAAGCTTGAGAATTATTGTCTTCAACACTCAAGCATAAGCAAGGGATAAGAAAATTGAGGTTGGATCATTCTCAACCCCCTCTATCAATTCCTAGCTTAGACTAAGTACGGATAGAGGTTTTGATTAATTAGGGTGATGTTAAGCATGATCAAGTACAAGAACCCTAATTTCTCAAGTGCAAGCATAAATATTTTAGTTATGTAACAAACTCTAAGGTGAAAGTAAATAAATCAAGCGATCAAAACTTCAAGTGCAATAAAACTCAAGTGTTCCTCACAAGGGAAATCATTGAACAAGAAGTGAAATCCTAAGGAAATTAAAAAGAACAAGGGACCAATATAAAAGAACTCTGCAATGAGGTTGTACTGGGAAAAATTGAGATAACCACCAAGGCTAATGAACCTTAGGTTAGGAAGATATCTAGGACGAGATAGGCAAAGCCTTAAATCATCTGAGGCTAGTGTCAATCATATAGCTACGTCTGGACTCAGTAGTTGAGTGACTACCCATATGCTCTTAGTTCAGAAACGAGTGATTCTGAGATGTCGTATAGCATGGAGACACCAGTAGGTAGCTCAAGAGTGGCATACCTAAAAAAACTAGAAGGACCCTACAAGAATCAACTGGAATGCATGAGGACCAATCGACTAGGTGCTCTCATCTATGAGGATGGTCTAAGAAGATCTGTTGTCCAAATTAAAAACCCGGATCAACCCATTGAACTAGAACATCCAGTCGTCAAATTTGAAAATGGTGCATACATAGATAAAGAAGGGACCATGTATGTGGTCACTGCCCAACCAGATAGGACAGATGAATTTGGCAATATAATCTCTGAAGCTAAAATAGGTGACATAGAGCAAGGAAACTTAGGAAGAGAGCCAAAGACCCCTTGAGGCAAATCAATCCTGACTAGAATAATCACTCCAGAGTGGGTTCCCTAGGACAACAAGAGCATAGATTTGTTCTTAAACCGAGGGACCGATGAGGCTTTTTGGAGGTATAAACCTGACCAACCTAATGAAGTGGGAATGCTTACAATATATGAATTCAAAGATCTTGATACCCCAGGCAAAGTGACCTACTTAGACAATACTTCAGAGAGGGTCTTTATGGTCTCAGAGCATGGTAGGCATGCCTGGACTTGGAAGGGTGAATTTGTTTTCCCCAACCAAGATCCAATGTCTCTTATGGTCACCAAGGAGCTGGAACATCCCAGGATCATGGAACTCAAAGGGACAAGAGTAGAGATAGACCCTAGGTAAGCTTTGCTAACCCAACAGGAAGAGAAAGAATGAGAACTGAGACAAAAAAAATGAGACATAGATGATGGAGAGTGTTAATCTCCAAAAGAATAACTTACTCTTGTGATTAGAGCACCTCTATACCAAGAGTAAGTCAAAAACTTCAGAACACAAAAGTCTGCTGCACAATTTCTTCAAATTAATCTATCAAACACGTAAAGTTTTTTATGAAACTTTGTATGGAGTGTCGCCTAGAGATTGCGCACCTCCTTCAAGTGAAATTACTCTAAAAGCTTTAGTATAACTTGAGAAATCAACTTCACAAGTTACCTATGTCTGAAACTGTCATTCTGAACAGTCTATTTTGCACCTGCAACTTCTAAGACTTGGTTCTCCTTGAATAGAACCCGTTTAAGCAAATGCTTCTAGTTACGAGTAGCTTATCTTCTAACTTAAAGATTAAGCCCTCACTCATGCAAAACTTTAAAGTATGCACTGAGAAATGATCAAAACATTGATCACTGGAAATGCGCCTGTTTCAGTAAACTTTGAACACTCAACACACATGAATGTTCCTTCTGACAATTCTCGTTTTCTGTTTACAATTAAACTCTGAAACTTAAGCTATAGATTGATTAACTATAGACTTAAATATCCTCAAAAGGATTTCACAAATCATCTATCACAGATGAAGAACACACAGAAATTTCAGCGCAATATTTCTTCGATTACTCAGAAAGTTACAGTTGAGTGATGAGAGGAAAACTCAACTAACTTTTCATATGTCTCATGACATCTAACTTCTCATTCTTCTCATAATTCTCACGTCTCTTCTCATTCTCTCATATATGCCTCTCATATTTTGCCCCGACAGTTTCTAAGGTATTTATAGATAAATTTGTACAACCTTATGACGATGACTATACTACTGTACATATGTGTACATCTTTTTCCGGTTCTTCTTCCAAGCTCCAAGAATTTGTATTTTCTTCATTCTTTCATCTTTCAACTCTTCATAAACAGAAAACTATAAAAGTGATCATTTCCGGTAACATTCCGGTGACTTTACTGTGAGTTTCCGGTACTGTTCCGGTGACCTTCCGGTGACTTTTTTAAGGAAATTTTTGATGAATTTTCTGCGGACTTAAAGACCTTCAATTGTTGATTGTCTTGCACCAACAGCTCCCCCTCAATCATCAATTGAGGTTTTCTCTGTCTTCTTTATTCCTGCCATATCTTTAAACCTTTGTAACTTTGGTCCATCCAAACTTTTTGTAAGCATATCAGCTATCTGATCTTTTGTTGAAGTATGGATTACTTCAATCTCTTTATCCATCACCTTCTCTCTTAGAAAGTGATACTGAATCTCAATGTGTTTAGTTATGGCATGAAAAACAGGATTAGCAGCTAAATATAATGAACTCATGTTATCTCCAAATATAATTGGTGTCCTCTATATAGTGTCAAAATTCTTCATTAAAGTCTTTAGCCAAATCACTTCCTTTGCAGCTTCAACCATGCCTTTGTACTCAGCTTCGGTAGAAGACAAAGCAACTGTATGTTGCTTCTTGGAACACCATGAGATTAGCTTATCTCCCACATAACACATGTATCCATAGGTTGACCTTCTGTCATCTGGATTACCTGCCCAATCTGCATCACTGTATATTTTGATATTTGTATCTGATGTAAAACCATAATACAAACCTTCTTTGAGTGTACCCTTAATGTACCTCAACACCCTTTGTCCTGCAATCCAATGTTCTTTCCTTGGACAGTGCATGAATTGAGACAATACTCCTACTGCATATGATAAATCAGGTCTGGTTAAAGTAGCATAGATAAGACTACCAACCAAACTCTGATATTGTCTCACGTCCTTGAATTCTTCACCTCCAAACTTACTCAATTTGTGATTTACCTCCATTGGAGTAGGTGCTATCCGGCAATCATTCATTTTAAACTTGATTAACAAGTTCTTCAAATATCTTTCTTGGGTCACGAATACTCCATGCTGAGTATATGTGATCTCCATACCCAAGAAGTATGACAAGTCTCCCAAGTCACTTATCTTGAACTCCTTTTCCATTTGCTTCTTGAGTCTTTGTATACCTGACTCATCTGTTCCTGTAAGGATTATATCATCAACATATATGCACATGTATATGAAACCATTATCACTTGCTTTTATAAGCAGACTACTATCTGCTTCAGACACCTGAAAACCAAGTTCTTTCAAGAACTTTACAAGTCTATAGTTCCATGCTCTTGGGGCCTGCTTCAAGCCATACAAAGCTCTCTTGAGCTTGCACACATGATCTGGATACCTTTTATCTCTGAACCCTTGAGGTTGCTCCATGAACACATCATCTGAAATATAACCATTTAGAAAAGCATTTTTCACATCTAACTGACATAACTTCCAACCTTTACACGCAGCAACAGCTATGAGTGTTCTGATGGTTTTCATCTTTGCCACTGGACTATAAGTCTCATCATAATCAACTCCATATGTTTGAGCAAACCCTTTGACAACAAGTCTAGCTTTGTATCTAGACACACTTCCATCTGCAAATCTCTTGGTCTTGTAGACCCACTTGCATCCAATAATCTTCTGGCTATTTGGTTTAGGAACTAAATCCCATGTTTGATTTTCCACCAATGCATCATGTTCTTCTTGCATAGCTTTCTCCCATTTTTCCTTACCTTTTGCCTCTTCATATGTAGAAGGGTCTTCATCTGCTTTCATTATGTAAGCATAATCTTTTGTAGCCAAAAATGAAGTATCATAACTGTACCTTGTAGGTTGCCATCTATTTCTTGATGACCTTCTGAGTTCTCCAGTCCTTGAGGTTTCTGGTTCTTCACACTCAGGATCAAATCTTGACCTTTCTTCAACTTCTTCCTGCACTTCATAATTTTCTTCTTCATCAATTATTTGAACCTTTGATTTACCTTTCTTTTGACTCACTTCTTCTTCATCACCTGTATTGCTATTAACTGTTCCTGCATACCAAGAACTTTGCTAATCAAACGTAACATCTTTCGAAACCAGAAAATGTTTTGTGGATGGATTCCACAACCTGTATCCCATCTGTCTGTCATCATAACCAATGAAAACATATTTTTCAGCTTTAGGTTCCAATTTGTGTCTTAATTGTGATGGCACATGTGCATATGCCACACATCCAAATACTCTGCAATGATCCAGGGTAGGTCTCTTACCCCACCAAGCCTCATATGGTGTCATACCCTGCAAGGCTTTACATGGTAATCTATTAACCAAATAAGTAGCTGTATTTACAGCTTCAGCCCACAAATAATTAGGGCAATTTTTCTCATTCATCATGGACCTTGCAAACTCAACAAGAGTCCTATTCCTCCTTTCTGCTACACCATTTTGTTGAGGAGAGTACCTGCAAGTAACTTCCCTTTTTATACCTGCATTCCATAAGTAGTCACTGAATTCGTTGGAGAAATACTCTCCCCCTCCATCTGATCTTAGTCTCTTCAGTTTATGACCTGTAGTTCTTTCTGCATATGCATGATAATGTTTGAATGTATTGAATACTTCTGACTTATCCTTGATCACATAGATAGTGATCCATCTAGTAGCATCATCAACATAAATCACATAATATCTTGACCCATTTATACTGAAATCCTTTGATGGTCCCCACACATCTGTGTGTACCAACTCAAGCTTCTCTGAGTACATAAAACCATGCTTGGAATACGAATGCTTATGAGCCTTACCTAATTGACATGCCTCACATTTGTATGTCATATGTTGACCTGCAACATTAGGCAATCCAAGCACTGAACCATTGTTAACCATATCTTTAATACGTCTTTCATTGAAATATCCAAGCCTCTTGTGCCAAAGATCTAACTCAGAAATCTTATGTCCTGCATATGTAAACATGGCCTGACCAATGTTGCCTTGAATCTTCAGTGTAAACAGTCTTCCTTCTTTCTTTCCTGAAACAATCTGTTTATACCCTTGACTGGGATCTTCCACGTATACTCCTTCATTAGTGAACCTTACTTCATATCCCTTTTCAACAATTTGTCCTACACTTATCAAATTCTTAGGAATTGTAGGAACATACAGAACCTTACCCAATAAGGTACTACCGTCTTTAGCTTTCACTGATCCAATCGACTTCACTTTATGCTTTGTGTTGTCACCTGTTTGAACAACATGATTAGAAACTTTATTCTCCAAATCAGTCATCAATGATATGTTACCACTCAGGTGATTGCTACACCCTGAGTCGATGTAGAAGACTCTTTGATCTTCACTCTGCCTTTCACAAGTAGCATTCAATATCAATGTTGAATCCTCCTTCTGTTCTGAAGCATAATTGTAGTAGGTATTGTTATATTGTTGACTTTGGAATCCTCTACCTGTATTTCTTCCAAAGTAACTCCTACCACCTCTGCCTCTGAAATTACCTCTTTGATTTCTGCCACCTCTTCCTCTTGCATTGTAACTTTGACTATATCCATTATTACTTTGAGTATTATGCCAACAATCATTAGCTAAGTGATTTGTCTTACCACAAATCCAGCAAGCTTTACCTCCATCCTTGTTATTTCTGCCTCTTCCTCTACCTTTGCCACCTCCTCTTCCTCTTAGGAAGTTGGCTTGAGTAGTTGTTCCTTCATCTTCATTTGCTTGTTGCTTTCCTTTGCTATTCTTCTTTTTGTCTTTTGAATACATTGCATGACCTGCACTCTTGTCACCATCTCCTTTAACATCCTGCTCAAACGTTAGCATATGACCTAGCAACTGATTTAAATCAGGAGTGAAATGGTCAAGTGATAACTCTGTAGACAAAATGAATGGCTTCCATTTGTCATCACCTCTCAAACCTGTAAGGATTTGCCTTACCAATTTATCCTCCTCAATGTCTTCATCAACAGCTCCTAATGCATCTGCAATGTCTTTCATTCTTGTCACATAGTCTGAAATGGACTGATGTTGGAAGTAGCCAGAGGCACAGACGCCACGGAAGCATGTGAAGACAAAGCAGGGAGCCAGGAGGATCAATTTTTCAAACAAATACATTTCTTATTAATTCTCCAAACATTCAACAGTGATTATTATCACTAATTGTAACATATGTATCATAGAAAACCCCATTTTGTAATCCATAGCTCCATTTTGTGCAAGCCGAGGAGTCCTCGAGCTTGAGGAGCTTAGGTAGAATGCTCGTACCAATTTTCGTTATTTTTAGACATCGTTTACCCTTCCAAATAGCCTCTAGGACCTATTTTTTAACTAGGCCGGTCACTAGATGTGAAACCGGTCAAAACTAGTCTAGAAACTATAAAAAGAGCTAGAGAGCTCATTTTAGAGGTTAGCTTGTTGGAGTAAAGAAGAGAGTAGAGCTAGTTTGAGCTTGTAAGAGTATTCTTGAGTAATAGAGCTAATTTCCCACCTTCCATTGTGTCTTGCTTGTCTCTTCATTGTGTGTGTGTATGTGTGTGTGCATCTTTGTGCTTCTCACCTTCACTCTCACATCATCTCACGTTCACGATCTTCATATCACTCCTACCTCTCCCTCGGATTGACATTAAGGAGGTGAAGCTTCTTAACGTGGTACTTACCATTGTGCTAGAGCAACACCAAATTTGGCGCCGTTGCCGGGGATCGAGTCTAGGACGAATGTGTGATGGTAAGAGTATAGCAAGAAGTGGCGTTGGAAGGTAAAAATTTCAGTTTTTGTTGTTGTTTTTACTTAGTTTTTAGTGTTTTTCACCTTCCCCATACTCCATCTTCATCATTGCATCATCATCTCCATCTCCAAAAAAAAATCAGAAAATTCACCATATCCACCCATTCACCTCATTTCCCCTCATTTGTGCATGCGAGAGAGCGAGAGAGAGTTTTTGCGATTGTATGTGCTTGCTTTTTCTTGAGTTTTCTTGCAGGTACAGAGCTTCAGAGCATCAGGAAAGCTTCCAAAAGGTAAAAAATGTACTTTCTGTCAGAAATTTCCGAGCAGGGCGGACCATCGCGATGGTCTGCAATTTTCGGATTTTGAGGTAGGCGACCACATCACGAGGTAGGCGATCCTTGCGCACGCACGGCACCATAGTTGCATTTCAAAAATTCGTTATTTGGTGGACCATCGCGATTGTGTCGCACCATCGCGATAGGCTCACGCCATCGCGACGGCTCGGCCGGACCATCGCGACGGTTCGCTTTTTCGGACCATCGCGACGGTTCACTTGAGCCATCGCGATGGTCCACTTGGACCATCGCGACGGTTCAGCTGACCCCGGACCATCGCGATTGGCTTATGCCATCGCCACGACAGTGCCACGTGTCACGATAGACCATCGCGACGGTTCATTTTTTGGACCATCGCGACAGCCCAAAATCGGACCATCGCGATTGGCTCAAGCCATCGCATCGCGGACCATCGCGACGGTTCATTTCGGACCATCGCGATTGTCCACCGTTGACCATTGACCGCGCCATCGCGATTGTCCGCCTGGTCACGCCATCGCGACGGTTCATTTTTCGGACCATCGCGACGGTCCATTCCCACGCCATCGCGATCGTTCACTTCGGGCCATCGCGACGGTTCACCTTTTCGCGCCATCGCGATTGTCCAACTTTGACCGTTGACCCGCGCCATCGCGACGGTTCGCCTTTTCGGGCCATCGCGATTGTCCAAATCCCACGCGATCGCGACGGTTCACTTTTTCGGACCATCGCGACGGTCCCAGACCATCGCGACGGTCCCAGACCATCGCGATTGCCCACCCCCATCGCAAATTTTGGACTCCAATTTTTGACCAATTTTGAGGGTATTTTTGGAAAATTTTTGGACCATTAGACTTATAGGAGACCCCTTAGCTCATATTTGAAGGAAAATTTGATTGTCAGTTTTTACCCCCCAGGGCCTGAACGCGTATAACTTTTTCATCCGAAGTCCGTTTTTTGAGCTTAATAGCTCGTTAGAAAGCTCGTGACGAGTACTACGTGACCTCAACTGTTTTTTTCATAAAGGATACATCTATTTTTTGATAAACTATTTTGAGGTTCACCTAGTTTGGGACTAGGAAGCCAGGGGGCACACATTAAAATTTGGGCAAAAAGGGAAGGGATTAAAAGGTGTATATACTCAAGTGTTTGATCATCTTGTGAATTGGTCTAATATTGGAATTTTTCTAGGTCTAGCAAAGGCAATCAAAGGCAAGCAAGCAAGGCAGTGAAGACAGCAGAGCTTGGGAAGCACGGCTTCTTGGGCAACAGGGCATCAGAGCAACCAGAAAAGCCGACCCGAGGTTGGAAGATTACTCAACCCCCTCAGTCAATTCTTAGCTTAGGCTAAACGGTAGTTGTGGATTAACGACGATAGGAACGCCTCGAGTTCAAGATACTTAATTCTTTCAAGTTTAAGACTACAAGTAAAGGTGTGTGGGACGCGAAAACCTAAAGGAAAGAACATAAGTCTGAAGGAACGAGAACTCAAAAATCATAACGAAAGTCGAATTCCTGACGCATACATTAAGAAAAGAATCCAGAGAAAATTAAAAAGAATCAAGAGAATAATAACAAAGGACCATTGACGATCTAAGTGTGCGATTGAGTGAGCAAGGAAGAAAATTAATGAACCTTAGATCGGGCAAACATATAGGTAAGTCGGACAGAAGAAGCCTTAGATCATCAGAGGCTAGTGTGAGAACTACCGCTCGATCTTGGGCTCAGCAGTTGAATAGTAGTTATCCTTACGAGTTGAGCTCAGAATCAAGTGAATCAGAAATGGCATTTAGCACAGACAGACCAGAAGGAGGGTCCAATGTAGCATACTTAGAAAAACCCGAAGGACCCTATAGAACGCAATTAGAGTTTCTCCGAACCAACCGATTAGGTGCTCGCATCTATGAGGATGGTTTGCGAAGGCAAGTGGTGCAACTGCACAACCCTGATCAACCCATTGGATTGGAAAGACCAGTGGTGAAGTTTGAGAGAGACGCTTACATAGACAAAGAAGGAACCATGTACATCCTAAGTACACAGCCCAACGATACTAATGAGTTTGGCACAATTCAATTAGAGACGGAAGCGAAATTTCAAGGAAAAGAACCGTTAGAAGAACCTAGGACACCTAGAGGGAAATCCGTATTAACAAGAGTACTCATCCCAGAGTGGATCCCTCAAGACAACAGGAGCACCGAGTTGTTTGTAAACAAGGAGACAGATGAAGCCTTTTGGAGGTACAGAAAGGAAAACCCGAGTGAGGTAGGCATCATCACAATCTATGAATTCAAGGACCCAGATACACCTGGAAAGGTGGTATACCTGGATGAGACTTCAGAAAGAGTCTTTGTGGTGCCTGAGCGCGCTAAAAACACCTACACTTGGAGAGGTGAATTGATATTCCCTCCATCCAGAACAAACATGAATGCAAATCAACAAGGGGCAGGAACATCCTCAGCCCATGGAAATCAAAGAGAAGGAAATCACGAGAGACCGGAAGTAAGCTTCAATCACCCCATAGGGAGAGATAGAACAACCACGGACACTAATAGGACGGATAGACAAAGAGAACATGGAATACCAGGTGGTAGAGATGATTTTCCTCTACCTAGACCACGTGAACACGCAAGAGTATTGAGACCCACACAGTTGGTAAAATCAATGAAAAATTACTTTGATGGGACAGGAGATCCCTATGACCATGTCGCAGAATTCAAGCAAGTACTAAGAGCAGAACAAGTCGAGGACATGTTCACGCAATACAATGCATTTGGACTAACGTTAAAGAATACAGCTTTAACTTGGTTCCAACCACTGCAACAAAGGCAATTTAGAGACATCCATCACTTTTTAGAGTCATTCATCACTGAATTCTCTAAAAGTGGGGTTAGACATGACACGTCTTCGTTGATTCATAGTTTTAAACAAACCCTTCAGGAAACAGTAAGACTGGCAGGTCGTAGATTCAGACAATATGTTGAGCGATGTCCAATGCAAGAGCTACCCTCACAAGCCAAACAAGTATCACTGTTCCTAGATGGCTTGTTGAGCGCTAAACTACGCTCCTATGTGTACCTAAAAGAACCCAGAACGCTAGAGGAGTGTGTAAGAATATGTATAGACATCGAGGATAACCTAGGAGATGAATTAGAACTCTCAAAAGTCTATAAGGACCCAGATTGTTCTTCTCTAGCATCCACAAAATTGTCTAATTCGATAGAGGACCTAGCAGAAAAAGTGGCCCAAAAACTAGGAGTTTCTAGTAAACAGGTGCCCAAGCTGCCAACAACTGTGCGTGGTTACACTTGTGGTGGAAATCATTTGGCAAACGTGTGCCCCAATGCACCTCAACCTCATGTCAACCCTAGTGGCCAATATTGCACAATTGAGAGAAGATACACGAATCATACGGCTCAGGACTGCCCGTACAACAAACAAACCGTGAGACAGAACTACCCGCAAACATACCAGCAGCCAGGTAGGTATCAAGGCCAATACAATGCTCAGCCTTATTACTATAGGCCTCCTCAGAACTACCCATACCAGGCTCAACAGAGACCTCAACCCGTCTTAGCTCAGTAGCCACCCCCGCCAGCGAATGTCATCTCAGTCAAATACGCTGCTGCAGAAGAGAACCTAAGTAGGGCCTTAGTGCCTTCTTCACCTTTGATCAGAGAAAGTGACCCGAACTCAAACAGTTTTGACTCTACACACGTGACTAGTCCACCCGCTTATTACACGGAGTCACCAGAGCATGTGGAGACATATCATTATGATAGTCCACCAATGGAACCTAGTTGGGAGCCAGATTATACTAATGTGATGTACACAAACCCAAACCCACGGCCCCAATTGAGACAACAAAGACCACAGGGCCCTAGAGGACCATGCTTTAGGTGCCAAGGAGATCATTTCATTAAGGATTGTCCACATCCCCCAATAGCAAGGCAATCACAGTACTATAGCATACAAGGCTTTTGTGCCGATTGTGGCAAAGAGCACATAATCAAAGATTGTCCTAAGAACCCAGTTAACACTTCAAATGTGACACCGATCAACGTGATAGGTATTGTAAACAATGCAGATGGATCCACTACTACGTACGTGCCTATCCAAGCTATAACCAGAGCCCAGGCACTCTTACAAAACCAACAACTTAATCAAGAGAAAGTAGCCGAAACTAGTGAAGTTGCAGAATCGAGTAGTAAAAAGACGAAATCTTGGAAAGATTCTAGAGAAAGGATAAAGAG
This sequence comes from Ceratopteris richardii, assembly GCA_020310875.1. Taxonomy (NCBI): domain Eukaryota; kingdom Viridiplantae; phylum Streptophyta; class Polypodiopsida; order Polypodiales; family Pteridaceae; genus Ceratopteris; species Ceratopteris richardii. Next base: position 130,285,254 of record CM035416.1, on the reverse strand, counting down.
AAAATGGAGTAAAAAGATAAGTGAGTTGGAAGGAAGTCTAAGAGAATCTAGAGCCAAAATACAAGAATTGGCTTCACAAGAATTAAATCAGGAAAATCCAGCTCAGAAATCAGGATCAGTTTTAGCGGAACCCATACCAGAAGATCTAGACATGATGTTTCGTGCATATCAGGCTAGAATAAAAGAGGGACCTCAAGTCACGGAAATGAGTAAAAACTACCCTCGAGCTGATCTAGAAATTGAGAGAACTAAACTTTGCATGAAGATGGTAGAGTTAGCACAAGCCTTGTTCGAAGCCTCTAGATATCTTAATTGGAATAACATGGCAAAACCGGAATTACACTTTCAAGGACTAATGGAGAGGCTAGAACACTTGATAGAAAGCAAAGAGAAAAAGGATCAGCATAGGAACCCTATTGTCCCAGAGACACAGGAAAGGAATCCACCATCCCTGTCTCAAGTACCCAATACAGAAAGTCAAGATAACCTATCTTCCATACATAAGTACTCACATGAATTTTTAAGAGAAATACAAGAAGAGAAATGGAGAAAAGAACAAGGAACTCATCCTCCTATTCAAGAAATAGACGACTTGCAGGAACAATTTCCCCAAGACATCCCCTCTATATATGATGAGGTAGAGGTGGAGCAATTGAGTGAACCCACAGGATTTGAATCTAATTCTCTACAAGAATTACCTCAGTTCACTGGACCTTGGGAAGCTAAGTCTATTAGTATGAGAGCACCCACGATAATAGTGAGGAATGAAGAATCAGTGATCCCTAGAAACACGGAAGTGATCAAGAATACTAAAGTACAGTGTAATCTCACTCTGGAGGAATTGTTAAAGGTGAAACCAGAATTGTGGAAGCACGTAGCAAATCAATTCCCTGAGCTAGCTACCACACCCTCTCAGATAGGATCACATAAGAAGGTACCAGAGATACCTGTGGAAAAGATTGGAGACGTAAGCGAAGGAGAGGAAGGTAACACATATCTTCCAATAACCCATCAGGGCTACACCACGAAAGCCATCTTAGATTCAGGAGCCGGAGTAGCCATAGCTACCACCGCTTTATGGAAACGTTGGGGTAAGCCAGCACTCAGACCCACCAGGATGAAGCTACAAATGGCCGATGGACACATAGAAAAACCATTAGGCTTACTAGAAGGCATATCTCTCACCACTTGTGGTGTAGAATTTGAGCATACTTTCGCCATTTGTGACTTTGCTAAAAATCATGCGTATGAGATGATATTGGGACGACCATTCATGCGTCAGTTGCAAATTGTACAAGATTGGGGAACTAATTCTTGTACTTGCAACACTTAGGAGTGACTACCAAAGTCAATCTTAAAGACTATTCACATAGAGATGTACCCCCAATACAATGGAATACCATCCATAAGACTCCAGTAGAAACGGAATCCGTGCACTCATTAGAATCAGATCCTTCTTGGTTGCATGAGGATACCCATTTATGGATGTGTAAAGTTGCCAAACAAGAGGAAGAGCGGTTAGAAGCCAGGACCTTAGGTGCAGAACAACATCCAAGAACCCTTCAAGATCCAGCCTATGCACCTGTAGTATTCCCAGACGAGGAGTTTGAACCCCATGGTTGGGCGGAAATCCTAGCAACCATGGATGTAGCCATCAATGAAGAACAATGGACACCCCACTGTGACGAGGATGGCTATGACATTTCAGTTTTCACGATAGAGCCAATCATGTGCGATGCAATTTTAGAAGAGTGTGAACCAGACACTGATGCATTTGAGGATGCGAGCGATTTTGATTTAGAATCAATTATCATGGACCCACCCTTTGCATCAGAGGAAGAATATTTCTACGAAATAGAGACTCACACTCAGAGACACGAGGACATAACGAACGAGGTAAGGTTAGCCACAGAAGTGACTACTAAGAGTGAAGGCAAGAAGAGAAAGAAGAAAGAAACCATGTCAGAAAAAGAAGAATCTTTGTTTGAAGTACCCGAGAATTTCAAGAAATATGAAATCGACGATAGAAGAATCATGGTACGAATGCCTAATAGAAAAGAGAAGGATGGACAAGTATATGATAACCGAGAGAAAACCAAGAAAATAATAGTTGCCATAGAAGGAGAAGAAGAAAAATGCACCTACATAGGGCACGATTTGACGACTGAAGAAGAAGAAGAGTTAGTTGCCCTATTGCGTGAATATAGAGATGTTTTTGCTTGGAGTTACAAAGATTTGAAAGGAGTAGACCCAGATATATGTTCTCATAGAATCCCTATGACTCCAGATGCGAAACTGACAAAACAGAAACCTTACACGTATAATGATAACTACGCTGCGAAGATTAAAGAGGAGATAGATCGCTTGATAGAAGCAGGATTCATTTACGAAATTGAGCATACCGAATGGGTATCCCCCATTGTGGTTGTGCCCAAGAAGAATGGAAAATTGCGTGTGTGTATTAACCTTAAAAAAGTTAATGCCGCAACGATTCGAGACAGTTATCCTCTTCCTATCACGGAACACCTATTGGAAAGAGTTGCGGGCAAGGAAGTTTACAGTTTTCTTGATGGATTCTCAGGCTATAACCAAGTAGCCATTGCTCCAGAAGACCAACACAAGACGGCTTTTGCCACAGAATGGGGCATATTTGCATTTCGTGTGATGCCATTTGGCTTAACAAATGCACCCGCAACTTTCCAGCGACTTATGTGTCATGTTTTTAAGGAATTTTTACGCAAGAGCTTGGAAGTTTATGTCGATGACCTATGTGCGCATTCAAATGTAAGACAGACACATATTCCAGAGTTAAGACAAATACTTGACAAATGTCGAGAATATCAGGTTTGTTTGAACCCAGAAAAATGCGTTTTCATGGTCAGACAAGGCAAAATTCTAGGACACATTGTGTCAAAAAATGGAATCTCTACGGACGAGGAAAAGGTGAAGGTAATTGCAGAATTACCAAGACCAACTAATGTGAAAGAGGTACAGGCATTCATGGGCCATTGCGGTTATTATAGGAGATTCATACACATGTATGCAATCATAGCCAAGCCTCTCTACTCTCTTTTGACCAATTTTGAGTGGACAGATGAATGCGAAAATTCATTCAATGAACTTAAACGACGTTTGTGTTCAGCACCTATATTGACCACTCCAGATTGGAGTAAGCCATTCCATGTACATGTGGATGCATCCAATTATGCCATAGGATGTGTGTTAGCACAACCCACGAATGAAGGTAACATAGATCTCCCCATAGCTTACGCTAGCAGACAACTGAACGCAGCAGAAAGAAATTACACCACGACAGAACGAGAAGGATTAGGGATGATCTACGCTGTAAAGAAGTTTAGGCACTACTTGTTGGCCAACAAATTCAAGTTCTTTACAGATCATCAAGCCCTATTATATTTAGTCAACAAACCATGTAACACAGGACGATTGATACGCTGGTTTCTATTACTCATGGAGTATGATTTTGAAGTGGTAGTTAGGAAAGGAAAGACACATCTTAGAGCCGACCACCTTTCAAGATTAACCTCAGGAGAGGCTCCTCAAGGAATAGCGGATGAATTACCAGATGCATACTTGTTTAACCTTGAGATAGCACCGGAATGGGCTAAGCCGTTAGTCCCTATTCTGACATACGGACCCAAGAATCCTAAGTTAAAGATCAAAGAGGGAGAGATTACCAAGTCTGAGAGATACCAAATAATGGCAGGAAGCATATATAAACAAGATAATCAAAAGATTCTTGCTTGTTGTGTAGATGAATCAGAACATGCGAATTGGTTGCAATTAGCACACTTAGGTGCACTAAAGCAACTTCATTCAAAACATAGAACACTACAGACTCTGCAGAGATTGGGAGTATATTGGCCTACGATGGAAGCAGATGTCTACAAGTTGTGTAAGGAATGCAATGTTTGTTGTGAAAGACCACCAGTAGAGCATGCGACGTTATATCACGTGTCCCTCACACCAGACTGGAGTGAACCTTTAGTGACATACTTGAGGACGCACACATTCCCTCAAGGAATGACCTTAGCTCGACAACGCAGTCTAGAGCAGGAAGCTCAAGACTATTCACTCATTGGCGATAATTTATACAAAAGAGGACGAGATGGATATTTAAGACAATGTGTTCATGAAAGCGATTATCTGAACATACTAGAGACTGCACACCAAGGTGTTGCAGGAGGTCATTTTGGACCCGATAGGATAATCAAAGCCATCCTCTTTGCAGGATTATGGTGGCCCACTCTTCACATGGATGCACATACCTATGTAAAGAGATGTGATGTGTGCCAAAGAACTCAGTTCCCTACTCGCAGAGACGAAATGCCATTGAAACCCATGATGGGCGGACGTGCATTTTCTAAGTGGGGTATAGACTTTGTAGGACCCATTAACCCCCCTGCAAAAGGTACACATGCGGAATACATTATTGTTGCCACAGATTATTTAACCAAATGGGTAGAGGCAAAAACCACAAAAAAGAATGATGCTCACACGACTGCAAAATTCTTATTTGAAAATGTCTTTACAAGATATGGATTGCCTATAGAGTTGGTGAGCGATCGAGGCACTCACTTTCTAAACCAAGTCATTGAATATCTGTTACAGGATTTTATGGTGATTCACAAGAAATCTGCACCATATCATCCTCAGGCCAATGGTCAGGCTGAAAGCACTAACAAGATACTTTGTACCGTACTGACGAAACTCGTGAACAATAAACGTTCAGATTGGGACAAACAGCTACACCACGCTGTTTGGGCATATCGAGTGGCCTACAAGACCGTACTCAATGCAACTCCCTTTCAGATGGTTTTTGGTCAGAATGCAGTGCTTCCTTTGGACTTCTTGATACCGACCCTGAAGGTTGCACAAGAACATCAGTGGACCGGCCATGAATTATCAGCAAGAATAATGGACTTGGAACGATTAGGAGAAACGAGGCTAAAGGCAGCAGCAGGAATATACGCAGCGAAGAAGCGACAGAAAGCATATTTTGATGCACATGTGAAAGATAAAGGCCTAAAAGAAGGAGATTTAGTTCTAGTGTATACGCTGAAACAGCATGCACGCAAGTTAGAAAAGCGAGGTTATGGACCTATGATCATTAACAGACTCTCGACTAGTGGAGCAGTACAGTTAGCCACCTTAGAAGGAGATATAATGCCTAATTACATTAGTGGCTGTAGAGTCAGGTTATATCAAGAACCTCTTACTGAGGATATGCTTAGACGACTCACGTTGGCAAAGAAGCGTAAGGAGGAAGAAAACCGAATACGTGCCGAAGCTCAGGCAGAAGCCATAGAACGCATTAAGCGCATGAAGCTAAGAAGACAAGGACTAGGGAGAGAACATTATAACCATCTGGAAACATCACCCAGATATCCCATGGCCATGTGTCAAGTAAAGTCAACCACTCATCCTAGCATAGTGGATAGGAGACCATTCGTTACAGTTAGACTAGAGCACGGTAACCATAGCCAAGACCTCAGGGCTTTGATTGACTCAGGTGCTGCTACTAGTGCGATTAGATGGTCCCACTATAAGGATTCAGGAATAGAAATGCGGCCAATTGAGGCATACCTCATAGGCCTAGGAGGCATGGAAACCCCTTGCATGGGTGAGGTGGACCTTCCTATCCTCATAAAGGATGTGACCATGACGGCGAAGCTACTAGTGTGCCATGATGATGACCTGATAGAACCCCTAATCCTTGGCCAAGATTGGCTATACGATCACTCAGTGGACCTAAATCTTAGACAAGGCTCCTTACAGATTGGAACCTTCGAGCAGAAGCGAGTGATACCGCTTGACTTCCCTAACGGCATTCCGCTTGACGGTTGTGACCCTAGACCCTATGAAATGCATGCGACGGAAGACCGAAAGATCTTTAAGCAGACCAGTCACGTTACGTCTACACCCACCCACTCGGGCTTGGCTATAGACAGTTGTCAGTCAGAAGAACGACAGGAGATCTTCCCTGGGACTTCCTGCAAACTAGAAGCGACAGTTACCCAAACGCAAGGACAGAAGGGCACAATCAGAGGTCAGGTGGGTTGCATCAGCGGCCAAATGAGCACGACACCCTGCGGTGCTCATCCTTCCAAACTTGTTGCGGACTGGCCTAGATTAAAGTTAAATAAGGCATCACTTCCTAATGGGCAGGTCACGCAAGTGTTGGATCTCCCTTCTTTTCCAAAGCAGAGTGTCCATCCGACCTCTCAACCCCAACAACAACAGAGTAAACCACGACAAAGGAACCCAGACCGACGACAGTATCAGAGGAAACAACATGGAAAGCAGTTTAGTCCACCCAAAGGAAGCGGCACCAGACAAATATGGGTGTCAAAAGGACAAAAAGCACCGAAGGACTCCAACCAAGCAGAGATCGACAAGAAAAAGGCCGAACAGAAACAGAATCGATATCCACCATCCCCTCAACCTTCTTCTACAGGTCCGAGCATTCGACAAATGTGGATCGCCAAGAAGTACCTTACCCATAGACCCACGCCCACGCAGATTTGGGTACCCAAACCATGTATCATAGCCCAACCCTTAAGCCATGTAATATATACCCCTCACAAATCCTTCCATCCCTCAACACCACCACACCCGATACTACCTTTTGCCCCTCAGCAGAAACCCACCACCCACTCAAAGACTCTTAGGAAATGGATACCGAAGCGTGTCCAACCGTATTCCCCTAACCCATTGTCTAACTACCCCCCGACTAACATACAACCTTGTACTAAATTACTAACCGTTAAACCTTGTAATAATTCACCCACCATCATCGCACATCACTCATAATCTCGTCTCATCAAGAAATGTATGCATGATCTGAAACGTGTAGGAGTCTAGAGACCTGCACTTGTGCTGCAAGAAAACATTGCATCCATCACATCACAACACTTGGCTACACGGGTTACGCATCAGTTATGGAAAGGGATTGCAGTCTCACTTTAATGGGATCATAATTAATTTCCATGCTAATGTGTTAATCTTTTGTAGCAGATCTTTCTTATTAGCTCATCAGCCACCATGCAAACCGACGAAGGAACATCAGGAGCAGGCCCCAGTGTTGCGGCTGTGCCCCTCAACGTGCTACGAGCAGAATCCCACCCGACTGCTCCACCACCGGAATTCCAAGGATTTCCAGGGCCCATGCCTATCGACAACCCACCTATGGGCCACACAGAAAAGATACACCGAAACTCTCATTGGTTTCAGGGACTTGCAGGACCCCTTGCGGACGCGGACTTTATATTTGAATCCTCTCTGACTTTTGATGACCGCACGTGGGGAAAGTACCAGTTTTTCTCCAGAGAGTTCGAAGCCCTACAAAGCACCCAGGATTTAACTCATGTTTGGGCCAGAGCAGGCTTCACAGAGTATTTCAGTGATCCTCTACCCAAACCGGATTTTTACAGGTGCTATTACTCACTACCTTACTGGCATCAGAGAATAAGGACATCCCAGGAACCTTCATATTGCTTACTCTAGTGGATGATCCACCTTACAAAAGATTTTATCTCTCTAAGGACTTAATCAGAGCAGCCATCAAGATCCATGGCACCCACACACCCACAGATCGAGAGAGATTAATTCCAGAACCGATGAAACGTGGGGATGTCACAAAGTGGGAGGAGATCTCCGCAATTACACCTGAGCTGTCAAAGCCACTAAGGATATGCATGCAACATTTTGCATTCCCAGCTCAGGACAGATTTACCATGCCCCATAAACGAATCTGGTTCGGATTGTATTTGGCATGTACGGGACCTCAAACAGTTGATCTGGCAAGCTGGATCATAGATCAAATGTATCTGGCACAGCACAGATGGGAGCGCAAGAAGGTGCTTAACGGATGTTGTGCGCTCACTAGAATTGTGTATATGTGTTTGGCTTATGACTTGCCAATTGAGCGTGCACTAACAGGAGAAGAACTGAAGGCATTCAAGGGCACAACGAAGAAAGCCAGGAAGCCCAGTAGGACACGAGCAGGTAAGCGCATGCGAGGCACCATCCCCTGCCTTCAAGTGCCAGAGTCGCCATCACCACAACCATCTCCAGAGCGACCACAGACAGAAGCTGCTCCCACTGTACAACCTATTCGCATACGGTTGTCCAGACCAGTGATTACAGAGGCCACCACTAGTACCGCTGCACCTCAGGCAGCTGCCACCTCAGAACCCACCACCACAACAGCAGAAGCTCCCACCACTATTGGTGCGGAAGCGTTTTCTTTCCCGATACCACATATGGAGGCCGACCCCATAAACACGACATTTGATTTTGAGATGCCTGATGCATTCTCAAATGAATTCCAGTATTCAGAAGCACAACTGTTCTCCCAGGAATATGAACGTCCCAGCTACCCTACTACACCGCGAGATTTGCCACAGGGACAAGCTGTGTCGAGCTCTGAAGAAGAGAGAACCGAAACAGATGACGAGGAAGGCGACGATGAAGCCAGCCAGGGCTCACATGACGAACAGACAGAGGGCCAAGGCCAACAAACCGACACACACGGCGACACCAGCACATATGAAGATGAGACATTCGAAGCCGCAGCGTACACACTGGCTATAAAGAAATTATATCGTACCATGGAGAAAGTCTGGGCACGAAAGAAGTTAACTGAAGAGGAGAGCCAGGCATTAATTGAACAAGAACTCATCTCCGGAGGATTCGAAGACGCATATATCAGAGGGTTCAGAGAGTTAGTCAAATCAGTAGGCTCCCATGAAGCACTCAGGTTTTTACAAAGAAAGCAACTACCACAGTTTGATCCCCGCCGAGTGCGACTACTTTCAAAGCCCGGAGAGTATATTCGTGTACCAACAGGAGCTCAATCCTCAGCACAAGCCAGGGAGGCACGCCTCGCCCCAGAAAGTTCATTGACCGCAGAAACCATCCTTGTAGATTCGCCACCCCGTACCACCATTGTACATACCACTACTATCCTCGAAATAACATCCACCCCTTCTACTCCTCTCTCACCTCATATTTCACCAACCCATCCCGTATCCCCCACACACCCACCTGCTTCCCCCACATCCACACCTGTACAAAGCAACATAGCCACAACCTCTTCCTTACCCATTCATACCACAATGCCCACACCCAACCCTCCACATCCATATGTTAACCCCTTCACCCCTTCATCCTTCCCAGCGTTCCCCCCACCTCTAAGACCCCCATTCCCCTTCCTAACTCCACTAACCTTCTCACCAGTCTCACCTCCCCAACCTACCATAACCCCTATTTCCTCGTTTCACCAAGCTGCTCCAACCATTCCCCCTGTAAACTACACTACATTCGCAAATCTTGTATTCACACCTACACAACCACCCACAATCACACCACTTTTCACAGTCACAACACTAAACACGTCCAATGGCATGGACATATCACCATCCACCTCACCACCACCCACTCCACTCACAGCACCCTCATATTTAGGCACTTCACAATTTTCCACAATCACCACTGCATCCACTGTCCCAACCCCATTTCCCACTCCCACTGCATCCTCATTTAGCACTTCACTACTACTATCGCCCACCATAGACACCGCATTTCAACACATGTTCACATGCATGACGCAAGTCCGCGAGGAGTTTGCATCACTCGGCACCAACTATCAACAGCTGCAGACGACAACGAATGAACTACAAACGCAGCTTAACTCACTATCAATTGAGAATGCCTCACTGAATAGCCGATACCAAGATTTACGAGAGGCCTATCACAAATTAGAACTAGAAAGTGAGGAGAAAACCAAAGAGGCCACCGCGGATTTGGATAATCTCCTTCGAGCCCAGACTGTCCGCAATGCAACGCTTACTAGAAATATGGGCTTACTAAGAAGACACTTAGCCGCAGCAAAAGAGGAGAACCAGAGACTCCAAGAGCAAAATAGAGAGAACTTGGAAGCGGCTTTAGATCATCCAGAACAGCCACTAAGTCCGAGCAGATTCAAGGCAATCCCATCTGAGTCGATGCGGATGTTGCTAGACGACCATGTTAGATTGCTCGAGGACTATGATCGTATGAACGAAGAACATCAAAAGTTAAAGGAAGATCACAAACTGCTACAGCTCAGAGAACCAGCAACACAACAAGTACACGTAGCAGCGGAATTACCAGCACCTGTGGACCCTGCTCCTGAAGTTTTAGAGGAACTCAACGCACTCCGGGCCCAGGTAACAAATCTTGAATCTAGAATTGCCATCTATGAAGCACCACCAAGGCCAGACTCCCCACCTGAGCTACCAGCTGAGGAAGAAACCGTCACTATCCCGGTGGAGGAGACATTCGAAGAGGCATATGAACCGATACCCATCCCAGGCGGACGTGTCACGGCCGAAGGCCAGATGACCTACGAATTACCTACCCCCGCGTGGATGAAGACAGTGGAAGAACTCGGAACGACACACTCGGCCAGAGTAGAGGCACAACTACATGCCATGGCCATAATTGAAGAGAAAATTTTACAGTCACCATTCTTTGCTCAATTGGCCCCGCGACGATACATATCTGGGCATGAGCTCCAATATAAACCGTACTTCATGTTAATGGCCGAGTACCAGTTAACCATAGAGAAAGAAACAGGCATGAAACCCACGCATGCCACTCAATTCGAGCCAGAGGACTTGCCACCAAGGGCGCAGAGAGGTGAAATCCTTCAACCAGACTGGCGCAGAGATTTATTGCAAAACTATCCCGAGATGATGAGCACATGGGTAAAAGCGCCGCTACATTTAAAATTTAACCCATGCTGGGGACCAGTCCCACGACGCCGCTCTTGGACTGCCTTCGCCATTAAGGTACAGAACAATAAGCAGTGCCAAGACTGGCTGAACTATCCCTATTTCAGGCCACCAATCGAGTTACCCACAGTAGGCTACATGATGGCGACGATCCGCCACTGGCTCCCTAGATTAAAACATATGGATGATGTTGCCGCGCACATGACTGTCAAAATCTTTGACATGATGCAGATGGTCTTTAAAGTCTTCCGACGCATCAAGGCTCCCCATGTAAACACCATGGGCTTTGAGCATGGCAATTTTGATTTAGTCTATGATATGAGCACAACGCCATCGCTACGGGTGTGTTACGCCTGGCACTGCAGGATCAAATATCTACCGGCATGTTACAAGCAGACATTCGAAGAAATGTTCACCACCGGCTTTTGGGAGTACCATTCAGAGGTATTTATAAGCAGGCCCACACACTTATTGCAATTATTCGCCTGTGAACGAATGGTGTACTCCACACATTATCAGCTCCCACCACCAGACGAGCCACAACCTATCGACTGGGAGAAACTCGAGGCTGATCTAGCCCGAGGCATTCGTATATCAGAGCACACCCTCGCTCAGGACCTCCTACAGAACTACATCCGGCAGACCTCACAACAAGGTTCTGTCAGGGACGACAGAAGCGAGAGGGAGGGGGGTGTTGGAAGTAACGTGACTGGTCTGCTTAAAGATCTTTCGGTCTTCCGTCGCATGCATTTCATAGGGTCTAGGGTCACAACCGTCAAGCGGAATGCCGTTAGGGAAGTCAAGCGGTATCACTCGCTTCTGCTCGAAGGTTCCAATCTGTAAGGAGCCTTGTCTAAGATTTAGGTCCACTGAGTGATCGTATAGCCAATCTTGGCCAAGGATTAGGGGTTCTATCAGGTCGTCATCATGGCACACTAGTAGCTTCGCCGTCATGGTCACATCCTTTATGAGGATAGGAAGGTCCACCTCACCCATGCAAGGGGTTTCCATGCCTCCTAGGCCTATGAGGTATGCCTCAATTGGCCGCATTTCTATTCCTGAATCCTTATAGTGGGACCATCTAATCGCACTAGTAGCAGCACCTGAGTCAATCAAAGCCCTGAGGTCTTGGCTATGGTTACCATGCTCTAGTCTAACTGTAACGAATGGTCTCCTATCCACTATGCTAGGATGAGTGGTTGACTTTACTTGACACATGGCCATGGGATATCTGGGTGATGTTTCCAGATGGTTATAATGTTCTCTCCCTAGTCCTTGTCTTCTTAGCTTCATGCGCTTAATGCGTTCTATGGCTTCTGCCTGAGCTTCGACACGTATTCGGTTTTCTTCCTCCTTACGCTTCTTTGCCAACGTGAGTCGTCTAAGCATATCCTCAGTAAGAGGTTCTTGATATAACCTGACTCTACAGCCACTAATGTAATTAGGCATTATATCTCCTTCTAAGGTGGCTAACTGTACTGCTCCACTAGTCGAGAGTCTGTTAATGATCATAGGTCCATAACCTCGCTTTTCTAACTTGCGTGCATGCTGTTTCAGCGTATACACTAGAACTAAATCTCCTTCTTTTAGGCCTTTATCTTTCACATGTGCATCAAAATATGCTTTCTGTCGCTTCTTCGCTGCGTATATTCCTGCTGCTGCCTTTAGCCTCGTTTCTCCTAATCGTTCCAAGTCCATTATTCTTGCTGATAATTCATGGCCGGTCCACTGATGTTCTTGTGCAACCTTAAGGGTCGGTATCAAGAAGTCCAAAGGAAGCACTGCATTCTGACGAAAAACCATCTGAAAGGGAGTTGCATTGAGTACGGTCTTGTAGGCCACTCGATATGCCCAAACAGCGTGGTGTAGCTGTTTGTCCCAATCTGAACGTTTATTGTTCACGAGTTTCGTCAGTACGGTACAAAGTATCTTGTTAGTGCTTTCAGCCTGACCATTGGCCTGAGGATGATATGGTGCAGATTTCTTGTGAATCACCATAAAATCCTGTAACAGATATTCAATGACTTGGTTTAGAAAGTGAGTGCCTCGATCGCTCACCAACTCTATAGGCAATCCATATCTTGTAAAGACATTTTCAAATAAGAATTTTGCAGTCGTGTGAGCATCATTCTTTTTTGTGGCTTTTGCCTCTACCCATTTGGTTAAATAATCTGTGGCAACAATAATGTATTCCGCATGTGTACCTTTTGCAGGGGGGTTAATGGGTCCTACAAAGTCTATACCCCACTTAGAAAATGCACGTCCGCCCATCATGGGTTTCAATGGCATTTCGTCTCTGCGAGTAGGGAACTGAGTTCTTTGGCACACATCACATCTCTTTACATAGGTATGTGCATCCATGTGAAGAGTGGGCCACCATAATCATGCAAAGAGGATGGCTTTGATTATCCTATCGGGTCCAAAATGACCTCCTGCAACACCTTGGTGTGCAGTCTCTAGTATGTTCAGATAATCGCTTTCATGAACACATTGTCTTAAATATCCATCTCGTCCTCTTTTGTATAAATTATCGCCAATGAGTGAATAGTCTTGAGCTTCCTGCTCTAGACTGCGTTGTCGAGCTAAGGTCATTCCTTGAGGGAATGTGTGCGTCCTCAAGTATGTCACTAAAGGTTCACTCCAGTCTGGTGTGAGGGACACGTGATATAACGTCGCATGCTCTACTGGTGGTCTTTCACAACAAACATTATATTCCTTACACAACGTGTAGACATCTGCTTCCATCGTAGGCCAATATACTCCCAATCTCTGCAGAGTCTGTAGTGTTCTATGTTTTGAATGATGTTGCTTTAGTGCACCTAAGTGTGCTAATTGCAACCAATTTGCATGTTCTGATTCATCTACACAACAAGCAAGAATCTTTTGATTATCTTCTTTATATATGCTTCCTGCCATTATTTGGTATCTCTCAGACTTGGTAATCTCTCCCTCTTTGATCTTTAACTTAGGATTCTTGGGTCCGTATGTCAGAATAGGGACTAACGGCTTAGCCCATTCCGGTGCTATCTCAAGGTTAAACAAGTATGCATCTGGTAATTCATCCGCTATTCCTTGAGGAGCCTCTCCTGAGGTTAATCTTGAAAGGTGGTCGGCTCTAAGATGTGTCTTTCCTTTCCTAACTACCACTTCAAAATCATACTCCATGTGTCTTGCCAAAGGCACAGACGCCACGGAAGCATGTGAAGACAAAGCAGGGAGCCAGGAGGATCAATTTTTCAAACAAATACATTTCTTATTAATTCTCCAAACATTCAACAGTGATTATTATCACTAATTGTAACATATGTATCATAGAAAACCCCATTTTGTAATCCATAGCTCCATTTTGTGCAAGCCGAGGAGTCCTCGAGCTTGAGGAGCTTAGGTAGAATGCTCGTACCAATTTTCGTTATTTTTAGACATCGTTTACCCTTCCAAATAGCCTCTAGGACCTATTTTTTAACTAGGCCGGTCACTAGATGTGAAACCGGTCAAAACTAGTCTAGAAACTATAAAAAGAGCTAGAGAGCTCATTTTAGAGGTTAGCATTAGCTTGTTGGAGTAAAGAAGAGAGTAGAGCTAGTTTGAGCTTGTAAGAGTATTCTTGAGTAATAGAGCTAATTTCCCACCTTCCATTGTGTCTTGCTTGTCTCTTCATTGTGTGTGTGTATGTGTGTGTGCATCTTTGTGCTTCTCACCTTCACTCTCACATCATCTCACGTTCACGATCTTCATATCACTCCTACCTCTCCCTCGGATTGACATTAAGGAGGTGAAGCTTCTTAACGTGGTACTTACCATTGTGCTAGAGCAACAACTGAGAAGCCTTCTTCTTAAAGGTTGTAAACTCTGCCCATAAGGATGCCTTCCTTGACTTAGTAGTATTCTGGAAATGCTCCTCCAACGCATTCCAAATGTCAGTTGCACTTTCAAGACCTCGAATATGAGGTAACAAGTAATCATTGACTGCCATATAGATAATGCTCCTAGCTTGAGCATCTTTCTTCATCCAGTTTTTCAAATCTGCTAACTCTTCCCTAGTCGGAACACTAGGATCTCTGAACTGTGGCTTTTCTTCTTCTCCTGTGATATAAGCTATCAAATCTTTGCTCATAAGATGAGCTTCCATCCTCATTGACCACGCAGGATAGTTTTCCCTATCCAGTTTCTCTATCTGTAGAGAATCTCCCATCTTGTGTCTACCTGTGTATTTGAAATCTTCAACCTTTATGAATAATATATGTACCTTTGCTTCAAATTAGACTCCGTTTGTCTTTCTTGATATCGTATGTTCTCTTCCTCAGGTTTTGCCTTCAAGCTTTCACCTTTTAGTTCTTCAATTGTTGAATTCTTTGTAACCGCATCAATCGGGATCCTCCTTTCTTTGATTTTGATGTCTCCTGCTCTGATACCACTGATGGAGAGTGTTAATCTCCAAAAGAATAACTTACTCTTGTGATTAGAGCACCTCTATACCAAGAGTAAGTCAAAAACTTCACAACACAAAAGTCTGCTGCACAATTTCTTCAAATTAATCTATCAAACACGTAAAGTTTTTTATGAAACTTTGTATGGAGTGTCGCCTAGAGATTGCGCACCTCCTTCAAGTGAAATTACTCTAAAAGCTTTAGTATAACTTGAGAAATCAACTTCACAAGTTACCTATGTCTGAAACTGTCATTCTGAACAGTCTATTTTGCACCTGCAACTTCTAAGACTTGGTTCTCCTTGAATAGAACCCGTTTAAGCAAATGCTTCTAGTTACGAGTAGCTTATCTTCTAACTTAAAGATTAAGCCCTCACTCATGCAAAACTTTAAAGTATGCACTGAGAAATGATCAAAACATTGATCACTGGAAATACACCTATTTCAGTAAACTTTGAACACTCAACACACATGAATGTTCCTTCTGACAATTCTCGTTTTCTGTTTACAATTAAACTCTGAAACTTAAGCTATAGATTGATTAACTATAGACTTAAATATCCTCAAAAGGATTTCACAAATCATCTATCACAGATGAAGAACACACAGAAATTTCGGCGCAATATTTCTTCGATTACTCAGAAAGTTACAGTTGAGTGATGAGAGGAAAACTCAACTAACTTTTCATACGTCTCATGACATCTAACTTCTCATTCTTCTCATAATTCTCACGTCTCTTCTCATTCTCTCATATATGCCTCTCATATTTTGCCCCGACAGTTTCTAAGGTATTTATAGATAAATTTGTACAACCTTATGACGATGACTATACTACTGTACATATGTGTACATCTTTTTCCGGTTCTTCTTCCAAGCTCCAAGAATTTGTATTTTCTTCATTCTTTCATCTTTCAACTCTTCATAAACAGAAAACTATAAAAGTGATCATTTCCGGTAACATTCCGGTGACTTTACTGTGAGTTTCCGGTACTATTCCGGTGACCTTCCGGTGACTTTTTTAAGGAAATTTTTGATGAATTTTCTGCGGACTTAAAGACCTTCAATTGTTGATTGTCTTGCACCAACAATAGAGACCCAAGAAATCAAAGAAATGCAGATGAATTCCCTCTGCCAAGACTTAGAGAACACATGAGGACCTTAAAGCCTACACAACTGGTGAAGTCCATGAAGAACTATTTTGACGGTACAGGAGACCTGTACGATCATGTGACAGAATTTGGGCAAGTATTGAGAGCTGAGCAAGTTGATGACCTATTCACACAATACAATGTTTTTGGTCTAGCACTCAAGAACACCACTCTTACGTGGTTTCAACCACTACACAAGAGGCAATTCAGAAACATAGAGCAACTGTTAGAAACCTTTATCACAGAGTTTTCTAAGAGTGTCATAAGACACAATACTTCCTCACTGATACATAGCTTCAAACAGACACCTCAAGAAACAATTAGACTTGAAGGAAGAAGGTTTCAGACAATACCTAGAGAGATGCCCTGTTCCCAAGTTACCCACACTAGCCAAACAAGTGGCTTTATTCTTAGATGGATTGTTAAGTACTAAATTGAGATCCTATGTGTACGTAAAGGACCCTAGATCCATAGAAGAGTGTGTGTATAGACATTGATGATAATCTAGGGGGGGAATTGGAGCTTTCAAAAATCTATAAAGATTCAGATAGCTCTACTAGCCTCACTTCCAAATAGTCCACCTCTATCAAGGAACTTGTAGAGAAGGTAGCTTAGAAATTAGGAGTCTCTAGCAAGTAGATACCTAGATTTGCCCCAGTGAAATGGTGCTATACCGGTGGAGGAGACCACATGGCTAATGTGTGTCCAATTATGGCTCAACCCCAAGTGAACCTGAATAGCCAATACTTCACCATAGAAAGGAGGTACACTAATCACACCGCACAAAACTGCCCTTATAACAAGAAAGTTGTTAGATAAAATTATCCACAACCATATCCATAGCAAGGGAGATACCAAAACTAGTACCCACTGCAGCCATATGTTAGGGCACAACAACCCTACATGCTACAATATCAAGCTCAACAAAGGCCTCATCCAATGTTAGTCCAACAACCTCCACCTCCAGCCAATGTGATTCCAATGAAGTATGCAACCGCTGAGAAAAATGTGAATAGAGCCTTAGTGCCCGTATCACCGTTGCTTTTAGAAAGTGACTCAAATGATCATAATTTTGACTCGACTCATATTGATAGTCCACATGCTTACTATATGCAATCACCTGAGCATAATGAAACGTCCTATAATGAAGACCCTAGTAAATCTAGTGGGGAGCCAGAGTACGCTAATGTCATGTATGCAAATACTAATTCTAGGCCTCAACTTAGACATATTAGACCCCAAGCACCTAGAGGACCATGCTACAGATGCCAAGGTGATCACTTCATTCGTGATTGCCCTATACCTGCACCCGTGCAACCCCAATCAATGACAATTAAAGGTTTCTGTCGATTGTGGGAAAGAGCACCTTTTACGAGACTACCCAAAGAACCCACACAATGCACCAAATATCACTCCCATTAATGTGATTGGGTTAGTAGTAGATTCTACTGGAAGTGTAACTTCCACTGCCCCAATGCAAGTGGTCACGAGAGCTCAGACATTAAAACAAAGCCAAGGGTTAGGTCAGGAAAAGAGTTCTGAGGTTAGTGAGACTGAAAGTTTAACAAAGAAAAGGACAAGATAATGGAAAGATAGCTGAGAGAGAATGAAAAGACAATGGTCAAGGAAGATGAGTGAGCTTGAGGAAAGCCTAAGAGAAACAAAGGCCAAGATAGTTGAACTCGCCTCTCAAACTCACTCTCACACATCATCACCACCACCACCATCACCTTCCAATCCATTACCCTCTAATCCACCGCATGTAACCCCACCACCCCCTAGAGTAGGATCAGTCTTATCAGATCCCACTCTTGAAGACCTAGACATGATGCTCAAGGGCCAGAATCTAGGAAGGGCCAAATGTAATAGATCATGAAAAGTGTTACCTTAGTGCTAATCTAGAGATTGAATGAACCAAGCTTTGTGCTAAGATGGTGGAGTTGGCTCAAACCATGTTTGAAGCCAGCTGTCTCTTCAATTACTCTAGTTCAGCTAAGACTATGTTGCATTTTGATACTATAAGAAAGATTGGAGAGTTTAATTACAAATTCTGGAAAGGAAGCCACCTCCCAAGGTAAGAACAAGGCAAGTGAAAGGATGAGCACTCCTCCCCATGAAGCTTATGTGCCTAATTCCATGGAACCAGACACCTGTTCTTCTATGAATCGGTACTCCCAAGAATTTCTAAGAGAGATTCAAGAAGAGAAGTGGGCTAAAGAAAGTGAAATTGCTCCTCCCATTGAACTTGTGGATGACCTGCATGATCAATTCCCACAAGACATCCCTTCTATTTATGGAGAACAGGAGGATGCCCAATCTAGTGAGCGATTAGACTTCGAGTCTAATTCTTTACATAAACTACCACATTTCACAGGCCCATGAGAGGAAAAGTCTACATGCATGGGAGCACCCACGGTTAGGACAAGGAATGAAGACTCAGTCATACTTTAGAAACACAGAGATAGTAAAGAACACTAAAGTGTAGTGCAATCTCACTTTAGAGGAACTACTAAAGGTCAACCCGGAATTGTGGAAACACGTAGCCAAACTACATTCCTAGGTAGGATCCCATAGGACAGTTCTTGAAATACCCTTGGACAAGATAGGAGACATGAGTGAAGGAGAAGAAGGAAACACCTATCTCCCTATCACTCATCAGGGTTATACCACCAAGGCTATTTTGGACTCAAGAGCTCGAGTTGCAATTGCTACCACATCCCTATGGAAGCGTTGGGGCAAGTCAACACTCAGGACAACGAGAATGAAATTGAAAATGGTTGATGGTCACATAGAGAGACCCTTAGGCTTGCTAGAGGGGATAACTCTCACTACTTGTGGTGTAGAGTTTGAGCATACTTTTGCTATATGCGACTTTAGCAAAAATCAGGCCTATGAGATGATTTTGGGAAGACCATTCATGAGACAATTGCAAATAGTACAAGATTGGGGAACCAATTCCTTGTATTTGCAACACTTAGGTGTCACAACAAAAGTCAATCTCAAGGACTATTGTCATAGAGATGTGCCCCCTATAGAGTGGAATCCCATCCATAGAGCCACAGACAATACAAAGTCAGTGCATTCCATAGGATCTGGATCCTCATGGATGTATAAATAGACTCACTTATGGATGCGTAAAGTTGCAGTAGAAGAGGAGAAAAGAGAAAACGCTAGAGAGGTAGGTGCGAAGGAGACTCAAACATCAATTCGAGACCCAGCCTATGTAGTTGTAGTATTTCTGGACGAAGAGTTTGAACCTCATGGTTGGGCAGAAATCTTAGCCACGATGGATGTAGCCATCAATGAAGAACAATGGACACCACACTGTGATGAAGACGGCTATGACATTTTTGGTTTTTATGATAAACCAATAATGTGTGATTCGGTCATAGAAGAATGTGAGCCTAGCATGCATGAACTTGAGCAAGAAAGTGACTCAGATCTAGAGTCAATTATTATGGATCCTTTTTGGGCATTAGAAGAAGAATACCTATGCAAAGTAGAAGCTCACCCTCAAGGACGAGAAGAGCATACGAATGATGTGAGATTAACCACATAGGTGACCACCAAGAGTGAAGGAAAGAAAAGAAAGAAGAGAGAAGCCTCACCAGACAAGGAAGAATCTTTGTTTGAGGTCCTTGAAAATTTCAAGAAGTATGAGATAAAAGACAGGAGAGTCATGATAAGGATGCCTAAACGTAAAGCATTAGCATGAGAGGCCTATGATAGCAAAGAAACCACAAAGAAAATTTTTGTGACCATAGAAGAAGGTGAAAAATGATTTACATACAGAGGACATGATTTGATAGAAGATGAGGAGCACCAATTGATAGCCTTGCTAAGAGAATACAGAGATGTGTTTGCATGGGGTTATAAGGACTTAAAAGGAGTAGACCCTAACATATGCTCACATACAATCCCCATGACCTCAGAAGCCAAACCCTCTAAGCAGAAGCCATACACATATAATGACAAATATGCTGCCAAGATCAAGGAAGAGATAGATCGGTTGGTAGAAGATGGATTCATCTATGAAATTGAGCACACTCAATGGGTTTCCCCCATTGTGGTGGTGCCTAAAAAGAATGGAAAGTTACATGTTTGCATTAACTTGAAAAAGCTTAACGCAGCTACTATTAAAGATAGCTATCTAATTCCTATCACTGAACATCTATTAGAGAGGTAGCAGGCAAGGAAGTATATAGCTTCCTTGACAAGTTCTCTGGCTACAATCAAGTGGCCATCACCCCAAAAGTTCAGCATAAGATGGCTTTTGCCACATAGTGGGGCATATTTACATTTTGGGTAATGCCATTTGGTCTCACCAATGCACCTGCTACTTTTTAGAGGTTGACGTGTCGTGTCTTTAAAGAGTTCTTGCACAAAAACTTGGACGTCTATGTTGATGATCTATGTGCTCATTCCAACATTAGACAAACACATATACTTGAGCTCAAACAAATGTTTGACAAATGTAGAGAATATCAAGTCTGCTTGAACCCCAAAAAAGTGTGTTTTCATGGTCAAGCAAGGTAAGATTCTAGGACACATGGTGTCAAAGAATGGCATATCCACGGACGAGGAAGAGATTAGAGCTATTGCAGAGTTACCTAGGCCAAAGAATGTCAAGGAGGTACAAGATTTCATGGGGTATTACAGCTATTATCGATGCGTCATTCACATGTATGCAATCATTGCAAAGCCTCTGTACTCCCTTTTGTCCATAGGATGTGTAACGAATGCCCAATCTACAGTACTGACCCACCTGTGGAAAAGTCCACTTTGTATCGAATGTCTCTAGTGCCAGATTGGAGTGAACCATTAGTAACCTTTTTGAGGACAAAAACATTCCCTCAAGAGATGACATTGGCAAGACAAAAGAGTTTAGAGCAGGGAGCACTAGATTGCTCACTCATTGGAAATAATTTATATAAGCACAGTAAAGATGGTTACCTAAGACTGTGTGTCCACGAGAGTGAATATCTTAAGATCTTGGAAACTACTCAGCAAAGTGTGGCAAGAAGACACTTTGGACCAGATAGGGTGATCAAAGCTATACTATTTGCAGGTCTTTGGTGGCCAACACTTCACAAAGATGCACATACCTATGTGAAGAGGTGTGATATATGTCAGCGAACTCAATACCTGATACACAAATATGAGATGCCTTTGAAACCTATGATGGGTGGACGTGCATTCTCTAAGTGGGGAATAGACTTTGTTGGTCCTATTAAGCCCCCATCCAAGAGTTCACATGCTGAGTATATCATTGTGGCTATCAATTATCTGACTAAATGGTAGAGGTAAAAGCCACAACAAAGAATGACACTCAAATGACCGCTAAGTTCTTATTTGAGAATGTGTTCACCAATATGGTTTGCCTATAGAATTGGTGAGTGATCGTGGCACCCACTTCTTGAATGAGGTCATTGAACACTTGTTACAAGAATTCATGGTGGTTCACAAGAAGTCGGCTTCATATCACCCACAAGCTAACAGGCAGGTTGAGACCACAAATAAGATTCTATGTAATGTGTTGACAAAGTTGGTGAATAATAAACACTTTGATTAGGACAAATAGCTACACCATGCCGTTTGGTCATATCGAGTTGCCTATAAAACGATACTCCAAGCCACTCCCTTTCAAATGGTATTTGGCCAAAATGTAGTGCTACCTTTAGACTTCCTAATACCCATACGAAGAGTAGCACAAGAGAATCAATGGACCGGCCATGAACTCTTGTCTAGAATCTTTGATCTAGAATGCTTAGGTGAAAGAAGATTGAGAGCAGCAACAGGAATTTATGCAGCTAAGAAAAGACAAAAGGCATACTTCGATGCTCATGTGAAGGATAAATGATTGAAAGCAGGAGACGTAGTTTTGGTATACACCCTGAAGCAACATGCATGGAAGTTGGAGAAGAGAGGCTATGGACCTATGATCTTCAATAGGATCTCAATGAGTGGAGGACTTCAATTAGCCACACTATAAGGCAATATTCTACCTAGTTACATTAGTGGATGCAGAGTGAAATTGTATCAAAAACCCCTCAGAGAGGAAATGCTCAGGCGACTCAACACTGCAAAGAAACATAAGGAAGAGGAAAAATGAGTTCGAGAAGAAGCATAGGCAAAATCCTTAGAACGCATCCAACAAATGAAATTGAGAAGATAGGGTAGAGATTAGCCTAGGTCAGAGGCTTATGAAGCTCCAAGATATCACATGGCAATGTGCCAAGCATCAGGTGTATGTTCCCATAGAATAATTGATCGACATCCTTTTGTGACCCTAGAGGTAGGACAAGGCAAAAATGCAAAGACTGTGAGAGCCTTGATCGAAACTCAAGTGCAGCCACTAGCGCATTATGCCTTTCTTACTGTCATGAATTTCAATTAAGTGTCAATCCTGTAGAAGCATATCTTATAGGATTGGGTGGAGTGGAAACCCCTTGAATGGGTGAGGTGGAGCTTCCCATCTACATTCAAGATGTTCTTATGATAGTCAAGATGCTAGTGTGTCAAGATGAGGATCTCATTGAACCTCTTGTCTTGGGTCAAGATTGGATCTATGATCATGCAATCAACCTAAATCTAAGAAGTGGACTTCTTCAGGTGTGGGTGGATCAAAACTGCATCACAATTGAGCTAGAAAATCTGGCACTCAAGGAACTAGGAAAGGCACCAACTCCTGGACCTTCCAGGAGTACACATGAACATAAACATGCTGTTCTTGTCCAAACTCCTATGCTGCAAAAGGAGGTCATTCTCAACAAAGGAATCAAGGATAAGATGGAACTCCGTTCTTTTCCAAAGGTGATTGAAATAGAGCAGACAAATGAGCACAAGAAGTAGAGGAAGGAGATGGTCCATGCTCATAGTCAATGGAGTGAGCGAAGCAAGATGACTCAAACAGTGAAGCAAATTTGGATCCGCAAGGGTGAACAACCCTTTGCTCAAGAGACTAAAGCAAAGCGAGGCAATAAACCAACTACTTCAGCAAGGACTAGAAAGAAAGCATACTCCAGTAATCTCCCAAAATGGACCATTTCCATTTTGGGTCCCAAAGCGGTCAATGAAGGCTGATCCCTATGCTAGACAAATCTAGGTGCCCAAGACCTGCTTCCACACTGAAGTAGCTTCACATAAGCTCAAAAGCTTGAATGGCCCCTCACAAACATGCACATCATACACTTTAGAGCACGCATCTGCATTCCAACACTCCACACATGCAATCACACCTATAACTACTTGGAAATGGGTACCCAAAAAGTCCCAAATCCAAAAAGACCTAGTTCAGAGACCCTTACATTTCATCAATGCCAAAAAATGCCATCTCGCACAGAACATTTGGAGAGTTAAAGTATATAATAAACCCCTTGACCCAAACTTGGAAACTACTGTGCACAAACATAGATGCATTTGAGTACATTGCACAACCAAAGTATGCATATAAGAACATTATTGACCTCCTAACTCTAATTCACACACACACAATACCCCACTCAACTAACTTCTAACATCAAAGAATGACATGTTGGTATTGTAGAGGGACATGGTATTATCATGTTTCCTACACAATGCTAATGTGGTTTTCTTGTGCCAATAGACAAGATCCTCAAATGCTCCCAATAATATCATGGCTGACGTAGCAGGAACTAGCTCTCAAGCAGGCATGAGCCAACAAGTGGTTGATATGGAGAGCTTACCTATCATGCTCGAGACCAATGAAAGACTAGAAGAATTGCAAGCAATTCAGATTATACCTATACAAGACCCCCCAAACGGCCATACCATTCATGTCGGTAAAGCTTCCCATTGGTTAGTGAAGTTGCAGGACCTTTAGGAGAAGGATCATACCTCTCGGAGTCAGAGTTGGAATTCAATGGAAAGCAAGACAAGTACCATTTATCTATACAAGAATTTGAAAAGTTACAGAATGTAGAAGCACTATGCCCAGTATGGCAAAAAGCAAGATTGGATGCATATTTCAGTGCTAAGCTTCCAAAACCCGATTTTATGAGATGTTATTATCTTATCAACACCCTAAACCCTAGCAAGCACCCCCAAGAATCAAGCACTTTTGTGCTCCCATCTTTAACACGGGGAAATGAGCTAAAGAGGTTTAAGTTAACCAATAACTTAGTGTGGGAGGCTTTGGATATGTGAGGAATGCACATACCCAAAGAGAAGGAGGTTCTCGTACCAGACAACATGAAGAATCAAAACCTTACCAAGCTCAAGGACATGGTGGCCATGATGCCAAACATTGCAGTTCACTTGAGGATGTGCATGCAACACTTTGCCTTCCCTACCCAAGATAGATTCACTATGCCTCCTAGGAAGATATGGTTCAGCTTGTATCTTGCAGAGACTCAAAACTTAACAATTAACTTTCCTCATTGGATCATTGATCAGGTACACTTGGCACACAAGCGATGGCCGCATAAGTCAGTTTTGTGTGGGTGTTGTGCATTGGCCAAGATAATTTATAGATGTTCAACTTAAGACATTCCAATCCAGAGAGCCCTAATGTGGAATAGAGTGCAACAATTCAAAGGCCAAACATCAACTGGACCCCCTTCCAAGAGGATGAGAGGAGCCGTGCAAGTACCATGTGCTCAACCGTGTGGAGCCACATTAACCCCCGAAATTACACCCCCCACCTCGCCACATACACCCTTTTAAACTAAGACTCCCAAAATGCAACACCAAAGGCCCCAACTTGATATTTCCACGAATTCTTGTTTATAGAACTATCTGAATTCTTCTTGATTTTATATATCCACCTCAATCCTATTACCTTCATGATTGGTTTCTTGGGAACCAAATCCCGAGTGTTGTTTTCCTAAAGTGCTCCGAATTCTTCCTGCATGGCTTCTCTCCACTCTTTCTCTTTATTTGCTTCTTCAAATGAAGAAGGTTCTCCTGACATAGATTCTTTAATCATGTATACAAAATGCTTGGTGATTAATGATGTGTCATAGCCATACCTTATGGGTTTTTTACTCTCCTTTTGAGATCTTTTGAGTGCTTGATTGGAAGACACTCGAATGTCTTCCAATTGCTTGAACTTGTTCTTACCTTTTGACATCCAAGCCTTGAGTTCAATCTGGTCTTCATCCTCTGAGTTGACATCTTCTGGTATTTTTTGATCTTCTTGAGTCAGAGTTGGAAAATCACTTTCCAAGTCATAAGGTAGCTTAATTTTCCTGCAATCATCTTCAAATTATGAATTATTTTCATCAAAGACCACATCCCTACTAACTATAAATCCTTTGTTAGATGGATTGTACAACCTATATCCCTTCTAGTTTTGGTCCTAGCCAATGAATATACACTTTTCAGCTTTTGGATGAAGCTTCCTCCTAATATGTGAGGGTATGTGTGCATAATCAATGCACCCAAAGATTTTTCAATGGTCCAATGAGGGTCTCCTACCATTCCATGACTCGTAAGGTGTCATTCCATCCAAGGATTTGGATGGGAGCCTATTAATCAAGTATGTGCCTGTGGAAATAGCCTCTGCCCATAGGTAATTTGGTAGTTTCTTTTCATTCAACATTGATCTTGATGCCTCTACTATGAGTCTATTCCTCCTCTTTGCCACTCCATTTAATTAGGAGTGTATCTTGTTCTAAACTCTCTCTTTATACCTCTGTCTTGTAAGAATGAGTGAAATTCATGTGAGAAATACTTGCCACCTCCATCAAATCTGATCCTCTTCAAGTTCTACCTGTTTGGTTATCAACCAATGCCAAATACTTTTTGAAAAAGTAAAGACTTCATCTTTATGCTTCATGAAGTAAATTATTGCCCATCTACTGTAATCATCTATGAATGAAAGATAGTACCTTGATCCTGACATTGATGGCTCTCTACTAGGACCCCATACATCTGTGTGCACAAGCTCCAAGTAGTCTTCATACATATATCCTTTTCGGTTGAATGGTTGCCTGTGAGATTTGTCAAATTGACATGCTCCACATTTGTAAATCATGTGTTGCTTTGACACATTTGGAAGGCCAAGCACACTCTGATCCCTGCATATTTGCTTTGGTGTTCTTTCACCTATGTGACCTAGCCTTTTATGCCATATCTCTAGTTCAGATAAGGTTTGATCTTTGTAATTGAAGAGTGCAATGTTTTTGGTATCTTCAACTTCAAATGTAATGAGTCTTTTATATTTCTCATCTTTTATGATCCTCTTGAAGCCTTGTTGAGGATCTTCCACATATGCTCCATGCCTTGTGAATTTATCCTGTAAGCCTTTCTCAACAATCTGCCCAACACCGATTAGGTTTTTTGTCATGGTTGGCATATATAAAACCGTACTCAAAAGGTTCATGTTACCATCAAAAGCCTTGACATTTCCAATTTTCTTAATAGAGTGCCTAGTTTCATCACCTATCTACACTTCACACTTACCTTTAGGTTCTTCAATATCAAATGGCAATGCTACATTTCGAGCCACATGATTGGAACAACCAGAATCTATATAGAAAAGGTCCTCATCATGTTTACCTTGCTTAGATGTCATGTTTATGATGAGTAGAGAATCCTCTTGGTCTTCTATGTAGTTGTTATAATCTCTTCTACTCCTAAAGCCTCCTTGATAATTGTTGTTGTAGCTTTGGTTGTAGTTGTGATGATAATTGCTTCCTCCATTGTTGAACTGCCTCTGGATTGTCCATAGCCTCCTCTAAGGAAGCCTTTTCCTCTCTGATTCCTTGTGTTCTTGAAGCATTCTTTTGTGATGTGATTGTATAGGCCACAGATATTGCAAGGTGAAGTGCTGTAAGATCTCCCCCTGCCTTGTTTTCCTCCTCTGCCCCTTCCTCTAGTACCTCTTCCTCTACTTGTGAAGTTCACTTGAGAGGTACTAGCCTCTTATTCATTCTTTTTTCCTTTACCTTTATCCTTAATTTTATTTCTATCTATATAAAGGGTAGAAGATTGGTTACCTCTAGAGTTGTCTCCATTCTTGTTGAGTTTTGACTCATGTGTGAAGAGTTGCCCCATCAATGTGTTGAGGTCAGGTATTTGCATATCCATATAAAGATCCATTGTTGTGGTGAAGAACTACCACTCATCATCAACTTTGATGCCATTTATTAGCTGCCTTACTATCTGCTCCTCTTCTATCTCTTCTCCAATGCTTGCAAGCTGGTCAACCACATCCTTCATCTTGGTTACATAGTCAGCTACACTTTGCTTTGGATGATTTTTCAGGGTTGTAAACTTCATCCATAGCTGGTTCTTCCTAGCCCTTGTATTTGATGAGAAGTATGAAGAAACTACTTCCCAAGTCTCTTGGGAGGTCTTGCAATTCCTAATGGGAGGTAATAGGAAATCAGATATTGATCTAAGTATATACGCCATGGCAAGAGAATCCTTTGCACACCATGTAGTTAGCCTTTCTTGCTCTTCCCTTGTAGGTTGGTGTTTGCTCCTGAATGTTGGCATTTCTTCATCTCATGAGATATATCCATATAAGCTTCTTCCTTGGAGGTAGGCTTGCATCCTTAATGACCATGCTAAATAGTTGCTCCTATCCAA